>OY856413.1:14952500-15405000 GCA_963693085.1 Alisma plantago-aquatica
AGTAATGGCATAAAATTAGGGTTTAAGATGCTAAAAGATGAAGGGAAACCCTAATTGCAAAATGAAACCCTAAAATGGATACAACAACCCTAGAATGTGAATCCAAGTCAATAAAGTAAATTCTTGATAAAGTGTGTAATAAATAGAGTACATATTCTTTTCAGGAATTATGTGATTGCTTTCTTGGATTGCATTCTTGGTTGGATTTTCTTAATGTTTGTGAAATCATCAAATCAGGTATGTGGTTACGCTTATATTATCCCGACTAGTTTTCTGAGGATTTTATTGATGTTTCCCTCATGGCTTGAAATAAATGTTGGATGCTTTTATTTCAAGCAACTATAGAGTGACTATGACTATCACTATGAATATACATGTATAACTGGCTAGATCTGGGTCCACCTCTGTGTCTTGTAAAGGCTAAAAAGGGGTAATCTAGAGTAAGGTCTAGGTTATCGTGGGTTAGAAATTGGGCTACCAAGTGTAGTGCCAGGAGACCCATTAGCCTGCCATGAGTTAAGGAGTGGGCTACTTACGAGTAGTGCCATGTGACTCAACCCTAGAAATTGGTTCACCTATAGGTGGGACCATGAGGGGTTTAATGGGGATCTACCGTAAGGAAGGTAGTATCCAGGTCCACTGCAGGGATAGCACAGAGGATAGGGTACTCATGGATCGCGGAGTTATATTTAAAATGTAATCTTGGTTGTTAAATGATTAATTGAATGATTACATTGTTATCATAGTTGCACGTTTATTGTTTCCCCCACATACCAGCTTCGGCTGAACAACGTTTTGTTTGTCGGCGTTTTAGGCTCAAGCCAAAAGGACAAACAATAAATCGTCATATTGTGAAATACATGAAGTAAAATACAAGGAGGATTAGTTAGATTAGAATCCATAAGTAGATAGAAGTTTAGAGATCCAAGTTTTCAAAAAGGTATGCAAAAGTTTATTTTCTTACAGTTTTTCCCATTTAGTATGTTAAAATTTGATAATTATTCTTGGTTAATTGCCGAACCTTTGATCCAGAAGTTATGGGTGCCGCTTCAACCTCTCAGTCTCCCTTAATTGGGGGTTATCGGGAGGTGGGGTCGTAACACTGCTACTTACGGTGTTAATGTAGAAGCACCCTCACCTATCCCACCCTCTCTTGGAAGTAATGAAAGTGCAAGAGATTTGGCTCTTCCGTCTGTTGGTGACAAGGTCATGTTTGCTACCCCACATGCCATTGGCATAGCAATAGTTGAGGCACTACCATGTTGGGAACCAAAATCTCCTCATTAGATGAGAATCACCATCATCCCTCCTCAACGCACAATGAGTGTTGCGGAAATGTTTGATGTAACCAGGGAGTAATTCCATGAAACTTTAGAAGGTCCATCTTTCCAAGAAAAGGGTAGTAGTATCATGAATCTCCTAGGATCCTTGAAGTAAAGAACGACAGACATCAAATCATTCTTTTTGTTGGTGAAAATGTTTGCACGGGGAAGAGAAAACTAGTGCTATTACCGCCCAAGAAAATCGTAGCTACAAAATCAGCGAATTTCATCTTCGACCTTGGGCTCCAGAAAAAAGGGACGATCTGGGAGTTCCTCTCATTACATGCTACATTGGTACACAACCTGTTGAACATTCTCTCCTTGATTTAGGTGTAGGAACAAGTATCATGCCATGGAGCATGTATCTACGACTTGGCCTTAATAAAATGGAACCTGGTGGATTGTGTCCTTATCTTAGGTGATGTAGCTAAGAGGAAGCCCTTGGGAATATTGCAAAACACAATAGTAGTGATGGATCAAAGGATAGACATTGCATATGTGATCGATTTTCTGATTGTGGATTCTAGACCTATTGATGGAAAAGAGTACCTCATATTGGGGAGACCCTTCTTGTCCACCATGGGTATGGAAATCAATGTGCATACAGGCACTCTGACGGTCACTTATAAAAGGATAAAGTTCGATTTCTTTATATTCACTAAAGAGGCGAGGTACAAGCTGGGTAATGAAGACTTCGGTGATAGTCTATGTTACTATGATCCCTTAGATATGTGGAAATAAAGTCCATACTTTTGTTCGATGTACACTCCTTGGGATGAAGCACATGTCATCAAAACTCTGGAAAGGATCACTATAGAAGAGAAGGAAGACATTGTGGGTGTCAACACTTAGTGAAGAGAGCAACAAGCCTGGATGAAGGCTATAAATTTAGTGCTAGTGGGAGGCTACCCACGTGGTTTGAGATTCTCAAACCTTGTTTTATCATACTTTCTTTTAGTTTTGAAGAAACACACACACATTATACTTGATAGTTTTTCTATTTGTGAATCATGTTAGCACAGACACAAGGAATAAAAGATGATGGTAAAGGGTTTAGCCAATGAGGAGGTCAAAGTGGAAGAGAAGATTGCAAATCAATAGAGGATTTATGGGAAGAAGTCTAGAATGGCCGTGCCACACAGCATGACTGTGTGGATGGCAAGCCAGAATGGTCGTGTTGCTCAGCACGGTCGTGGTGGTCCTATCCTGCTCACCTAGTATTACATTAACCACTCCATCCGTTGGCAGTTGTCTTCTGCAACCCCATACCCCTTACCCTACTATTCTAAACTTTGATTTCATGCTGAGGACATCATGATTTAAAAGTTTTGGGGTGGTAGGGCAGTAAGCCCTTCTTTCACTACATTTTTCTCTATGTGCCTTGTGCTAAATTTTTACAAAATGATCAAACAGTTTGACTAACTTTCATACTTGTCTCTCCTGACCTTGTGTGCCTGCTTGCATTCATGCATACATGTAGTTTAATTTCATGCATTTTTGTGTAATTTTTCAAAAATTTTGCTCTTTTTTCTCCTTTTTGCCATGCATTGCATATCATGTAGGTTTCTGGGAATTCTTGCATGTTTTAACTAGGATTTTTTGTTTTATTCTTTAAATTCCCCAAAAGTTAGGTTTAGATGTAATTGAAGGCAAATTGACACCATTTGGCCAATTTTTCCTAAACCTAAATGTCCTTGCTCAAAAAGCATGCTTTGACTTAATCTCCACTATTTGAAATAAAAGTTTTGATCGTTTGACAAATGCATGTCATTCTCTTAGATTTTATTGCTATATGGTCTTGTTTTTTGACTTTTTACATGTGCACCACTTCTCTCAATGTTTGTGAATGTTTTGGTTGAATCATGAAGCCAGCAAGCTACAAACGCTTAGAGCCTATGGAATCACTTGATATAAATATGAATGTCATGTTGTTCTATCATGTGGTGTGATATCATAAGATGAAGTGTTGGATTAGCTTACATGCAAGAAATCTTATGTGAAAACCTACACAAATGACCCCTCTTTGATCTGACTATTCTTCCATCATCTTCATACCTATCTACCTCATGAAAGGATGCCTTAGAGAACATATTCAGCCTTGGCTACCTCCAAAAGTTTGGGGTGGCCATATCTACATCTCCCCATTTCACTCTATCCACCATATGCCCTATCTACACCAAGGGCAAAAGAAAAGAAAGAAAATAAAAATAAATCAAAAAGAAAATAAAAGGATGCTCCTGTTTAAGAGCATTCAAATAAAGAAAAGATGAGTGTTCTATGTAATAGCACTCCAAAAACCTTTCCACAACCCTTTCCTCTATTTTCACACCCATTGAGCTAGAAAATATCAAATCTAGCTCACTTTACCCTTTTCTACAGCCAAGTGGGTCATCTATGTGGTTTGAGGCATAAGAGTGAATGCATGAAAGAGAAAAAAAATACTCCTAGTCATCTTTTATTAACATCAACATGAAACAGTTTACCCATAATGACATGAAGGACATATGAACAACTTAAGTTTTCTATGCTTTATATTTGAATCTTGTATGCTCAGTGCTCATTTCATGATTGGTTTGTAAAAGAGGAGAGGAGATACATGAAGCACATGAACTTAGTCACTTCCAAGACCATGTACTTAATAATTTTCTATTGCTATGCATTTGTCATTCTTATTTATTGAAAGAAAATGGAAAAGAGAGATTGAGTTGGAGCATACTTGAGGACAAGTATGTTTTAAGTTTGGGGTGGTGATGTAGCCCTATTTTAGGGCCCCATCTTGTGCCATTTTGTACTTTTATCACATCTATACAAGTTAGATTGCAAGTTAATTCCCTCAATATGTGTTCTATAGTCAAATACACTTATGGAAATTCTTTGCATCATTTTCTGGTACTTGGACCATGCCTTGGATGGATGAGAGAGAAGGAAGGAATTATAGGGTTCCTCCACCCATGGAGGGGCCCAAAGAAGGCCCCAAAACTCCCTCAACCTACCCCTAATGGCCAAGGATCGACATCAAGCAAAGAAATCCATGGATGATGGTGATTCAAGCTCAAATTTCCTTTAAAGACCCCAGCACAGCTGTGGTGCCACGGAACGACCGTGCTAGTTGCTGCAAAAGTTATAGAGAGAATTTAAAACTCACAAGCTACATCAACTCAGCCACCACGACTGTGCTGGGTCCCCAATACGGTCGTGCTACCCAGCACGACCATGCTAGCTGAAGAATGGAACAGGCGTGCTCTTGGGAATGACCTCCTCTCAAACTCCACCACCACATCTGTGCTAACCAGCATGGCCGTTCTACCTAACCTCCACTACGGTAGTGCTGCCCAAGATAGTCATGCTACCAGCCTTCACTTTGCCCCATCCAACCTGTGATTTTACACTTCATCAGAATGGTCATTCCCCTCCACCATGATCGTTCTCACCTCCACCCACCATGGTCGTACTGCCACCCAGAACCTACCACTTTCTGCACTAATTTTCCCACAATACCCATACTTACCCTAGTGCTTCCACCACCACCTATATATACATGGGTGGCAGCCACAACACTAGGTTAGCTCCTCTTAGCTACTATTACTCCTCTCCACCCACTCCTTCAGCATTTAGTGCATTCACCTTGCATTTATGCTCTCCACCCACTATTTCCATCTCCATTTCACCTTGGAAACCTAATTTTCTAGCTTTTCCTCCATAATCCCCCATATCTTCATGCCCATATGCACCTTTGGAGGAGAGAGGAAGTCACCAAGCATCTAGGAGGTGAATAAGGAGGCCTCTTCCATGAGCTCCATGGAGTTTCTTCCCCTTCTTCCCCATTCTTTTACCATTTCATTGATTATGTGTATCTAAGACCCTCTTGGTGGGCTATTTGGGGGTAAAATGTGACTTTGATACCATGTTGGGGGAATTTTGGCTTGTAATGAACTTATTCTTATCTATGATGATTGATCCATGCTTTTGTCTCTTATCCCATTGCCATGCTTATGATTTATGCTTTTTTCTATGAATTGCTTGTTTGATAGTGCTTGACGATACCATATTTCTAGGAGAATTGGGATGCATGTGGAAATTTTAGGTATGAATCCTATTTCCCAATAGGGGATCCCTATATAGTCCCCTTTGTTCCTACATGCCTACCCTCTCTCCTACTACATGGTATGAGACCTAAGTTACTAGTAAAAGTGGGATTGATGTGATTGCCTAGGGTTTTCTAAAGGCTAGAATGACTAGTCGCATGCGGTCAAATACCCTCATCTCTACTCCCATGTCTACCCTTGGCCCTCAATTTCTCAATACCACTTATCCTAGAAACCTAGATTTGGCTAATCCTATTAGAATTACACCTAACCCTAGTCTTCCACTAGTATTATAGGGTACATTCTAATAGCATTTGCCTTATTGTTTGGTTTGGTAATATAGATGAAAGATGAGAACCATGCTTGTCCAATAACCTCCCCCAACTAATATTAAAGTTACATCCCTAAATGGCCCACCTACCTTAATCATCTTGTTTAAAACTCAACTTGCTTTGTCTACTTGCTTATGCTAGTATAGTCTAGTGCTCTTGTTTAACCTAGTCAATTGCTCAGTTTTGATAGTTAGGTTTAATCTAGATCTTTTATTGCTTTAGTGGTTAGCTTTGTTTCTAAATTGTTTCTTGCTCCTCTAGTGTAGTGTAACTTACCTTTTCTCTTTCTTAGTTTGTTGGTTAACCTAGATTGTTAAACTTGCTTGTTTAAGATAACTTAGGTTCAATTCTACCTTTCTCACTCGTTCACTTAGATTAATCACAAAACAAACCCCTTTTAAACCCTTCAACCCTGATCTCCACAATATGAACATAGACAACACTAGCCTAGCTCTAGTGCCCCCTCTATAATTGAGGATTGACCTCTACTCTTGCCAATCACTTATACTACAATAGTACCCCGTGTGCTTGCGGGTGACCTATTTGGTATTGTGATCGACTTGGTTAGGGATAATATAAATTTTGAAAGATCCACACATGTGTTTGAGTCCCGTGGAGTGCATCTAGTCACCCCTTGTTGGCTAGTGTGTATGCCTCTGGCATGACGTACCACCTCCGTCCGCGGAGTTGCATCCACTCAAGTCTCAATTGAGTGATGTGTAATGACATTGGTGGGGGTACACCACTTACAAGTTTGTAGTTTTTTATGTCATCCATAATTATGGGCTAGGTTATGAATGGGGTGATTTTGAGGACAAAATCCCTTTTAAGGTGTGGAGTGTTGCAACATACCAAAATCTAGGTACCTAGTTCCATATTCCCCTTTTTGTATGATCTTATTTATTATCCTAGTATTAAGTTCCTCTTTCTGTAGTTTCATTTGTTATTGGGATTATTTGAAGTCAAATAATAGTATGATTTCATCAATGTCCTTTATATTTGAATATGTAGGAGAGCTTGACCAAATAAATTTAATAGTAGGGTTTGATATACAATTGGGCCAATTAATAGTTGTTAACTCTATAGATTCCTCAGTTAGAAGATGAAAGAAATTGAGGAAAATACATAATATTGTATTAAATTGATTAATGAAGATAAATAAATGTATTAAGTGAATACTTAACACAAAAGTCATGAAAGATAACATAAATTGTTTTCAAAATGTAAAATTAAGGCTAAATTTGGATTCCTCATATCCTAACTATCAATTTCATGTCAATCATGCGTCATTTACACCCCTCCCAACCCAATTTAATTGAGATAGAATATTTAGTGATTGAGTTAAATTGATTGGATGCATTTTAATGGGCTAGTTCTGGTAAAGTTCTATTTCATTTCTATCATACATAACTGTTTTTGATGTCAAGTTTATTTTGGTTTTTGACTTTGCATCGAGTGTGTATCTATTTGTATCTCACCTCTAGTAGGATACATATTATTGTGACACGATAATGGAAAACCATCTTCTTTCCTTCCCTTTCACCTATCTCTCACACTCCTTAATCTTGAATTGCATTTTCTTCTTTGTTATCTTAATCTCACCATTCTATATCCATTCATCTCTAATTTTATATCCACTCATGAACCCTACTCCTCTTGCAAGTCCCAACCCTCTCTTGATCCCCTTCTTTGACCCCACTAGATCTTCTCACTATTGTAGGAATTAGGAACTATAAACCCCTCTCGCGATACCACAATGGGACCTTTAACAAGCATACTACCAATATTTTCCTCAGAAATGTGTCACCCTACTCGATCTTTCTTGGTCTGCTTCTAGAGGGACTAACCATTAGATCTGGCCATTGTAGAGTTGAAGAAGCTTGTGAACCCTTCCTGGAGGTCATGCAAAGGTCCTCAAACCATCAATTTCCTTACCCTAGGTAATTCCTCTTTTTTCCAAATTCACAATTTTGAGCTTTATTTTTAGCTTCATAGGAAATTTCATTAGTTTAAATGACTTCAAATAAGTTTGACACCATGTTTTCCTTCACATGATTGTGCTGAGAGTTTATGTCCATGTTATATCGAAATGTGATGGTTTTTTTGGATTGTTATGTTACTTCCATATGTTTTTCATGGTAGAGAGAGCCCTTGTGTGCTAGGTTAGTATAAGGGATGAGTCGGGCTTTGTTGGAAGCAATAGAACTCAAGGAATCTTGTGAATTTGTTCACTTTCTTTACAAAATGGAACTGCTCCAAGTTTTGATTTTGGGTGCATCAAGAACTAATAGAAAAAAATTTATTCATTCAACTATCTTGATCAATTGTAGTTTTTCTCTTACCCTCATAACCTCAAATCTTTTTTGTTTTGTTTTGTCATGCCTTGAGGGGAATTTCTATAAAATTTTTATCTCATTTAATCTATCATGGGAATTTGCTTTAAATAAAAAAGGACCAATGGACCATGTCATGTATCAATATTCTAATGAGTGACATTGGGGCATTTGGGTCCTTCTGACAAGTTCGTGTTACTAATTTCAATTTATACATTAATCTAGATAAATTGATAACTATTTGTAGGAGTCTTTGAAAAATGATATAAAATATGTTATGAAATAATATCTTCTAATTATATGGTTGTGGTGTTGTAACCTATTCATTACTGATAAAGTGTATTTCTATGTTTTCGATGTTTAATATATTATTAAACCTAATCTTGTGTATATTGCTAGTAGATGAAATACAACTGTGATTTGGGATGAGGGTTGAACCCTTAACTATTTAGGACTAGATAAAATATGTGTGCTTCTTCTCGATTCTATTTTGACACATAATGACTAAACACTAAATTCCTATCAATGATGCATATTTCATTTACCACTCCTCTTTTGAATATCTTGACATTCTTTTGGAATATGAAATGTTATCCACTAACTTGTTCAACATTGATTATGAAGTTTCTCTTCCCTTTAAAATGAGTCATGTGACTATAATTGCCATATGTTGGATGGTTTCATCCAAAGTATTAATTTATTGAAATTGTGATCTTGTCTACTATATTATGCATGTGAAATTTGGACTAGTAGTATATATTATTAGTGTAACCATGTTTTATCAAGGTTGTATTCTTGCTGGAAGGTACTGGGGTTTTATCCCCCCATCAAATGATATAATTTGAGGCACTAATATTTTACTCCTCCTACCAAGCATTGGGTTTTTTTATTCCCCCTACCATCCTTTATATGTTGGGTACTAATATTTTATTCCTCTTTTCATGGCTTCTGGTTTATGGTTCCCAATACCTACTTTAGATCATTCTAGTATTGTTGTAATCTACATGCATTTTGTATATGTTGTTGTTGGTGGAATATTAAAAAACAAGAAAGTAATTGTTCATGAACTGTTACTCAAAGTTGCTAGTGTCTCATTTTTTTGTTACTTCATGTTTGGTTATTTATTCTATTTTTGATTTTCTCCTGAGGTTAGCCAACTGATATAGCCCTATTTTTTGGTAACATCATTAAAATTTTACTTTTACCCTTATATTGCACAAGAAAACTAATTAACATACATATATTAGTGTTCTCTGACACATACTTTTTATCAAAATTTTCTTCTTTTGGGTGTTGCTCCAAAACCACCAAGAAGTAGGTGTCATAGAGAATGATGACTTAGGAGAATCTTAAACCATGAATTTGACTCAAAAAGATAGGTTGATATCTCCAGGCTGCCCTCTATAACTGGTCTCTAGTACAAGTAATTGTACTCTTTATCCTTATTATTAGAATATCTCATGTGTGAAGAACTTTGTAAAGTTTAGAGATGATTTAATATCCTAATATCCTCTACTTTATGATCATGTTTATCTATGATTCATAGCATTTGAGAAATAAAATGAATTATCTCCTTACATTGTAGGATGTATGGAAATATTGGTTTTATTCCTCAATTAATTAAGTAGTGGATTCTATCTCGGGTCTCACTCCTTACATCATTTATATCTAAGTAATTGGAATAAGTTTGAAAACAACTTCAACCTATAAGTGACAAAATTTACCATGACTATAAATGTAATGACTTGGATTTTCTCTCTCATTTAATTTATGTACATTTTGACTCATTATATGATTTAATGTACTCATTAGCCTACATCAAACCCCAATTTGATGACTTTGAGTTGCTTTATACCCAATTGATAAGTTGGATTCAAATAAATATCACTTTATACTTATATATCACTTTAATATGAGTCTAGAACTAAGTGTCATGCCTCTTAGGTATCATCAACTTGCAATCACAATTGAAACCTTTCATAGAACTCTTCTTGCTTTGAAATATATATCATGTTGTAGAATATTCAATTACGAGTTCAATGGCACAAAAGTCACCTCAATCAGAGTCCTAAATCATAAGATATGGCTATTTAAACTTTGCTATTTTAATCTTTATTTTAACATTAATTTATCTTGATTTAAGCCTAATTGGGACCAAACTGGGGCATGGCCCAATCAAGATGGGCACCTCCCCTTCACTTGAACATGTCAGTAATTTGTGGCACCCCCTCTCAGCCAATGAGAAAGCTCTATTGTGGGCACAGTGGATCCATACTCCCCACCTTTGGATCGACATACAATGACTCCTAGTTGTCTTATACCTTGTGTTAGACACGGTACACAACTTTCCAGCCCCGTTTACCTTAGCCCATCTGGCACCTTGAGCCTCCTTTCCTTAAATTGACGATCCCATTGGTTTTATTTCTTCATTTCCCCTCTCTTTCCAAACCTCTCTGTGTCCTCTAGCCCTCTCCTCCACTTCAACTTCTTCCCTCTTTCTTTACGACACCGCTGCCACGACCGTCTCTGGGTTAGCCACTTTGAGTCATCGTCTAATGAAAGTGACACCTTTGGTGGGCCCATGAGACCTTTTATGCATCTGAGAGGCCACTTTTGTTTTTTCTGGGGGGAGGGGGCTCGTGCCCTCTTTCCCCTACTTCTCACATCCTCCAACGACCTACAACTAGCACATCGCTAGGTTGTTGTGAATGCCAAGAGCGTGAGGTGGGACTGTGGCAGGCAGTGGACCGCACTTGCCAATCGATGTCGGCCGCTAGAGGAGAGGCCTCTGGTGGCATAGAAACATGGCATAGCTTGAAGCAAGTCCAGCCAGGTCAGCCCATAAAGCTCTCATCAATGAGCCCAACTAATCAAGATGCCCCCCTACTGCAACCCTCGTGTCAAGATCCAGGACTTGGAATCAACTGAATCAAGGCATTTGTTATAAAAATGGTAACTCCATGATGCTAGCACCAAGGCATAACTTCCAATATATCATTTGATAATAAAAATGAGATCTACTACTTTAAAATACTTTCAAAAGTCTGTCCAAGCTTGTACCTTGATTGATATCCCAAAATGCTTGTTTTGAAGTCCTTTAAGAGGTTTTAACCTATTTCAATGCATGATTTTGATGTTTTATGTCCCAAATATTAGTGTTAGACTAATATTAGTCTCTCTTGAATACCTTTATGCATCATGATTATAATCGTATCCATTCTTTCACACTAAAATGGTCTTATGTTGATGAAATGACCTAAAATGGACCTAAATGCAAAAGATTTCTTATTTTATGTTATAACTTGTTCATCTATTCTCCTAACCTCCATGCATGCTATAAATTAGTATATTTCATACTAAAATGCAAGAATGTTCTATAGTGATATTTCTTGGACCCTGACCATGATCTTTTAACACTTGATGTGTCTTAATATGACCTTATGTGTAAATTTGTATTGAATGATAAACATTATGCTTTTATTGACGTAGAGTGACTCAGGATGTTTATGTGGCCTTTAAATCGGTAACTTCTCATGCCTCGTATCCCTAAAAATTCCTTACAAACCATTCATGTACCCTAATTTGGCTAAATGTCCTAATCTTGACTTGAACTGTGATTTAATGGACATGTTGATACCTAGATCTCTAACCTTGCATGAATCTTGCTCTAATGATCATCCATGATATCTTATGCTTCTAAATCAGTAAATTATTGATGTTTATGACACCTAATCCAAGTAGAAGTCATATATACTCTAATGGTGACACTCATGCATGCTAATGACTAAGTGGCTAGTTATGACTGTATTTATGTATCTATTATCTATCTTGATCAAATTTTATGATTGCTCAAATTAGGATATTGAAACTTCAATCATACATCCTTGATCTAGTTTTGATGTGTCACTATAAGTGCTAATGAACCCATGATGTACTATGTTGCTCGATAATCCTTATGCATGATCCTGTTTGAAATAATAAAACAATGTTGAGGAATTGAGTACCTAGACTTAGGTGACACATCCAATCTCCCATGATTATGATTAGTGATATCTGATATTGTTGATATTAATCCAACTATACTCATTTGTAATGTTAGGTCAATGATGACACAATTAACAAGATCTAGTCAAGTTGCTAATTATGGATCTCTAATTGAATGGTTAATCTCATGCTCTAATCAAGGTATGCTTTATCCTCACATTGGCTAGACTAGTGGTATTAAACTTTCTTATATGTATGTATGATTAAATTGTTTGGTTGTATATACTTGTTTGAGCTACTTGTTCCCTATTATTAGTATGTTCATTTTTCTTGAAATACATTAAACAAACCTTGAACATAGTTGAACTTGTCCATTATACAAACCTTGTGCACCTACCTAAATTCTCAGGGTAAGGGCACAATGCATACTCATGGACCCTTCCATTGGGAAGAAGGTCAAATGGCACTGCATGTTGTTTAATATAATGTAAATGCATGTAAAGCATGTTTGTTTGTTAATAAGAAAGTCTTTAATGTTGTTTATTTCTTTCTTACCATTATATCAAGTTTTTCCAAGCATATATGTTCTCTTAAATCTATGAGTTTATGTATTTTATAGTAACTCACCATAGTTGTGTTGATGTGTACCCATTTTATGATTTTAGGTAATAGGTACACTATGACTCTTGCTAGAATTGATGCTTCCACTATATTGTGATAATTTGATGCTTTTAATCTAATGATATCAAATGACATGAAAATGGAATTCTCATGGGTTGACATATGGGACTAAGATCTTGTTTCAAGTACTAGTTTAGTTTTCCTTATGTGCCATGTTGTCTCTTACCTTGTTCTTGTTAGTGGTTTTATTCATGCATATGTTATGTGATCCATTCTAGGGACAAAAGCCTAGGTCAACTCGCCTTTGACTATGTACCATCCATTAGGAGTGTGAATTTAGGATAATAAATCATTCCATGAGAAATGGTATTATAGAAATCAAATATCCTCTATGCATGTTTAACAACCCAATTCCAGATACCTTAGAGAGTCTTCTAGCATCTCATCTCTTCTTTAAGGACAACCCTAAGCCACCTGTTAGATGATGATTAGTTAGTTTCTCATCTCCTCTGTGATATCTCTCATGACAATTAATCACATGATCTCTTGATTATGGGTAGCATATGCATGGGGTAAAAATTGAACAAAGTTGGTAAAATTTGAATAAAATGATGATGATGACATGATCGGACCTTAATATGAAAACTCAATTATGACTAGTGGAAGTACTCTTGTAGTTAAGTACTCATGTATGACCCCTTAGATCATGTTAACTCAATTTTACCAAATCTAGACCAAATTCTTTCTATGTTTGAGGTAAAATGATAATGATCTTGATATGATGAGATAAGGAGGATTTGTACATTACACCTCATGTTTAATGAGGTCTCTATTTGATTAAGTCCATGTTTCCCTATTATTGACCAAACCTCAAACATAATTAAGCAAAATTTTTCCTATTTGATAGGTGTGCTGATTATGCCTTGGAATGACTATGCTCTTGGACTCTCAAAATCATGATGAAAGACTCTTATACAAGGGTAATTTTCCCTATTGACTTATATGCCCCTTGGTAATCATGATTTTGAATAATATGTTGAATATGGATCTCAATATTGCCCCTATTATGCTCTAACTCTTGAGTTCATAATTTGACTTCTTGATTATCAAAATATACCCTTACCATGATCATAAAAGGAAGGGGACATGATTATGAACTTTATCATGCAAAAGCTTGAATTATAGTGGCCCTATTACGATCTTGATCTTTTTATGACCTTATGAAGCATGATTTGATAATAGATATTCTCCCAATATGGATGAGTTAACCAATCGGTTTAAGAATTGATGTAAGCTTGAATGTCACCTAAAGTTTGAACAATCAAGTATACAAAGCATGAAAGCACATATAATGAGTATAATTCTTTGAACCTAATTATGCCATTTCAGAGGGAAAAAAGGAAAAGTCACTAAGAAATTGACTATGTGACCAATCCCATGAGGGAAGGTCACCAAGAGGCCAAGACCAAGTTGGAAGGCCACCATGAGGACCAAGCCCAAGAGGGAAGGTCCCAAATAAGCCAAACCCAGGAGGGAAGGCCACCATGGAGACCAAGCCCAAGAGGGAAGGTCATAAAGAGACCAGGCCCAAGTGGGAAGATGACAAACAAGCCATGCACAAGAGGGAAGGCCACCATGAAGCCCAAGCCTAAGAGGGAAGGTCACAAACAAGTCAAAACTAGGAAGGAAGGCCACCATGAAGACCAAGTTCATGAGGGAAGGTCACTATGAAGACCAAGCCTAGGAGGGAAGGTCACCAAGAAGACCAAGCCCAGGGGGAAGGCTGCCATGAGCCCCTAAGAGATGGAGAAAACCTATATTATTGAATTATACACAAAATAATGTTCTCAAATATTGATAGCAAAACCTAAAGAAAAATCTATATGAAATCTCAATAAAACCATAGGAAGGGTAGAACCGTACGTCACCCCTAAGGTCTAAAAGAGGAATCTAAACCCTAGATTTAGAATGTTTGGACATTCTTTGATGTCCAAACTTGACTCTCATTTTGAAAAATGGAATCTCGACTAAAAAGTATGATATTGGTATTGACTCAACTCCTATGATCACCCTGTTTGGATCTTGACATCACCCTCGATATATGATTGATGACTTTCATGTTCCTAGATCTTAGAGAATTTAAAATGATGACTATGTGGATTTTCTCAATTTATGACTTATGGTTTAAATCTTATGAGGACTAGGGTAGGCCCTTCCATTGATTTTGAGCACAAAATCACGATGTTGAATATGATGTTTGTCTCAAATTGTTGAAATATGAAAACTTGATCATGGATGTATAACCCCACCTAGGTCAATGAAGAATATAGAGCCCTAGATGTTGGGAATGAAAGTCATGCTTCAATCTTGATTCAAAAACTCTATTCATTTGACCTAAAAGGTGATCTCTTCAAATTTGGGTTCTATTGGATAAATTTTGCCAAATTTTATGACTCATAAGATGTTATTTCCAACTTGATGATCAATGTGACTATGTGTTGACTATAGTGCTCGATTTCTCAATTACAAAATGATATTGAAAGTGAAGATGATACTTTAGTGTAATGCCATTGATTTTTGATATGGAATGGAAAGTCCCCATCTCGGTCGAATTATCGTATTAATTTTGGGGACAAATTTTCTATTAAGGTGGGGAGCATGTGATGACCTAGATTTTCTCTCTCATTCAATTTATGTACATCTTGACTTGTTAGTTGCTTTAATGTACTCAATAACCTCCATCACTATGATTTTGAGTTGCTTTGCACCCAACTGATGAGTTGGATTTATTTGAATATCACTTTGTACTTATATATGACTCTAATATGAGTTTAGAACTAAGTTTCATGCTTATTAGGTATCATCAACTTGTAATCACAATTGAATATTTTCAATGAACTCTTCTTGCTTTGAAATATATGTCATGTTACAGATGATTCAATTACAAATTCAATGGTGTGAAAATCACATCAATCAGAGTCATAACTCACAAGAAGTGGATATTTGAACTTTGCTATTTTAATTTCTATTTTAACATTGATTTAGCTTGATTTAAGCCTTATTGGGCCCAATGTGGGGCGTGACCCAACTAAGATGGGGGCCTCTCCTTCACTTGAACACATCAGCAATCTGTGGCACCGAATCTCGGCCAATGAGCAAGTTCTATTTTGGGTTGAGCAGATCCACACTCCCCACCTTTGGATCAACATCCAACGACTCCTAGTCATCTTCTACCTTGTGTCAAACAAGTTCCACAACTTTCCCAGCCCCTTTTACCTTAGCCAATCTGGCACCTTGAGCCTCCTTTGCTTAAATTGATGACCCCATTAGTTTCCTCTCTTTGTTTCCCTCGTTTCCCCACTCTTTTTGAACCTCTCCTTGCCCTCTAGCCCCCTCCTCCATTTCATCTTCTTCCCTCTTTCATCTGGTGCCACCGCCAAGGCCGCCTTTGCATTACCCACTTTGAGTTGTCGTCTGATGAAAGTGACACCTTCAGAGGGTCTGCAAGGCCTTTGTGCATCTGAGCAGCCACTTTTGGGGGGCACTTGTGCCCTCTTTCACCGCCTGCTCACGTGCTCTGGCGACCTACAACTGGGGCATCGTCGAGCTGATGTGAATTCCAAGAGCGTGATGTGCAACTGCAAGAGGCGGTGGACCATGCTTGCTAATCATTCTTAGCCACTATAGGAGCGAACTCTAGCAGAGTAGAACCATGGCACAACTTGAAGATAGACTGGACCATAAAGCTCTCTTCCATGGTCCCAAATGATCCAGATTCCCCATTCTGCAACCTTCGGATCAAGATCCAAGGACTCTGAATCAACTGAATCAATGTATTTGTTAGAAAAATCATAACTCCATGATGCTAGCTCCAAAATATGACTTCCAATATATCATTTTGATTAAAAAACAAGATCTACCACTTAAATATGCTTTCAAAGTATGTTCATGCCCGTACCTCCATTGATATCCCAAAATGATTATGTTGAAGTCCTTTTAAGAGGTTTTAACCTATTTTAATGCATGGTCTTGATGTTTTATGTCCCAAATATTAGTGTTAGACTAATATCGGTCTCTTGAACACCTTTATGTATCATGATCCTAATGTTATCCATTCTTGCATGCTAAAATGATCTTATGTTGATGAAACGATCTAAAATGGACCTAAATACAAAAGGTCCCTTCTTTTATGTTATAACTTGTTCATCTATGCTCCTAACATACATGCATGTTCTAATTCACTATATTTTACACTCAAATGCAAGCATGTTCTATAATGATATTTTTTGGACCCTAATGATGATCTTTTGACACTTAATGTGTCTTAATATGACCTTATGTGCACATTTGTATTGAATGATAAATGTTATGCTTTTATTGACCTAGAGTGACTCAAGATGTTTACATGGCCTTGAAATCAGTAACTTCTCATGCCTCGTATCCCTAAATTCCTTAAGAACCGTTCTTGTACCCTAATTTGGCTAAATGTCCTAATCTTGACTTGAATTGTAATTTAATGGACATGTTGATACCTGTATCTCTAGACTTCCACGAATCTTGCTCTAATGATAATCCATGATATCTTATGCTTCTAAATTAGTAACTTACTGGTGTTTGTGACACCTAATCCAAGTAAAAGTCATCTATACTCTAATGGTGACAATCGTGCATGATAATGACTCTAAGTGACTAGTTATGACAATATTGATGTGGATATTATTTGTCTTAATAAAATCTTATGATTGATCAAATTAGGATCTTGAAAATATAATCATACATCACTATCTAGTTGTGATGTGTCACCCTAAGTGATAATGAACTCATGATGTACTATGTTGCTTGATAATCCTTATGCATGACCCAATTTGAAGTAATAAAATAATGTTAAATAATTGAGTTCCTCATCTATACTCTAATGGTGACAATAGTGCATGATAATGACTCTAAGTGACTAGTCATGACAATATTGATGTGGCTATTATCTATCTTAATTAAATCTTATGATTGATCAAATTAGGATCTTGAAAATGTAAACATACATCACTGATCTAGTTGTGATGTGTCACCCTAAGTGCCAATGAACACATGATGTACTATGTTGCTTGATAATCCTTATGCATGACCCAATTTTAAATAATTAAACAATGTTAAAGGAATTGAGTTCCTAGACTTAGGTGACTCGTCTAATCTCCCATGATTATAATTAATGATACCTTATCTTGCTGATATTAATCCAGCTACTCATTTGTAATGTCAGGATATCTATGATGACTCAATTGCTAATATCTAGTCAAGTTTCTAATTATGGATTTCTAATTTAATGTATAATCTCATGCTCTAATCAACACACACTTCATCCTCCTATTGGCCAAACTAGTGGTATTGAACTTGCGTGTATGTATGTATGCTTAAATTGTTTGGTTGTATATACTTGTTTGAGCTACTTGTTACGTATGATTCGTATGTTTGTTTTGCTTAAAATACATTGAACAAACCTTGAATGTAACTGAACTTGTCCATTATACAAACCTTGTGCACCTACCTAAATTCTTTGGGTAAGGGCACAAGGCATACTCGTGGATTCTTGCCTTGGGAATCATGTAAAATGGCATTGAATGTTGTTTAGTATAATGGAAATACATGTAAAACATGTGTTCTTATTAATAAGAAAGTCTTTAATGTTGTTTATTTCTTTGTTACCATTATATAAAGTTTTTCCAAGCATACATGTTCTCTTCAACCTATGAGTTTATGTATTTTATAATTTACTCGACAGAGTTGTGTTGATGTGTACCCATTTTATGATTTTAGGTAACATGTACACTCTTACTCTTGCTAGAATTGAACTTCCATTGTATTATGATAATCTGATGCTCTTACTCTAATGATACCAAATGAAATGCAAATGGTATTCTCATGGATTGACATATGGGACTAAGATATTGTTTCATGTACTAGTTTAGTTTTCCTTATGTGCCATGTTGTCTCTTATCTTGTTCTTGTTAGTGGTTTTATTCATGCATATGTTATGTGATCCATTTTAGGGATGGATTCCCATGTCCACTTGCCTTTGACTGTGTAGGCAGTGTGGACTTAGGGTAATAAATGATTCCATAACATAAAATTTATCTGTCACAAATATCTAGATTGAACACAAGTCGTGGATTAGTCATCCTCTACTATCATCTATGTTTATGAACGGGATCATAATATGGAGGTTATATGAGTTCAATATCATATATTGACTCACATGAGCATGTTCGTACATTTCATAGTATCACTTATCAAGTGTCTAAGAATAGGAGGGACAAATTTTATATATCTCACTCACAATAATCCATATTTTTCATAGTCCATCTAGACAATACATGTGCAATAACCTTACTCAAAGTCATGTTTGGTGGTGTTAAAGTACACAAAACAACATGTGATCATTGTAGTTACTTTATGTTTAAGTATTATAGTTATCACTATCACATTGAGACATGTCTCTGATTGCCATTGGATGGCTTCCATGTGTGTTCAAGGTGGTTTTGGTATGAATGCCCAGAGAGCCAATCATATATGATTGTAATGACATAACTTGTAAATGATTTGATTAATAATAATACAAACAAGCTTCCAATTTATTCTATTTTATTTAGTTATGAGATGATGAAGTAACATAATAAATGTCTAAAGATTAATTTTACTAAGTGATGTATACTTTAGGTGCATGACCTATAAAATGAGATCATACAAATGTTAAGACTATATACATTCTTGTTATGTCCCTAGTTAGATGTTATTGTGGAAGGTTGATAGATAGCAATAGCACATAATACTATAGTGTGTTGGTTGATGACAAAATCTCATCAGTCATGATATGTGATATCAAACCAAGCACATAGATACTTGTTAGAGAATAGTGTATTGAGAATCCCACAATAAATGTGATACATGGAAACCATAATTGGTTGTCGGAATCATCTCTTATAGTGTTGGTGGTGATTATGGTTCTTAGACCTAAAGTGACTACACTTATCACATGTTCGATATATTTTGACATCATCCATTGTACCATAAAGGTGATTATCGGGTACGCTATGACACATGGGGATGACTGTGATGATGTAGATGAGATTTGTCCCTCCTACAGGAGTATGATATCCTAGACACTTGACAAGCAAGACTGAGATATGCATGGCCATGCAAATGTGAGTCAATACGTGATATTGAGCTTACATATATCTTAGAAAGTTTGCTCTAGTTCAAGAAACATGGATTGGATGATTGAAGAGGATGATGATTCTATGCCTCGAGTTCAATACCATATATCAGTAACAAAGGAACTATACAAACACTATAACAACAATTACATATTGTAGGTTGAAGTTGTTCTCAAACTTCCATTTATTTGGGTAGCAATGATGTGTGACTAGACATCGCTCTTTGCTTGTGATGTCATAATTGATTATGGACATTCATCGTCAACGTAGTATGGAACCTATAGAGTCACACACAAAGAATTCACTTGGAATAGGAGTTTAATTATGAATGATAATTGAATTGATTACTAAAGTATTTAGATATTCAATTTAAACAATAATTGACTGACTGGACTCTGAACTGACCGGTTCAAGCATTGAACTGACTAGTTGGAGTCTCAGGTTAATTGGATATTGCATTAGCTGAATTTTGGATGAACAAGGACATGAACCAACCGGTTCATTGAGTGAACAAATTGAGTCAAGGTTGCTAGATGACCAGTTTACAAGAGCAATTTGATTGCACCAAGGATTAATACTTATGTCATGTTGTGCATTAATTGGATTAGAATTTTCAATACAATTGGGATTAGAAACATGATTAAACTATTGGTTCATTGGGTGAACTGATTGGCTCATTTGCCAGATGATCAGTTCAGATCGTTTCTCCGCTCGTAGGTTGTGAAAATTTATAAAATTGTGGTCCCTTCCACTCCCACACAGATTGGAAACCCTGGCCCTTCCTATAAATAGAGGGGTATTGAGGGCTTCCTAGAGACACAACTCAATTACTTCTGACAACTTTTTGTCTTCTTTGGTTTTGGTAATCGAGAGAACCCAAGCAAGTCGTACCCGATAAAGGAAGGGATGGCAAGGGAGAATAATTGTGGGAGAGCAAGTTGGTGACTAGTACGCCAACATTAAGGGACAACTCCTTCTTGTTTGTTCTACTAGAACAACAAGAGTTCTTGGTGGTCTGTGTGGTCTCTCCAGAGGTGTGAGCTTTTCTCGCTAGGAGGACAACGTCAATCTACTGTATGTGGTAAGCAACTAGGAGTCTGATGTAGGCGTTGTTTGAGTATGACTTGAAGAAAGGGTGCACACCACGACGAGGAGATTATCGCCAGACTTGCTCCAGGATCAAGTATACCCTCTAAACCATCATTCCCATTACATAGTAATTGACATGTTCTATTAGTTTAAGGAGAATATGATAGTTAAATTTTTGTTTCTGTTGTCGATTTTTTTGTCATATTTCTCTATAGGTGGGTCTGTCTAGTACAACTTATTCTCTGACAAGTAGCTAAGTGTCTAGTTTGGTATTCCTTCTCATGACTAAAGTAATGTACTCATCATCACCATGGATACTAATGTTATGTATTAGTATTGTCCGATAGAATCCTTAACAATATCTAACTAGAGAAATATATCAAGAATGGTTACTCTGAGTCTACGTACACTTTCATGTTCATGTCTTCAACCCACACCATATGTCATTTTGTCAAAATATTCTTCGGAACTTATTAGGTCTGATCATTTTCTCAATATTGAAACAAGTATAATAGCTGTATTTTTTTCTTTATTAATACCAAAATCATATATAAAAGTATCCCATTACAATCATGTCATGACAAGGCATATAGGCAACAATAGTGACTCATCAGATTTATCGAAGTCCATTATGTTTTTTCGATAAGGTTGATGTGGATAAGATATAAATTTTATGGGTCCAATAAACATGTGAATGTGTGTATACTTCACCTGCCTTGGAAAATGGTTTTGTAGATATCTTAAACTCAGGTCGCTGAACTGTATTTATGGAATGAATTAGTGGAATTTGAGTAGGTTCACTAATATTGTATTCCCATTTTCCTCCTGGTTGCGGGCGTGGAAAACCTAGTGAGAGAAAGCTCCAACCTCTCTCTAAAAACTTCACCTTGTGTCTCAAAAAACAACCAAGGTAGCTCATCTCTCTGGAAACAACCAAGGTACCTCATTTCTCTGAAAACAACCAAGGTATCTCTCCTCCTACCCTACTAAGAAGTAGGTGAAGCTTTAGTTCAAACTACTCTACTCACCTGAGTAGCTTGCTTATTTTGGCGAGGAACATGCCTATTGCTGAGACAACACTTCTTTCAAAAGTTGTCTGCTAGAAACACCCAAACGATGGTGAAAATTGGTATATACTTCTTTAATTTCAGGTGAAGCCTGATATACCTGGAGAGGAGCATCTCATACGTGGAGACTACTCTACAAATAGAAGCAACCTACTTTATTTGGCCAGGTTTCATTAGTGTTGCCCAAACAATCCTTGGGAGCTCAAATCAAGAACTCTAACACCACCATCACCTAGTGGTCCTTTCACTGTCTTCCCATCCAGAACACCACTAGACTAGTGGGAACCTTTGCATTGATAACTTCATACATTTCAAACATTGAATAGAGATAGTATGGCACGGCTGGTACCTCCCAAATATTAGGACGGTGCCACCTCCTCTTGTTAAAATCACACAGCCCATACATGCAGACAGATTGTCTCTCAAAATGAGAACAAGTGGCCATCTGCTAGTAACAAAGAGAAAAAATAAGTTTCTCAAACTTAGGGTTGGCACTTCACATCACCTGTGTCGAGCCCTTCAGCATAAAAATTCATCTTCATCATCTTTCTCACAAACTCGTCCATGCCCAGACCATGAGATGGCTTCACGATTTTCATTCATGGACCACCAACTATCAAACCCAGAAAATGACTCATATGTCCAGCTTCCGAGAGCTTAGAAATATCTTTAATATAATATCCCAGCAGGCATCAACATCATCCAAATGGGCAACAAAAGCTTTGAGGTCTACATTGACTATGACAATAAATCAAACATCTTCATTACCAAGGGATGGGCCGACATGATCACAAAGCTTCAACTCAAACTAGAATGGACTGTCTTCATCAGACCTATGGCCAACAAAACCTTGATGGTTTTGTGACTGATTTCAATAACGAAACACTTACATAACTATACTTGCTCTTCTTCTCCAAAGAGTAGTACATCTCCCAGCTGACCAAGTGTTCATTATGGAGAAACATCAGCCTATAGAAGGACCCAAGGACAAACCAATTGAGCTCCCCTCAGGAAGTCCTCTAGTTCAAGTATGGAGGAAGAAGAAGATACAACTTCATCTCATAGAAAAGTGAACAATATTGCAACCACGTATGATACATCCCTTAAACCTGATCATCCTCTTCCCATGATACATGACCATTCAAATGTTAAGTGAAAACTTTTATCGATATCTTTTTTCCAAACTCATCAGTATGATTTAAATTTCCCACCATTAGGTCAACCATCAGCTAATGATCTAGCTATTAAGAGCTTCATTTCTCTTTCAAAACCATCGACATGGCAACCAGCCCCACCCAAATGTCATTTTTGCTCTCTAAAATGTTGTATAGGCAACAACAATCAACATTCTTGGTCCCAATGCTCTGAATATAGGATTTGTCATCACTGCCATAAACTTGGACACATCCAAAAAAACTAAAAACACCACTTCTCCTCTTTCCTAGATAACCATAGGCACTTTTACAGGAAAAAGACCTTACACCATGCAAGAGCAACGCTTTCCAATAGATCACAGTGCTCTTTTATATTTGACAAATCTAATCGGTGACTAAAACCCGATGATAATGGGGTTTACAATAAAAACTCTTTTGCATGCCTCACCCCACCTAAGGATTACACCCATTTACCACCATCTTCACATGCACATGTCCAACACCATCGATGTCACCCTATAAATCGACCAGAAGTCCTCAAACCATCGCCCCACCATTCCAAACCTATCCCCCTCAACCTGGGTAAACCATTCTTTGTGGAACTACCTGATAACCCTCCACCCTTTCTAATGGCCCCTTCTCTTCACTTAGAAAATGGGTTCCCTTTTGACCTCCCTGCCAATTCCATGAGGCTTCTTAACATCTTCACCAGCTACAATGTGCTAGTCTTGATCATCAACAACATAGACAATAATACATTTAATATCCTTGATGTTACCAGAGCCATAGCACTGCTTATCTCAGGTCATGCTATCTTGAAACCTAAGATACTATCACCGTCCCAACTTTTTTACTCGGTCCTAGAACGAACTAAACTAGATCATCTGATTAGGCAGGTCATGACCATTCCTTGTGGTTCTAGTTTTGTCCAAGCCAACACCATCATATGGACTCTTGAACAAGGATCATCTCTAGCTGGCTCAGGCGGCTCGGGATGGGTCTCTATAACTGATCGAACACCTCACCTCTAGGAGGTAGAAGTCTTCAAAGCCATTGCTCACTCTATAGGTTACACTCTTCAGTTTGTCAGCCAGGAAACCCTCCACCCATCCAATTTATTAAAGCCTTTTGTGTCTTCTCAGTGAAACAAGCTATTACTCTACCAGTGTCACTCAAAATCAGGCTGGGTGAGAAGATTTACAAAATCAAACTAGCTGTTGAAAACCCGTCGACCATTAAAACCACTTTCTCAGACATCACTATCCATCCTCCCTTGTGGTACTTCTCTATTAATGCCAAGAAACCCTTCAATGCTTCTAGAAAACCAAATGAGAGGAACATGGTATGGGAGAGGAAGAACATCACCACCAAGTCCTCTGAAGACACTATTTGATCGATCAATAACAAAAGACCCAGAACCTCTTCACCATCAACAAACAACCCAAATAAATCATTGATGAACACATACAATCCTTATCAATTTCAAAACGATGAAACCGACTCCACCATGAACTTAGATTCTGATACTACAAAGAAATTAAAGTCTGCTATTATCAATGAAAGAAGATCTTTGGAGAGTCCAAAATAGAAGAGCAAAGGAAAGGCTCTAGTATCATCTAATCAATCAACAACATCCAAACCACTCCAGAAGGACAAACCAGAAGGAACTACTTCGCCTCAACAAATACAGGTACATCTTCTTCTCACACTTCTTCCAAAATGTTTACATCATCTACAGAAACTACATCATCTATTTTTTAAGAAAATGATATAGACAACATAGAAGACATAGCTTCTTGGCCATATATACAATCATTCACCACCTTTTCTAATAAGCTAGGCATCACCTTTGAAGATGATACTTCATCTCATCAAGCTCTAGATAGCTTATAAAAAATTTTGAACTAGAAAAACCATAGAAACATCCATGATGCTTACTCTAAAATAAAGACGTTGCACATTTTATAAACCCTCCAAATACTGTCATTGTTTTCTCGATATAAAATGAGGATTACCTCCTGGAATGTCTATGGATCCTCAAACTCCCACAGAAGTAAGGAAATCCGAAATCATATATGCAAGAACAACATCAACATTATTACCACCCAAGAAACCAAAACCACTCTTTCATCTTTTGCAATCAAAACTATAGGAGGAAAACACATCAACGCTTGGCATCAAATCCCACCTTATGGACTTAAGGGTGGTATATTAGTGGGTTTCAGTAGTAATCCTTTTCATTTAATCCACTCTGAGCATCAATCTTTCTCCATAACTCTTCACTTCACAAATACCACTGATCAATTTAGTTGGATCTTTACGGGTATCTATGGAGAACCCAATACAAACAAAGTAGTGTACATGACAAAAATGTCGCATATCATGAGCTTATATTCAGACAAGCCATGGCTTCTTGGGGGCGAACTCAATCTTACCACACATATTGTAGACAGACATAGCTCCTCCTCAACCACAGGCTACATGAATTCTTCAGATAAATCCTTTCTAGTGTTGCTCAACAAACACAATATGATAGATATCCCACCATCCAATGCCTGCTTCACCTGGACACGAAAACATACAAGAGCTAGATTGGATCATTTCATCTGTTCTACTAAATGGGAAGATTAATATCCCTTAGCCTTTGTTTAGGTATCCCAACGACCTATATCTGACCACTTCTCAATCATCATTGATAGCAAACTTGAGAAATGGGGGCATAAACCATTTCATTTTGAGAACTTTTGGACTACAGATCCAAATTGTATAAACCTTTGTAAGAACAACTAGGTGCTAGTTGACACTAATACCAGGAGCCTAGGCCACCATATCCAAAACAACACCAAAAAGGTCAGGATAAAACTTAAAGAGTGGCACATAGGGTCATCTGAAAGCCTCACTCTTAAACTCAAAGACCTCAAACAACAACACCTTTATGTTGATAGTGACCCAATAGTTGATCCTTCTCTTATCCTCACCATCAAAGAGGAACTTGACTACATCAAACATTGCATTTATACAAAATGGAGACACTGAGAAAAAATCAAATGGGACAAAGAGGGACATAAAAACACAAAATTCTTCCACAAAATTTGCAACAACAACTCTAGAAATAACATCATTGCAAAATTGAACATCAACGGGAGCTCGACAGCAAACAAACATTTGATCACTTCCCACATAGTCCAACACTTTAATTACATCTTTAACACCAATCACAAACCTATCTTTCTCAACTCCATCAATTGGAAAAAACTTTTTGGTTGCAACATCAACTCACCACAAAACATTATCAACCCCTTCACTACTGAAGAACTTGACTTGGCTATTCACTATCTTGGCAAAAACAAATCACCTGGACCTAATGGCCTCAATGTTGAATTCTACCTGGAAAACTAGAACCACTTCAAAAGTGACTTCCAAGAACTACTTAAAGAGCTTCATCTCAAAAAATGTACACAATATTCTCAAACACCTAAACCATTCCTTCATCACCCTCATAAAAAAAGTCACCCATCTAGATTTGATATCTCAATTCAGACCCATCAGCCTCATCAAGACCTCCTACAAAATCATAGCCAAAGCTCTTGCAAATAGGATCAAACCACATCTAGACAACATCATATCATTAAAACAAATTGCTTTTCTCAAAAACCAAAGTATTCATGATGCCTATATTATGGTGAATGAAACCATTCACCTCTATTATAGAAACAAAACACCTCTTATAGCCATCAAACTTGACTTTGAAAAAGCTTTTGACTTCATCAATTGGGACTGCCTCACTAAAGCTATGACAGGATATGGTTTCCCTGACACCTAGAACAACTGGATCCATGCTTGCATCTCCACAAACTACTTCTCTACTATCATAATGGATCACCCTTTGGTCACTTCCATAACACAAACGGGATCAAACAAGGAGACCCACTATCTCCATATCTTTTCATCATTGTGCCTCCTTGCTTACCAACATGGTAAAACTCAGTATATCCTAGGGACTTATAGCCACCCCACAGGAATGTCAGGAAAACATCATACAATTTGTTGATGAAACCATCATCCTTGTCTCACCAGAAGACACCACCATCATCAACACCATCCGAACAATAGGACTCTTCTCATACATCTCTGTCTAAAAATCAACCTATCTAAATCATCCATTTTTGGTGTTAACATAGATCAGACAGCCATAAATAAATATAAAAACCTCCTTAAATGCAAGTCAAAGAACTTCCCCATCAGCTACCTTGGGCTACCGATAACTCCACAGCACATCACTCACACCATTTGGAACCCCATCATCGAAAAAATAAACAGTAGACTCAACTCATGGACAAATAACTTCCTCAATCTTGTAGGATGACCCACCCTTCTTAAAAGTGTCATCACCCCCATCACCACTCACTATCTGAGTTGTATTCCCCTACCCACCAAAACTGAATATATGATTGATAAAATCAGAAGAAACTTCCTTTAGAACAACCACACTTCTGAATCAAATAATAAACATTTCCATCTAGTTAATTGGGGTATCATCATAGAACCAACCAGATTTGGGGGATGGGGCATCATTAACATCAAATCTCATGCTCTTTGACTCATAGAAAAAATCATAAACATCCTCTCAACAAATGGAAAAAAAATGAGTCATTTCATCCTTCAGAAATATTACATAAAAACACCACCATGGCATAAAACCAAATATAACATCTCTTCCCCACTATGGAGATACATATTTAAAATATAAACTTGATAAAAAAATCTCATATATACCCCACACATGTCCATTAGAAGATAAACTTTTGGGGTGACCCATAGTACCATCAAAATACTATTCAAAACCTACACCCCCATATGTTCATTCCCCCTAAATTGCTGTCCCTCAACATTGCTAAATCTCTCAAACTCCTCACCAGTCAGAGGCAAAATGCACTAAAAAGACACCTTCAAACTTATGTTAACAACAACGTTTTGAGGGACATCATTCTAGAACTAGAATTCAACAACAGTAACAAAATTTTGTGGAAATGGGGACCTCAGTATACCCCCAAAGCAGCATATACCTTTCTATCTTACAAGGGCCATTTTTCAAACCTAACACTGATTTGGAAGGCCAAATGGCCACAAAAAATAGAAAATCTTCTTCTGGCTGATCTCACAAAATAAAATCATCACTGATCACAACATTACTTGAAGAGGTTTCATTGGACCAACCATATGCTACCTTTGCAGAGAATAAGAAACCACAGAACATCTCTTCACAAACTGCACCTTCACGACACAAATTTTACATATTTTCTTTATAAATACATATAATAGTACACAACCTCCTCATTCCAACAAATACACATAGAATTAACCCCTCACACAACATTCAAACTTCCAATATGAAGACATTATCATCAACATCTTCAGGAATATTTGGAAAGAAAGAAAGTAGAGAAATTCAATGATACAAAAAAAAGTTACAGATCCTGATCTCTAACATTTTACTAGACTTATCTATTTTTACTGCCATGCAGGACATACCTCCACTTCTACCCAGATAAACCTTGCTGAAGCAAACTCAAATAACATCTTTAGAGAAAAGAATGGAGGTGATTACTACACTTTGGAGGGAATCATCGCAAATGAATCATATTTCTGAGTTGCTAATGCTCTTGCTACCCTGATCTCTCTTAATATTGTTGTTGAGGACATGTCTAAGGGGTGCCTCCCCCAAGAACAGTCCATTTTAGCTTCACCATGTGTGTTTTCTTTCTGTGAGAGTTGGGCCCCATCCTTCCAGTTTCCCAACTAGATGTCTTTTAGTTTTTATTTCTATCATTACTCTTGCAGATGTGTTGTGTTTGTAAGCTAACTTATGCTAGATTATTAATGCATGAACTTTCACACAAAAAATTGTATTCCCATTTGATTGGGCTGGAAAAAAACTAATTGTTTGTACTTTAAAGGTTGATATTTTGAGAAACAACCATATAGATTAGCTTACACCATGACGAGGTTGTATGGAATGCATTTAACCGGTCATTTGGTGACACATGATATTAAGACTTAAGTAGAAATAATCTACTTAACTATAGTGTGGTAAACCAATAATAAGAGAGGACGGTGGCAGCTAGGGTACTAAAAACAACCAAAGAGCTTGATAGCCCAACTAAAGAATTAATATATTAAACATGCAATAACTGTAAAGTTTGTTGGTAGTGTTATCATTTATGGCTGAGAAAAGAGGGTCATTCTTTTGATTGGGCCTTTTTGCAGGAGACACTATTGTCAAACTTTTCCATGAGGTTACTTGGGTCAATTTGTAGGATATTGATCCTTGGTACTTCTCCTGCACACGTAGGACAAGAAGCCCAAGTTTGAACATCAAGTTAATCAATTAAACTAGTTTGGTTACTAGTTTAGGATATTTATGTATACCATACTATCTTTTTTTAGTAATAATGTGGTTCTTTTGAAATAGTGTGAGGAACTCCTTGAGCCATTAGCTCAAACCTCCTAGTGAATAAACTCTTATTGTCTCAAATCAAGTAGCAACATGTATGATTGGATAAAAAAATAATACAACAGATCGTTTAGATTTTAGTAGGTATTAATCAGGATGATAGAGCTGTTTATATGTCATGTGTTGTAATATTTCTTTAAAGTTTTAGGGTGTATATTTAGCCATATAATTTACAATAAAATAATAATATTCCTATTTTCTTAACAAATAGTGTATAAAACTCAAAGAAAACATGTTTGTCGTTATTGGTCTTTTTCTAATTACAAACATTTGAAAGCTACCTTTGTGGTCAATGATATGTATTTAATTCGTTTAGTTATTTCTTTTTTCTCTAATCATCTACCTATTTTTATTTTTGTGATTTTAGGATAACATGCATTATGAGTAAGAATATCCTTCGAAGTGGATATATTAGTATTAAGAACTTAAATATGAATATATTCTTCTTTGTTTTGAGAAGTAGTTTAATAAAAAATAACCTTTAATCAAAAAGTAATTCAAGTATATTATTTTTCATACTAAAGATTGGATTTATATAAGAAAATGTCATGTGAAAACAAATATTTGATAATATGAAAAATTACAATATTAGGATTAAAATTGCATATGAAGTCTTTTCATGAAAGGTGAACAAGAAAAGCAACTAATCATACAAAAAAGTGTGAACAACTTACATGGAATACAATTTTAGAGAATCATATAGAAGAAACAAATTTCTTTCCATTTCTTGTAAAGACCTTTTGTCCTCTTAGCAACCAATTTGTGTGGGCACTGTGACGCTCCATAATATTGTAGTCATAAAATTTACCAATGAATAAACCAAAACTTTAAGATTTTATAATGCTTTTATTTAATTCACTTAATATGATTTTACTTTTATTTGTCCATATTTATAGTAACATTTAACGATATGTATGATCCTTTTCCTTGATAAAGTTTCTATGAATTCATGAAATAGTAATTTGAAAATCAAATGAATTTGATAAAATATAATTTTTTCCTTATATGACTCAAATAGGTTACAGAATAAACATGCATTCATTTAAATCCTAATGGTGATCGTAACTATGTTGTATTTCATTAAATTCTTGATTTATTTCCCTCAGTTTGCTTGTCACACTCCCACTAGTCTTGGTCACAAGCTTCCACTTTTGATGGACACTTCTGAGGCAACTCGTCGAGAATCTAATGGCCCATATGGGTAAGGAGACTATTCGAAACCATATAGTGGTTTCCAAGTTTTTCTCTTGATCTCTCTCTCCAATAAACTTTATTCTCTTATTTTGTCTTTGCTAGTTTCCTCTTATCATTCTAAGTCTCTTGACCCTTAATTTTCTATGGGAGAGGCAGTCCATCCATCTCCATCAAACCCTAGTTTATGTATTTCCTCTATTTTTCTCTTATTAAACTCCTTGTTGTGTTAGAGCTCCATACCTGTAAGCATCAAGCCGAAAACTCTATGCAACATATGGAAATGCCATGTGGCCTCCCAAAATTCAAGCATGCCTCCCCAACCCACACTACTGGTTGTTGTTTTCTTACTTTCACGAAGAATCTCCTACCCTAGAGATGTTGAAGCAAGTTCTAAAATGCTTCTTTGAGGCCGAATGGTGATGTAAACCCCCTTGAATTGGCACTTTCTTCAAAAACTAGCGTTCCCACTTTTCCCTTTTCTTCTAATGTTCAATTTTGAGATTTTATATAAGTTTTTTTTTCACTCATTGTTGAAGTTTTCCATTTGATCACATCTTCCTGACCCTTGCAAAGTTATCTTGAGTTCTCTCTTTGTTGGGTTTTTACTCTGCCTATTTACTTTTGTTCTTCTTCCTAGTCATGAATGGTGGAGGACGTGGAGTAGTTTCTCTGGTGGCTTCAGAAGTCGTATCCCGGCTCATTATATTCGTCTAAGCATGAATAAGTCAATGAAGTCCTCTTTGTTCCATGATCTTTACTGGAATCTAGAGTTTGATTCATGATATGGATATCTAGATGGTCTATTCATTAGAATATAAGAATCGAGAATATGATGTCCTAGTTTTTCCCTTCATCAAATTTTGATTATGATGACACAACCTAGGGTATACTACCCTTTGTCTCCCCTTTTTATTTTCAACCATGTGGGTGCTTTACATCATGCTAACAATCACCTTTGTTCCTGTCATACTAATGGTTTATAATGATGGGGTAGGGCATTCTGATCATTTTAATATGTTTTCAATTTTATGATTTTACTATATCTATCTAACTTTAAGCACCATAAAAACATTCTAGATGTCAAGAAAATTAAATTAAAATATTTTTTGGATTGCGGGATGTTCTTATATGATATGGTATAGTTTTTATAACCTAAAATGATGATAAAGGTGATTTTAGTGTTTATATAATTAAGGAGAAATCAACCCTAATTATATATATATATATATATGTATGTATATATATGTGTGTGTGTGTTTGTGTGTGTGTGTTTGTATATATATATATATATATATATATATATATATATATATATATATATATATATATATATATATATATATATATATATATATATATATATATATATATATATGTTTAAGAGGTGAGATGAGTCCCTATCGAGTATGTAGGGTTTGACCATGAATGGTTTTAGAATGGTGAATTGGGTATGCTACATCCCCCGATGAGTATAATCTTGTGAGGTGGCATTGTGATATTCTTAAACTATGGAAATATAAAATTGTGATTTGAAACCCTAATTTTCTGTAATGACGCACAAAAACCTCATGTGATACCTATTTGCATATGTTTTTAGATAGTTATTAAAATATCCTTCATTGTGATCTATTCATCTCTCTTGGAGTACTAAGATTTTTTGAACCTTTATATATGGGTCCTTTGACCCCAACTTGTTATAAAACGGTGATGCCATCCATGCATTTATATTGAACTTTCTTTCCATTTTATCATGAATAATATTGTGACATACTAGATTTAATATGTGTGTTTTTTTAGATGTGATGAATTTCCACACCATATGATTGTGAAAAGGCGATAATTCCTATAAATACATTCAAAAGAGAAGATGTGTTCCATGTCCTACTCAAAGGATATGTAATGATCCCCACTTTTGAGTGTCCCTCTATCAAGGTGGACCTTAAAGTTGAGATCTGATACCTAAAATTTCTAGGTTCTGGAACAAAATAAATAAATAATAATCAATAATTTTGATTAATTGACAAAAAATGTTCACAAGATGTATAATAATACTCCTCTAAGGAGTTACATAATTTTATAGGATAAACTAACATATATGACAAGAACTATTAAGATTGTCTAGCTAATCCTCCTTGTGACATAACTTTAATGGCATCAATTGATTTCATCTAAATCATCATGTCTCCATAACTTTATATATGGTAGTTACCTAAAATACCAACAAACAAATAGACGAATCAATATATCTCTATATTGTGTATGTGGTGCAACCAAAATGTTTACAATTATAATAACAACATATATTGCACCAATCAAATGCAATAAATATGAATTGTCATTTTCATTACATATTATAATCCATTCTTTGCATGCTATCTTGGGTGTAATTAGTGTTGATCCCTGGACTTATGTGTATTACCGCTTGATACATATGACCCAGTGTTCAAAATATGATAGTTTACATTATGTGATACCCATATTGGCACTATAGTTGAACTGAATAAATAAACATCAAACAATTTATTCATTGAATTAGTACTCATAAATCATTCGAAAAACCTTTGGCAGTCGATAATTTAGATACTCATAAATAAACATGTACCTCATTGTAAAACCATGCAATATACTTAAAATACTATAAACATGCATCCTAACATACAAGTAATCAACACAATCAATCAATACTATCTTCATGTATATATCAAACATAAAAGTGTCACCATGTATTCACATTATTTAAATTAAACCTAATGTAGGTTCTAATATAGGTTTAATGGTCAACTTAGTTTTACATAAGGAATAAGGGTCACAAGCCCTAATTCCATCATATCATGACTTCTATGGGTTATAAAATCTAATTAGAAACTATATGTAATCTTGACTATTTGATTGAGCATATTGTACCATTATGAACATCTACATCACATTATGCCGACTAATATCATAAAATGTTATACATTTTGGTTTTACAATCCAAATTCCACAAATATATGATTATTGACTTTTGAAACTCCATCATTGTCATCATCGTCATCTTGTATGTTCACTATATTCACAAATATCATGTATTACCACCAATGTAAATAGATTTCTTGAATTGAGCATCATATTATCAAATCTAGGCTTTGTATGCATCAATCATATTATAAGCATTATCTATACTTTTTAACTAGATGTATAATTAGATCTAAAAATATTTCATTCATGATCTACAAATTTTTCATATCAAACAGGTATGTAGTATGACCCTAATTGGAGTTACCAATTATTTACTAGAATTAAAACAAAATAATATCAAACTAATTACAACATGTCATGTTAGCATTATCTCATTATCTAACTTGCCACTTGGGATCGGGTCTAGCCAATGAGTCAGTGCCCCATCAGCTCAGATCTCCATGTGGTTTGGGCATTTCAAGGGCCTAAATGACCTCATTTCTCATGGTGTTGCTACCAAAAATGTCACTTGCTCAATGGAATATGAGTAACATCAACGCAGGGGTTGCCAATCCCTCCTGTCGGCTCGGTTGTTGCTTCTTCCAGCCATGGCGAGGTCAACCCAAAGGTTAGCTATCATCTCCTGGGCACAATGCCATCAACTAAGGATGGATTCACCTCCCTCAAGATCTTATAGACTTGGAGAGCCCCTAGGTTGAGCCAGAGAGATGTCATGATCTTGGTCACAAACTTGAAAAGATACAAGGACGAAGGTGAAGGAGAAGTTACCATAGGGTTTTAGTCCTAAAGTTAGGAAGATATTTGCATCTTCATCATGAATGTATCCACATTCTAACCATGCTAAGGGTGGTCAACAACCTCGAGTTTCACTTCATGGTGGATACAAGTGTCACTAGAGATAGTGATTGGCTTGGCAGTGGTTTGTGGGGTAATAGGGATAAGATAAAACTAGGGTTGGTTTCATCCACTTATAGGAAGATTATCAATGTTTTATATAGTCTCAAGGTGTGGAAGATCATCGGATGAGTGCCAGGCTATCATCAATGACTTCGGGGATAATTTCATTGCTTTATGTTAATGTCTAATTTTAGGTTTGTTGGAACCATTGTTATCTCCCGAGGTTGTTGGCATTAAAATATAAATTTGAGGATGTCTATAGAGGGAGATGGAGGGGTTAAATGGTAGGAGGACTCTCCTAATCCATGGGGTCCAGGTGAGGGAGGTAACATCCCTGCTCAAAACTATGTCTGATTCTGGTGGAGTCTGCTTCACCCATTTTTTTTCTTCTTTCTTTTTCAATAAAACCCCTATATTTTCACTTAGTTCTCGATGTATCTTTGATTTGTCCCAAACTTTGTGATATATCTAGGATTTGAAAAAATACTAGGTCAAGGAGAGTTGGTTTGATACCCTGATCTTGATATCCAAGTATTAACTATATAATTCAGTAGTAAATTATCTAGATCACAAGATAAATTAGAATATTTTGTAATTTTTCCTATTATCTCATATCTCAATTATCTACTAACTAAAAATATATTAGATATTTATTATGATTATGAGATACCAAATTCCAAATTTCATATCCCATTGGCCCATATGTAAACTCTTGTTGGCCCAATTGGGCTTGAATTGGGTTTCATGGCTCATGGACCATATCTTGGCTTTTGCAAATGGTCCATAATGTCATTAAATTATATCCTTAGTTACTAATTTAAGGGCTTTCTCATCATTATATCTCAATGGAATCCTCATATGAAAATATATGCTCAACACTACATTATCTACTAAAATTTATCATCCTAATTCAATTGAATTCATATTGTTGATTTCATCATTCCAATGTTACTTTGATTGTATTAAAATGATTCTCAATACATTTTTAATGAATTCATCATCATAAAGTCAAAATTTGAGGATCTTGTAGCAGATGTATAGATTTTTTTGCTCACCCAATCATATAGGACAGATATGCATTTTTCCTACTCTCCCCATAATACAGAGCGGATGTGTATTTCTCTCGCTCATCCCATATTATAGAGGGGATGTACATTTCTCCAACTCATCCTCTATTTTAAGGTAGTTGTGATATTTCCTACCTATATGCTATGGATTATTCTAGTTTGTCATCTGTATGTACATAGGCATTTTTTGGATATCCAAGTATTTGACAAGTTTTGTTACTGTTATACAAAGGATGCCTCACATTTTGATTACTCACTTTTTTGGGATATTTTCTTTTCATATGCATTCATATGATGTCACATCACTCTGTTGTTCATAGCCTTGATATGTTATTATTGTCACATTTCCTTATTATATTCCATTTCTTATTATTATATGCACAAACCACCATTTGTTGTTAAAATTACACCTTTCTTGTATTTTTGGTTTGCTTCCAAACCCTTAGGTAAACATGAATTTGGAATAAGGACCACGTTGACCAATACATACACATGTCTACTTCATGTTATTTAGGAGATAGAATTGTAGTGGTTGGATACTCTCTACAACTTGTAATAGTGATATAACTTCTACCTCATGTATTCATCGATTATTCAATCATGTACTTCTAAAATTGTAATTGTCATAATATTTTCTATTACTATTGGAATTTGGTATTTTGAAGATACCGATTGAACATATTATGAGAACAATATGTTGTTTTGAATTGTAGTCAGTCATAAATTTATAATGACTTGACTTGCCCACTCCACAAAATATGAGAACAAAGTAGCTAAGGTCAATTCAAAGGGAACGTATTGTTTCTAGGTGAAATAATTGGTTGTATTCAGTAATATACGTCGGTTTAAGAAGTATATTTGGGTTTTAAATGACTTATTAAACTAATTAATAGAAAAACTTTTATTGATTGATTGTTTTAAGTATGTCAAAAGAAGTATCCCAGACTTAGGGATTAATCACATCACACACCTCACATCAAACAATAATACTAAAAAGGAGTTCTCTCACCATGAAACAAATTAACCTATTTGACTACCTCACACTTCCGCCACCAAGAAAGGTCCAGATCTCTTGGTATCCCCCTGCCCAATGGATAATTGATTCTAGATATTAAGCCAGATGTTGTAGTGGACTCTTCTTATTTGTCTAGAGCCTTTTAAACATGCATTGAATAGCACAAAACATATACTAATGATGATCAATCATTAATTTATGCAATTGAACAATTATCCATTGTCAAATAAGAATAAGCATGCATCTAATTTATAGAAACATATTGCTTGACATGAAATCACATGGGAGCTACTCTCATGTTCCAAGATGAGGAGATCACTCACTCATTTTTGGCTAATTAAGCTAGCATATTTTCCATTCACCTTTCCCTCCTTAAGAAAGAAAAAAATTGACATCATACAATTGATCCTCTAGATGAGGTGAACTCGCCATTTTGACTACTCAAGGAAATCTCAAACTATATGTGCAAAAAAATGAAAACACCCATGTAACTCCACAAAAAGAAAAATATACCCCTTAGGGTCACATGTACCTCAATCCTCTATATTGTATCCCACCTATATTCCAAGTAAGGTATACACTTTATCTCCATCACAATTTAACCTTTATTCCTCATCGATAATTAAAAAGGGACAGAATTTTCAAAAATGTTTTATACAACTATGTCCCAAGCATCAATTGCCCTCAGGACAGTGTTGACTAATTTGTAGACAGATGCCATATGATATACTATTCTTCAACTAGTGTCCTAATCTCTAAAATTTGGTTATCCCACTTCCAACCTACCTTAGCATTTCCCCACATCATGTTCTTTCCATTGGTGTCATCGAGGTCAAAATTTTCCACTTTCAAGTTCCCATCATCAAGGAGTTTGAGTGCAACCATGGCTCTCTGATTGGATAACTCTTGGTCTATTGATGTTATCAGTTAGGTTCCAAAAATAAACTCCATAGTGCATTTGTTTTCTATGAATATACCAACAACATGCCTCATATTTTTAAAACCAACAAATTTCCCTATAGTAAGATTGACCTTATGTTTGGATAGGTTTGATAGGATTCAAGTAACCAGGAAGAGGTGACAAAGCTACCTAGTTCCTTAGTGTTTCTCCTTAACTTACCTTCATCAAGCATTTTGAAGTGTGGCTCTTTATACCAAATTTGAGGTGGTTGACTTGATTTATCCACAACTGATCGCTCTCATACGTGGGTCAAAAGTGAGAACACAATTGCCTAGTTATAAAGGATCAAAATTTAAATTTGTACCCAACTTCAAGAGACATTCGCAACTCAATATGAAGTATATGGTAGCAAGACAAGATCAAGCACAAGGATGTGGGTATGTCTAATCACCTAAATTTCATCTCTTACTCAGTTAAGAGAAGTCGATGGTGGATATATGCATAGAGCTCAAACAACTCAAAGAAAAGAATGGAAAGTAAAATAAAGAAAGAAGATTTCATCAAATCTTGTTAGTTAAGGAGGAGTTCTAGGATATGCAACCATGAATTAGGCGGTCTATGCACCTCGTTCTTAGGTGTAGACAAACATCAAAGATCCTAGGTAAAAATTAAAATTCCATCCCAGCATGTATCATTGTAGCTACTATTATGGAGTTCATCCCACTCACTCTTGCAAAGTGTGAGTAACCCCATCAATAGCCCAAAAATCTCTCTAGAGGATAGTATACAAACATATCTAACTATCTGGAACAAACATTTGGTTCATGGCAGTCAGGCGTCTTAGGAGTGACAAAAGATTGGCCAAGAATCCAGACCACAGCAAACCTAAATCGGATTGGATGAATCGGGGTTAATCATTGTGATGGGTCAGATGTCTCCATTAATGGATTCTAGACAGATCCTTCCTTTTTTTTCTTTTTCTTTTTTTTAAAGAATCCAGGGGGCACTCTATTCATCCCACCCCCCTCTTGTGGGTGAAATCAATCTAAAAAAATTACATCTCCTGCTCGTAAGGCAAGTATATCACCCATGGACACTACAAACACAGAATATACAACTTAGCCACCAACAAAATGCTAGACGCCACTAATGGGCTTCGTCCCAGCTGAAATAAATATAAGGAGATCCTCTTCTTTTAAGAATGTTCATGCCTATGATGTTCATGGGAAGGTTGATTGGACCCGTCGTGATGTATTCAGACACAGAGTTATTTCCCCAAATATTGAGTTCCTTAGGGATGGAATTAACCGCTTTGGGAACTAGATAACCCAATATATCTTCTTCTCGCAAGATAGATCTAACTTCTCTGGTGATCGTGATATCTTTCCATGGGCAATTGTGATCCTCCCAAAGGATTTGATGAGTATACAAGTCATCGACTTCAATGGTATTAACTGTCAAATTCTTCTCAAAGGAAATCTTTAGCCCAACCAGTATGCCACTGATATATGCAGATGTGTAATCTCTCGCATTCAACCATATCCGAAAAGCCAGCCTGATATAACTATGTTTTTTGCGGATAACCCCCGCAACCCAACATCTTTTGTCGCCTAAAGGATCTGTGATGGAGTGGACTTTTAGAATCCTAAATATCAAGGACATAAGTGATTTCATGCATGCTGAGTCTTTTTGAGAGTTCTAATAGTTTTGATGAAGTTTGATATATGTCGATGTTGATATTGGCTTCAATATCCCTAGGTTTATACCTTTTGGAACATGTGATTAAGTGATCATATGGTATACTTTCGGATAAATGTAGAAGGCATGGTTGTGAATCCGTTGTTGAAGTTCATGTTGTTGGGATGACCCTGGAGAGATATGCGGAGGTTTGAAATGATAACATAATGTGTATTCTTTTGAGGTGTCATCAATTAGAAGCACATTATATGATTTATAACTTAAGATCACGTAGTATGAAGTCACCCTCCCCTCGATAACGTGGTATGTCTAGGCTTGATTATGTGGACTGCTCAGTCAATCATGGAGTAGGGAAACAAGCACGTTCTACTCAGTCATCCACGATCACTGGTCGTGTGAGTAAGAGATGGGCAGTTGCACCCGATGCTATAGAGGCACTCTATGACCCTTTGCGAAGCAGGTTGCAATCAGTTGATGATTGGTCTCTCTCTCCATTATCCCTCCACCACAAACCACAGGTGGAGTGTGTAAGATGAGAGGAGTTGCCGCCTGGGGGAGAGCAAACCTTTCTTCTCATCAGGGGAGATCGTGGCTGATTTCTCACTGGAAACCCAAGCACACAGGTGCAGTAGCAAACGGACCACCATCGCGTGGGAGACGGATTGAGCATGAGAAGGCGATGGACATGGACTTTGCCGGCGTCGAGGCCTGGTGGTCAGCGCAGTGGTGCTTGGGAAGAGGCAACGCTCCCCTTAAACCCATCGCGGCTGTAGCTGTTGCCGGCGAGCCAACTCAAGTAGAGTTTTGGAGGCGAGGAGGAGGAGCCTCGAGGCCAGAGGCACCATAGAAGCTGCAAGATAGCAAAGACGATGTCAGAGCTCATCATGGCGCCATGTTTGGAGGATCAGCTCAACGCATGGAGGCGTCGAGCACTGATCGGAGGCTTGGGCGGAAGAGAGAGCCCGCACTCACAGACTCTCACTGAAAGATGCAACCTGGAGGAGGAGCCCTCAGCAGCAATTTGCGGCGGTGGCTTCGTAGAGGCGCAGTCGGCATTAGAAGCTGCAGCAGGAGGGGGGATGTGGATCCCTCATGGGCTCCCTACACCACGGAGGTGCTCGACACAGACACAGGAGGAGGCGGTAGTAGGCTCGTGCACTGGAGGACTGATGAGAAGGATCACAAGGAGAGAAGACGACGCCTGCTTCTGCTCCACGCCTGACGGTGGCACTCACACAGAGCGCAGCAGGGTCGGTTTCGTGTGAGACTAAGAATGAAAGCAAGGAGAGTAGACCGGGTCCAGAACGCTGAACCGGCCGGCCCAACCAGCAAACCAACAGGCCCTTAGACCGGCCGGGCCGGACAATAACCGATGCCCTAGTTACCACGTGACGGCGTGCCACTGGCCACAAAAAGGTAAATTCCCAATAAATGCTCAGATCTTTGAAAATGTCTAGTAATTAGTACGTTGATTAGAAAAATGCAAATAAGGTACCAAACTTCTCAGAAAAATGTGTAGAACAATATGAAATCATAATATCAGACTGTTGATGCACTAATATCAATGATATCTTGTTAGTTGTGAAATGCTTAATTGATGGATGATAAATATCAAACGTTGGCTTAAAATTATGAGAATATGTCAGCAAATCAATATTCATGCTTATAATCCATATGATGTCAGTTATAGTCATGACAATGTATGAAATCATGTAATTTGCTTAATATGTCTAATTGGGGCTTATAACCCTAAATAAAATGTATTAAATACATACATGCTCAATAAATGATGAAATTTACATAGTAAGTTCATATCAGTAATCTGAAGCTAAGATGTGAATCGGATATTAGTTAGATGCATATAATTCATGTTATATGAAGTTGAACCTTAACACATGGTTCAAAACCCTAATTTAGGCTAATGCATACAACCTGTGGTTAATATGTGCAAATCATTATATGAAACACCGTTATCAGTAAATGAACTATAATTTGGAATATGACATTAGTGAGATAATCATAAGATAAGAATACAAGTAATGATACACATATCCTAATGAACTAAGAGAAACTCTAATGAATACGATTAGAGTTAAGATGAGATATAAGAGGATGAGAACTTGATGATAGTATATGATCTTGTCTTAATCAGGTTTAACCAAGGATATAGTTGACATGAGGAATATGTGTTTAGAATGATCTATCTCTCGATCAAGGTACGCCATTACCTCTTGTTTGGCTTATTATACAATATGCTTGTGTTATATAGTAGTAAAGACTTGGCATATGGTATTGATTGAAATGATTGTTCTTATATTCTATGTTGTTTGAGCTTTTCATACTTACTGCTATGAACACATCAAACATAATATATTTGTTCCATTATATGAAAGCACTAACTCTTTGGCAGTGTGCTTGGAAGTGACCTAACTCTTTGGTAGTGGTCACAATGTACATATGACCTAACTCTTTGGTAGTGGTCAGACCTAACTCTTTGGTAGTGGTCACAGTGTACATATGATCTAACTCTTTGGTAGTGATCATAAAGGCCTTGAGATATAATGGAAAATAATCTTAAAATATGTGTTCTCTTTTGTTAATGAATATCCTTGTGCAAGTATATGCTTTTCTTATATTCTTCTATTACTGCCAAGTATTAGTTTTATCCAAGGTTTTGGAAAGCGCGAAGCGGGAAGCGTGCGGATTGACCCTTTTGAAGCGGGGAGCGGAAAGCGGGCTTTAAAGCGGACCAAAGCGGGCGCTTTTTGAAAAAGCGGTCTGCATTGTTTTAAAAAATATAGAAAACATTTGGTGACCGTTGTACTGCTAACATATCATTAATCAAGCATCTAAATGATATTTCATTACATTAGAATGACTTTTACATATGAAAAAGGGTCCTATAAATAAATTGTTACAAGCTAAAAATACTCAAACATCATAAAACCACATAGTCCTCGCTCAACAATCAAGTATCATACTAGTACAATGTACTTAATATTGTTTCAATAATTGGGCTTAGAAATTATCATTTAGTAAAAAAAACTGGAGGTAGTTGTAGTTGAATACTAGTACTCTGTACAAATATTGTTGACTGAGTAAGGTACTCTTCAACATAATATAAATAGATGCACATTTAAATAGTAATAAAGAGAAATGCATGACAATATATAGTAGAATCAAGGTAATTAAATATTACTTAGTAAATCCTAAAGAGCAATAAACTACTAGACTTAGTATATAATAAACAATATAACAAATTTTACCACCTTATTTGTTACAGCCTATAGATGGTTGTGCAAAGTTTTTGTACAAGTATAAAAAATGGCTGACTATGAATTTGTCAGTGGTATTAAACTACATTAAACATACATGCCAATATCATACATAGTAAATCATAAAGAACAATAAGTTACTGCACTAAGTACATAATTGACAATATAACAATATTTTACGACATCATTTTGTTACAGTCCACAGATGGTTGTCCAAAGGTTTTATACAAGTATACTAAATGTCAGACTATTAGAGTATCAACGGTAATAAACAACATTAAATATACATGATAATATCATAAACAAACTTGAAAGTACAAAGTACTAGTCTAGCTGTACAGAGTGTACAGACATCAGTAACAAAGTAAAGATAAATGCTAATTACTAAACTTTCTTACACCTTTTGAGATACAATAGTTGGAGCATCACATCTCCCAAAAGTAGTGCTTTCATTTTTCTATAGATTTGGCGAGTGATTAGGTCACTCCAGCAATATTTGTCGTGAAGCGGCCTGAAGCGGTCGCTTAAGCGGGGCTGAAAAAGCGGCCTGAAGCGGCAAAAAGCGGGAAAAAGCGGCCGCTTCAGTCCAAAACGCTTCAAAGCCCGCTTCAGCTAAAATTACAACGGGACATAGGCTTGACCGCTTAAGCGGCTGCTTAAGCGGCCGCTTCACCCGCTTTTTAAATCACTGGTTTTATCGTATTTCCAAGATATGATGAGAGGTATATAAAAAGACACGTAGGCGTACTCAGTACAATATTCTTGAAATATTGTGCTGACGTGTACCACATGAAATCTTTTTTATAGGTTATGGTTATGCTCTTGAAGATCCAGGATAGTTGAGAGTTGTATAGCGAGCTGATGTACTGGTGGACCTGTTGTCTTAAGATCCTGTTATTTAGATGTAATACATGTATATGTTATAGTTTGTTGTTCAATATGTAATATCAAATGTTGTAACAATTCATGTTGTAATTATATGTTGAATGGTGAACATGTGTGTATGGTTTTATTATTGTTCATCTACATGTGCTACTGATTGTTTCCTTCTGACTCCCTTGATTTTCTTCTTCTTAGCCTAGTGTGTGGTGGTCAAATTGGGATTCTCGCTGAGGTGAGGGTTTCAATTTGGATGTCACACACTAGATTAAGTTTTAGAAAATCTGGGGACATCACAGGTGGTATCAGAGCATGAACAATAGTAAAGCCTGACATTTGCTCATTATGCAACTCAAAACTAAAGAACCTTGAACTTAATAATATTTAGGGTTAGATTAGTCATATTTTAGAGACTAGATCTGACCTAGCCTCTAGGTTAGCACCTAGATGTTTGAGAACTAGGTCTAGACTGGTGCTTGTTGAGTAACAAGTCCTTAGATGTCGTTCTTTCCTTGTAGTGTGGCGGTATGGTACGTTGTACTATTTGGAAATGATGTGCATCAAGGGAAGAGAAACCCTAGACATATGGCGCTCGTTGTCTAGAGTAGCTACACTAGTCTACACCATGTTCTCGCCCCTTTCACTAGTTTTCATGACACTGTACTCTCTACTATGTGTGGGACACTCGTTTTCAGGATTTGGTTTTTGATTCCAATCGGATCGAACCTTGGTAGTTTTCTCTGACGCATGTTTTATCGGAGAAAAACTATATAATATTTTATTATGTATATGTATTACAAAAATGTGTCCCCACACATTTATGAGTAGGAGGTGGTCATGTAACCTAAGTGAAAGTGAATGACATCAGTCTAGAAGAGAGAGTAGTTCTAGATTAGATGTCTAGAGCCTTTTTGATGCAGATGATATATGAAATAGATGAAATAAGTTTTGATGATATGGTGTGAGTCTGATATAGATGATATAAGATGATTTATGTTTGTTCTGGAGGACTTATGTTCGGTTTTGAGGATTTGAAATATGTTTTGATGATCCAAGAAACTAGGCTTTTATGAGATAAGATATGTTAAGTTAAGACAAGGTTGTGAGTCAGCATGAGCCTCAAGCTCTTTTACAAAGGAGGACCTCTAGTGTTAGGACCATTTTTGGGGTTAGCTCAAGAGAGAGCCAGACCCACAGGGAGAAGGTGAGAGAACCTAGACTCCGCAATATGAGAAATATGAGATATGTGATATGATATGTCCGAAACTAGACTACTCCTGAGTGATTGAGTTGAGCTGCTTTATGTATGATTCTTATAGCTTTGTTGAACCCTAGATGTCCTTGGGAGGACCAAACCCCAGAGATATAGAGAGGCTCGTTATATGTGCATATGAATATGGATATGAGTGCTTGCCATCTGGGTAAGGGAGAGAGCCCAAGACCCTGGAGGAGGTAGCTATGTTAGTTTCTGTGCAGCCTCATGCTCGGGTTGGTGGTTTCCCACATAGGAATCTAGTGGTGTATATAAGAGAGTTCTGGGTAAGCATGTTTCATGGGTAGAAGGCATGTGATGAGAACATCATGTCATAGCATGTTTTGGTTTGTGCTTAGGTGGCTTGAGCTTGTAAAGCTATCACTAGTGCCAATGAGGTTATCTGAGAACCCTAGACTAAGAGAGGAAAGATAAAGTATATGCATATGAGATACTCATAGAGTTGAGTTAGCTCAGGAGACTGAGCATGACACTACCCTCGTGGTATGGGTTAGAGGAACCTCTTTTGGCCTAAGTAAAGTTTTGATATATGAGCCACTCACATAAGTTTGTTTAGCACAACCATAATATAATACATGTACGGATGTGATCTAATCTTGAGACGCTTATATAGACATGATGTGATGGAAATCTAGAAATGGTTTAATAAATGTCAATGCATAAATGGTTAATCATGTACATGAACAATGATGATAATGTGATATTAATGGTTAACCTTGTGATGTAATCATTAATAAATGTTGCAATTCACTATGAACATGTTACATGAGGTGTTAATCTTAGTGCATAACAAAGATGAAAATATAGTTTGACATTTAACACAACATAATGATTATGACACCTTGACATGATCTAAATGGATAAAGTGGGTTAACTTTAGTTAACTCCCTCCTAAAAGATATATGGTAATGTTGAACATGTTCTAACAATTAGCTCAATAAGATGTTAATGACACCTTGATATAATCGGTTAACTTTAGTTAACTTCTTTGGAACATGGTAATATGATGTGAAAATCCTAATGCTTGGGTAAAGGTAAGGATGCAACCCTAGCATATGAGATATGTAATGACATAAGCTAAGCTTCTAAATCTTGAGTTTAACCTTGAATGGAGTGTTTGTGCACCAAGATGGTTGTAAAAACTCCTAATAGTGCTTGGGATACATGGTTCTAGGTAACCTTGACGGATATGTTACACATAGAATGGTGCCTACATGTGGATGAGAGCAAGACAAGGTTTTCCCTGGAAGTATGAGTATGGTTTACTTTCGAGGACGAAAGTTCTTTTAAGATGTATATGATGTAAAAGACTGAATTTCTGGCTTAATTTCGAGGACGAAATATCTTTTAAGGTGTGTAGGATGTGATGGAGTGGACTTTTAGAATCCTAAATATCAAGGACATAAGTGATTTCATGCATGTTGAGTCTTTTTGAGAGTTCCAATAGTTTTGATGAAGTTTGATATCTGTCGATGTTGATATTGGCTTCAATATCCCTAGGTTTATACCTTTTGGAACATGTGATTAAGTGATCATATGGTATACTTTCGGATAAATGTAGAAGGCATGGTTGTAAATCCGTTGTTGAAGTTCATGTTGTTGGGATGACCCTAGAGAGATACGCGGAGGTTTGAAATGATAACATAATGTGTATTCTTTTGAGGTGTCATCAATTAGAAGCACATTATATGATTTATAACTTAAGATCACGTAGTATGAAGTCACCCTCCCCTCGATAACGTGGTATGGCTAGGCTTGATTATGTGGACTGCTCAGTCAATCGTGGAGTAGGGAAACAAGCACGTTCTACTCAGTCATCCACGATCACTGGTCGTGTGAGTAAGAGATGGGCAGTTGCACTCGATGCTATAGAGGCACTCTATGACCCTTTGCGAAGTAGGTTGCAATCAGTTGATGATCGGTCTCTCTCTCCATTATCCCTCCACCACAAACCGCAGGTGGAGTGCGTAAGATGAGAGGAGTTGTCGCCTGGGGGAGAGCAAACCTTTCTGCTCATCGGGGGAGATCGTGGCTGATTTCTCACCAAAAACCCATGCGCACAGGTGCAGTAGCAAACAGACCACCATCGCGTGGGAGACGGATCGAGCAGGAGAAGGCGGTGGACATGGACTTTGCCGGTGTCGAGGCCTGGTGGTCAGCACAGTGGTGCTTGGGAAGAGGCAATGCTCCCCTTAACCCCGTCGCGGCTGCAGCTGTTGCCGGCGAGCCAACTCAAGTAGAGTTTTGGAGGCGAGGAGGAGGAGCCTCGAGGCTAGAGGCACCATAGAAGCTGCAAGATAGCAAAGACGATGTCAGAGCTCGTCATGGCGGCGCCATGTTTGGAGGATCAGCTCAATGCATGGAGGCATCGAGCACTGATCGGAGGCTTGGGCATAAGAGAGAGCCCGCACTCACAGACTCTCTCACTGAAAGATGCAACCTGGAGGAGGAGCCCTCAGCAGCAATTTGCGGCGGTGGCTTCGTAGAGGCGCAGTCGGCATTACAAGCTGCAGTAAGAGGGGGGATGTGGATCCCTCATGGGTTCCGTGCACCACGGCGGTGCTCGACACAGACACAGGAGGAGGCGGCGGCAGGCTCATGCACTGGAGGACTGATGAGTAGGATCACGAGGAGAGAAGACGACGCCTGCTTCTGCTCCACGCCTGACGGCGGCGCTCGCACAGAGCGCAACAGGGTCGGTTTCGCGTGAGACTAAGAATGAAAGCAAGGAGAGTAGACCGGGTCCAGACCGCTGAACCAGCCGGCCCAACCAGCAAACCAACAGGCCCTTAGACTGGAAGGGCCAGACAATAAGCGATGCCCTAGTTGCCACGTGGCGGCGTGCCACTGGCCACAAAAAGGTAAATTCCCAATAAATGCTCAGATCTTTGAAAATGTCTAGTAATTAGTACGTTGATCAGAAAAATGCAAATAAGGTACCAAACTTCTCAGAAAAATGTGTAGAACAATATGAAATCATAATATCAGGCTGTTGATGCACTAATATCAATGATATCTTATTAGTTGTGAAATGCTTAATTGATGGATAATAAATATCAAACGTTGGCTTAAAATTATGAGAATATGTCAGTAAATCAATATTCATGCTTATAATCCATATGATGTCAGTTATAGTCATGACAATGTACGAAATCATGTAATTTGCTTAATATGTCTAATTAATTAGGGCTTATAACCCTAAATAAAATGTATTAAATACATACATGCTCAATAAATGATGAAATTTACAGAGTAAGTTCATATCAGTAATCTGAAGCTAAGATGTGAATCGGATATTAGTTAGATGCATATAATTCATGTTATATGAAGTTGAACCTTAATACATGGTTTAAAACCCTAATTTAGGTTAATGCATACAACCTGTGGTTGATATGTGCAAATCATTATATGAAACACCGTTATCAGTAGATGAACTATAATTTGGAATATGACATCAGTGAGATAATCATAAGATAAGAATACAAGTAATGATACACATATCCTAATGAACTAAGAGAAACTCTAATGAATACGATTAGAGTTAAGATGAAATATAAGAGGATGAGAACCTGATGATAGTATATGATCTTGTCTTAATCAGGTTTAACCAAGGATATAGTTGACATGAGGAATATGTGTTTAGAATGATCTATCTCTCGATCAAGGTACGCCATTACCTCTTGCTTGGCTTATTATACAATATGCTTGTGTTATATAGTAGTAAAGACTTGGCATATGGTATTGATTGAAATGATTGTTCTTATATTCTATGTTGTTTGAGCTTTTCATACTTACTGCTATGAACAAATAAAACATAATATCTTTGTTCCATTATATGAAAGCACTAACTCTTTGGCAGTGTGCTTGGAAGTGACCTAACTCTTTGGTAGTGGTCACAATGTACATATGACCTAACTCTTTGGTAGTGGTCAGACCTAACTCTTTGGTAGTGGTCACAGTGTACATATGATCTAACTCTTTGGTAGTGATCATAAAGGCCTTGAGATATAATGGAAAATAAGCTTAAAATATGTGTTCTCTTTTGTTAATGAATATCCTTGTGCAAGTATATGCTTTTCTTATATTCTTCTATTACTGCCAAGTATTAGTTTTATCTTATTGCCAAGATATGATAAGAGGTATATAAAAAGACACGTAGGCGTACTCAGTCGAATATTCTTGAAATATTGTGCTGACGTGTACCGCATGAAATCTTTTGTATAGGTTATGGTTATGCTCTTGAAGATCCATGATAGTTGAGAGTTGTATAGCGAGCTGATGTACGGGTGGACCTGTTGTCTTAAGATCATGTTGTTTAGATGTAGTACATGTATATGTTATAGTTTGTTGTTCAATATGTAATATCAAATGTTGTAACAATTCATGTTGTAATTATATGTTGAATGGTGAACATGTGTGTATGGTTTTATTATTGTTCATGTACATGTGCTACTGATTGTTTCCTTCTGACTCCCTTGATTTTCTTCTTCTTAGCCTAGTGTGTGGTGGTCAAATTGGGATTCTCGCTGAGGTGAGGGTTTCAATTTGGATGTCACACACTAGATTAAGTTTTAGAAAATCTGGGGACGTCACAGGATCAATGGATTTTCCTGAAGTGATGTTAAGCTTGAGATTGTTGATGTCAGGAGGGATCCATCTCAGAATATGTATCTTTCTCATCTTTATCTGAAGCTGCGTTATGCCTTCCCTTTCCAGGTGTTCATAGAAGCTTGTATCCTCAGTTCTCTTGAAGTGTTTATTCTGGATATTCGAGTTAATTCTATTCATTATATCTGTCCACAACCTGCTGTGAAGAAGTAGCTGATTGTTAAATCTAAGCACACATCTTGCTCTCCATATTGACCAACACACCAGCGTTATTAGCTCAGTGGAAAGCCATCCATGGATATTGCCTCTATGCTGAGAACTTCCTTTAATGAAGATGTCAGCTATGGTTGTGGGCGTAAAGTCGTGAAAATCAACGAGCCTGGTTGCTGCTGACCATAAGGCTGTCGCGGTCTCACTGTGAAGAAAAGGATGATCAGTTGTCTCTTTCGAAGGATGAATGCAACATGAGCAACAGGAGATAAGGGGAATCATGCATCTGGCAATGTTGTCATCTGTAGGTAAGGCTTTGCACCCGATCTTCCAAACAATAGCACTGGCCCTTGGTGTGGAGGTGTCCCAGATCCACTCCCATCTAGATGGGGCAACTGGCTCGCTGCCTCTATTGAGCGTCTTCTTGGTAGATTTGATAGTAAACTGACCACGACTATCTGGTGTCCATACCAGCTTGTCTGAGAAAAAGGAGATGGTGGCTTGTGATTTTCTAATCAGCTGAACTCCACCTTCATCGACAATCTATTTGATAGATGGCCAATCCCAACCAGAGTTGTCTATCCAGAAATCGCAGACCAAGAAGTCTCTACTTCTGTCACTGTAGGATAAAACATGATCTTTCAGAGGTCTCTCGCACCATCTGTTGTCCCAAAAAGAGATATTACCTTGCCCAACGATCCATCTGCACTTAGGCATGAAAGAGTGGAAATTCATCCATATTTTTTTCCAAACCGGCGACGAGTTGCTTCCCATCTTAAGATACGGCGGGAAGCTGCCGTTATAATTGGAGTACAGTGAGGCGTACTTGGCTCTGCAGAACTTGGCCCAGAGAGAGGAACATGTCGATATTTCCCAACAAGCTTTGTGTAAGTAGGCACCTTCAATGGTTTTAAGGGGTGTAAGGCCCAGACCCCCTTGATGAGTGGAGCAAGATATCCGGTCCCAAGCTACCCAGGCTCGTCGCCTCTCATTGGAGCGGTTCGCCCAAAGGAATCTAGACATCATAGCTTCAATTCGTTTTGAAATGCCTGCGGGAATTCCAATCGAGGCTACCGTGTAAATCGTCGTCGAGGTTAAGGCATGTTCGATCAGCGTTCTTCTCCCCACGAAAGATAAGAGCTTTGCTTTCCAAGAAGCTGTCTTTTTCATCATCTTCTCGAGGAGACCATTGTAATTTGATAATCTTGTAGATCCAGAACAGTTAGGGACCCCCAGGTACTGAATGGCTCGATCTGCGACGTGCACCCCCAACATGTTGCTCACAGGGGTGGGTGAAAAGTGAACGGATTTTCCTATTAGGCCAGCAGACTTGGCGTTGTTATTGGCTTGACCGGTGGATCTAGTGTAGAATTGCATTGCTTCAGATAAGGCTAGCGTCAAACTGGGTGACGCATTGAGGAAAACTATGAGGTCGTCAGCGTATAGAAGAATAGGTGGAGCCGTGCCACCACCTCTAGTATTAAACCGAGTGATAGCTCCTGTATCTGTAAGATGCTTGATGTGTCTACAAAATGGCTCTTCAAACAAGATGAACAAGATCGGAGAAAGAGGGTTTCCTTGTTTCAGACCGTGCTTAATGGGGAAGAAGCCTGCAGTATGATCACCCACAGAAATACTGGCCCAAGTATCACAGAAGAACCGAAGGCAGAGGTCGATGACAGCCTGGGACATGCCAAAAGAACTGAGGATCAATCGGAGTATGGACCACTCCACTCTATCATATGCACGATACATGTTGTATTTGATCATGGAATTGGGAAACTCTTCACCTCTGTTCAGATCATGGACTAGTTCTTTAGCAAGCCTAATGTGATGAGTGATGTCCCGCCCTTTCACGTAAGCTCCTTGCTCTTCGGATATGATCTTCGGCAAGATAAGGGCAAGTCTGTTACTGATAATTCTCGCCATGATTCTCAGAGAGACATTCTCAATAGAAATAGGGCGGAAGTCAGTATGGATGTCTTTAGGATCACTATATTTAGGAATCAAGACAATTCTACAAGCTGTGAGACTTCTATGACAGTGATCACCTTTGAAAAACTTCTGGACCACCTGCATGAAATCAGGATGGATGATATCCCAAGCTGCGCAGTAGAAGCTGAGGGTTAAGCCGTCTGGGCCCAACGCAGCGCTCATGTCCATTTCTTTCATCGTATTGTAAACTTCTTCTTTAGTGGGAATGGTTGAGATGGTAACATTATCATCCATCAAAACCATCTGAGAAATGTGGGAAAGAAGGGAGCCATCAAGGTGGTCGTTTGTAGTAGAGGTGTAAAACTCTTCAAAATGCTTAGCCGCGGTTGCCGCAATCTGCTCAGGATCAGAGATGATGGATCCGTCCGGGAGTGTGATCCTATGGATCACCCTCTTTCTCTTCTTCATCTTTACAATCGCGTGATAGAACGTTGTATTTCTGTCACCGTTGGAAAGCCAATCAATCCTGGATCTCTCTCTCCATACAACCTCTTCTTGTGCCAGGATCTCATCCAGTTGGGACTCCGCAATCCGGAGGGTGTCTTCGTTGGTTGACGAAGGGTTCTCATCGAAGGCGATTTTTGCAGTGTGAATAACATCTTCAAGATCCACGATCTTTTGCTTGACATTACCGAAGGTTTCCCTGCTCCAAGTTCTAAGATGATGGCGCAGGTTCTTAGACTTAGCGAAGAACAGGAAAGATGGATCCCCTTGCAACTCCATGGACCACGCAGTGTGGATCTATTGCATGCAGTCGGGGTGTTGAAGCCATGCGCTATTGAAAAAGAAACGTACGTTGTTGTTCTGTCTTCTAGGAGCACTGGAGGAGGGCGTGAGCACTGGGTAGTGGTCTGAGACGCGAAACCTTGTCAGGTGTATAGCTTTGTTCGAGGGAAAGCGAGCTGACCAGGCATAATTGATCAGCGCTCGGTCCAGCCACTCCCAGGTGGTGGGAGTATGCCGTTGCTTGTCTGCCCATGTGAAGTGGCTTCCTTCAAAGGGAATCTCTCTATTCTCCGCATCAATGATAAAATTATTGAAATCAGTCATGGATTGGAAATCCGATGGGTCGCTGCCTCTCTTCTCTTCTGCCTTGTGTATGGTGTTGAAGTCACCGGAAATGTGCCATGGTTTGTCTCCCACTATGTCGGACACTTCTAGCAGGTCGTTCCAAAGGTCCCTCCTGCTCGCAGTTTGACAACTGGCGTAGATAGCCGTGATATAGAACTCTTGGCCCAACAGCGAAGTCACCTGGATCGTAAGATGCTGTGTGTGCTTCCGTACCACTACCGAATGAAGGGAGTCATCGGCAAAAAGCCAGATCTTACCATGATCATCTTCATTCTCCGCAGACCATTCTAGTCTGACGATGTCAAACAACTCAGTTTCTCATTCAGCATGGAGGAAAGGCTCGAATAAGGCAACGATGGATGGTTTGTGTCTGGCGCAAAGTCTAGCGAGGACTTTGCGTGTGGGGTTGTTGGCGGCGTCATGGATGTTCCAGTAGAGTTGATCGATGTGATTCATGATCATACGAGAATGCTCATGTCGCTATCTGCACACCAGCCCTCAGAGGCTGTGTATGATTCTTCCTCTTGAGGTTCCCCTACCGTCTTGAGAGCCTGCGTCCGAGCATATGTCTTCGGATTCTCTTGTCTCCCTCCCCCTGGTATATCTGTAAGTGCTAGGTCTGTCATCATTCATACGGATAGTGTGTCCATCATCTAACTGTGAAACACGATCTGAGTTCAAATTATTTCTTGTGCGACGCCGACAGGGGATGTTTGCTTCCATATCTATGAAATCGTTGAGCCGCCTATGTGGAAGGATAGTATGCTCACCTTCTTCATCAATCACAAACCGCCTATTGGTAGTGGCCTCGGCTATAAGGGTTTCTGCTTCATCACCCCTATGAGGTTGGGAGGAGATATGCTCATCTCTTGGGCTCGAAAAATTTACTATCTCCATATCGATATTATGCTCAGCTATTGGCGGCTCATTGTGCTCCGATTGGGGGAGCCGCTGTTCATTAGTATCATCTTCGTTTGGCGGAACACGTAAGATTTCCATCGGGAAACCTAGATCTACTCCGACCTCAGTAAGGTGGAAGGCGTTGCTACCAATATTACCCTTGGCCACAATGTCGAGCCTAACTTCAGTTCTGTAGATCTGGTCTGTAAGCGATATGAATTGAGGGATGTCTTCGTTAAAAGCTTCGACTAGAATCAGCATGCCTGACGCATCGTCTGTGTCTCGTTGCCAGTTGGATATCCATATGAGATCACCGAAAGCATTGACGATCTCCCTTATAGATTCAAAATTTTTGCAGAACAGTGGTACGTTCTTGAGCCAAAACCACAACGCTTCTTTTTTATGAAGCATGCCTTAGACAGATCCTTCCTTGGACCTTGTCCTCTCATATTTTAATAAAAACTACCTTCTCTACCCATACCTACCACTAATCTATCAAGGTTAGAAAAAATAAAAGTTCATGAAAGAAAGAGATCAACCAATCCAACAATCATAATCAAGAAGAGAAGATAGAAAAAAAACATGCTAGATCTAAACACTAACTACTTGTTTGATTCAAAGTACATAGGCATGTCCAATGGCCTACATAGCCTAGAGGGAGCTCAATTAGCCATCGATAAGCATAGTCAACACCGAAGAAATATGAAAGTACATCGTTTACATAGAAACAAAGGTGAATGGTAGAAGAAAGATGAAGTGGAGGAGAATAGCCCATGGAGGAGAGGTGTCTCTCACTCCTTAGCATTCGGGAGGATCTCGTCCCATCCCTTGTGACATCCTCTTTGATCATTTAGACTCCTTGGCCTTCTTTCTCCTCAATTTTGTCCCAAACAACAACTTATGTGGATAGATGGAGGTGGAAGTCAACAGAAGTCAGTGGGAAATGAAAGTGATCAGTGGAAGATGATGTAAACCGATGGAAAACGGACACAAACCAATCGTGGTGGATGTAGTGTGGCATCCTTAGGCCTTTTAAGCCTTTTAACTCTAAGGTGGAGGTTTTTGGACCGAACATCTCATCGCTTGGCATGGTGGCAAAGGAGGTCTATTTATAGTGGTAGGTGACATCAGTATTTGGGAACGAATCCAACCTAGTTTGGATGAACCGGGGTCAATTTATTACGATGGAGGATAATGTGAAAAAATGAACCCGACCCTATTTGGATGAACTAGGGACAATTTCATGGCATCGATCTGTTGGTCACAGATTTCCATTGATCTTTGAAGTCATCAGTTGATGTCATCAAAGGTCACCATCAGATTCAACCATAGTTTGTCTTTTGATGACAAATATCGATGAGAGACAAATGCAAACTCAAGATAGTATCACTGTGATGACCTGAATTTTAGGATTTTGATACCAAGTATGATATTCCAGGACCATAAGTGTTCTTTAGGTGGTTGAACTCACTTGAGGAATTGATCATCAGATTTTGAATCACCATCACCTTAAATGGTATGGTTAAAGATGTGATTGGTGATTATGATATTGATTTGAGTTCCAAGTATGATATATATTGATTTTTATTAGTTGATTTGGGTACTTTTGAAGTCAAGAGGCCCAATTCGTAGACATAGCAAACTAAAGTGACAAATTGACGAGCCTTGAGGCATTTTGGATCATAATAAGTGTTGTTGGACTTGTTTGACCAATTTTTGAAGATTGCCTATATTGAATTCAATGCTTTTACATCTATTTTGTATGGTTGTTTGAAGAATTAATTTGCATGATCAAATAATGGAGTTGTGTCTCAAACATTTATAGGAGTTTCTTTAGAATATTATTAACCTATGTCTAAAATATTAGAATTTTTCAAGATTTTTGGAAACAGATGTACCTATTCAAATATGAGGACATTATGGATATAAATGTGATCAAAATATGTTATTTTAGCTATTTAGTACCTAGATCTGTGGCATATTAATGTCACACAGCATTTTTACAGTGTCGGGAGTCACTGATTGAGGGAATAGGTCATCCCTAACCTCCGTAAATGGAGGAATAGAAACCAGTCCAGGTGTCCTTTAGATCCGAAGTAGGTGGGGTAACCAAATGGAACTATGTTTGCAAAACCGTGATCTACGTAGTAATCTGGAAGCTGACACTTCACTCACCCCTCCCAGTGGCAAGATGAGGGAGAATAATCTCATCTATCTTTCTCATAATCCCCATTGCCTTTTATAGATAGGGGGTAAGCACCGAGAAAGTGGTGAACTGCATAACGACAGACTAGCACAAAGTTTAGAGACCCTCTCCTAATGCTCGCATAGGTTGATCATCATCTTGAAGCCTTGGGTGACCTAAATTTCTAGTAGGTTTTGCCACTCAGTAGAAAGATAGGTCTCTGGAGCATCTTTTAGCCATTGAGGGTGTGTTTCAAACCTAGATCCATATTGTGGAGGTGCGTAGAAACTTTTGGAAAGCCTAGGTGGTTTCGAAGAGGATACCATGGCCGCCACACTCAACTGGGATCTTGAGGACTCAAGGAATCTCATAACGTTGTCGGGTTCAGGGGCTAGTGACGGGGCTCCCAGATGGGTTGGAAAAGGCATAGAATCCACAAAAAGCAGAGAGCCTGATTCAACTGTCGTCCACTTTCTCTGGCCTTGTGGTAGTGATGCAACCAGCAGGCCACCAAAGATCGATTTGATAATCCCTCTCCGGGAAAACATGTCCCTATTCTTCTTTTCCGTCGTGGCAACTGGCACCTCATGCCACCAAGTCCCACACCAACCCGCTAGGCTGAAGAGGGATCGAATGAGATCACAACCTCCTTCAAACCCCCAGGAGATCCTCCTTCCTTCAGATCTCTGCAGTGATGTTGCCTCACACTACCACAGTCCTCTTGCATGGTAGGGCAGCAACTCACGCTTGAAGCAGCAACATAGCAGTCATGGTAGGGCTGGGATCATAGCACCTTATTCACGGTGATAGAGATGAGGTGTGTTGTGCATTGAAGAGTAGACAACCCTCAATCTTATATTTTGAGCATTGGAGGTCAGAGGAACCTATGCTCACTGGAGCTTCTTCAACTCACGTCAGCAGCCGCGCATGAGGGCCTTAGCAGATCCAGCCCAAGGATCTGACTGCCACTCAAATAATTTGGTGAAATTCTGATCTAAATCTCAGAAAATACCTATAACTTGCATAATTTACTATAAATAGACCCCTTGACCAATAAATTCCCCAAAAATATCTCTAGACTCAGTAAAATGTTCTCCACATTCCTAGTTCCTTAGATCAGGCTTTTGAAGAACAAATACTGATGATATTAAATTTAGATGATAATGCTTCTTTTTGTGATTATATTATTGGTATTGTTAGAACATCATTGAAAATAAATATGAGAATATCCTTCATGAACCCTAATATAATTTAGAGACCAAATATGAACTCTGATCAAGTTATAATTTCAAAATATTGGGTATTTTCTTATTAATGCATAATTAGATGATTTAGACCTCATATTAATGCTAGAAAATAGATTACTCATCAGAAAAATTATGAAAATCTGAACCAGACCCCTAGAATGGCCCCCTGATTAGTAGAAAAATATCATATACAAGATCTAGGTTGTTTGAACCTAGATTTGGCAAAACCCTAATTTCGACCTAAAGTTACCAAGAATATGATGTACATATATTAACGATGATTAATTGCTATTAATCAGGTGATGATCAGAGATGTCGATGATCCAGAATATAAGTATGAATCTCTGAAATTAGATACATGGGTTTTATTAAGTATAAGACTAGTTTTAATGAATGCATAATGATATTATGTACTTTGGATGCTTGTGTTTGCATATAAATTCTTGGATGTGTATTAGTAGTATATTCTCCACAAAACATTAAAGAACATTAAAAAATATTGATGGTTTGTAGCTACGAAGTGGATATATGCTCTCTCTCTCTCTCTCTTCCTCTAAATATAAGGTCGACACTCAGTCCCCATAGCCCAAGGGGTGAGAAAAAATGAAATGTGACACCACTTAGTAATACAAACACATCATAAGACATCTAAAAATATGTGTTTACCTGATTATCACTTTAAACAATGTTTTCTTTTACTCTTTCTTTCTCAAGTTATTTCAATTATGCAAGCATATTAGTATGTATCTTTCTACCCACGCACATAACACCTTGTGTGTTGATTCATCGTTTCACGTATGTTTTAGGTTCAGAGCTAGCGTGGGACAAAAGACGAGAAGTGAGAAAGTTGTTTAGGTTGTACCTATTATGTAGATCCTGATTAGCATACATGTTCATAGACTTGTAAAAAATTCTTTTAAATCATGTAATGTAAGTTGTAATAATTCATGTTATAAATGTACATGTTGAATGTTGAGATTGAATGTATGGTGTATGTTATGTTGAATGTTCATGTATGAGCATATTGCTTCCGCAACGCACTTTGATACAATTTCCTAAAATTTTCAGATTTTATCTTCTCATCCTCATGTGGTTTTGAGAAGGTGAAAATCTGGGGACATTACAGTTGGTATCAGAGCAATGTACACAACAACGCAATCCATTTCTGCACAGTCGATATATGGTCGATCGTGTGCTTTGTTAGAAAATTTCCGATCATCGGATGTGATAATCAATTGACAGTACATCGGATGACTTTCATTAGTTTTGTATTGAATAAGGGAGGTCGATGGAGATGAGGTGGGTTTTTGTGCACATTGTCAAACCCCGCCCAATTTGAATTAACTAGGGTTGGTTTCATCTGGAAGAATTGGTCATTGAAGATGAAATATTTTGCTCATTGTCCTATAAATCGGGAGAGTCAATGTCTTCTCCAATTTAGTGCCTACAAGTCCCAAAATTTGCTAGTTGAGAAACTATATAATCAAAAAGGGATAAATTACAAAAAGCTAACTATTTATAATTATTTGTGCATTTAAAGGCTATTATCAGCACAAAACCATGCTTAATACTTAGCATGAATACCTAAATTTGAGTGTTGTCAACAACCTATCCTATCTTAAGCACATCCATCAAGCTTTTCTTACATTTGTGTACCCAAAGGAGCCGACAAGAGATGGATAGGATCAACTAAAATTACATCCTATAAAGGATCTTTATGATACTTCTCTACATACTCATGAACACATCTTCAATTAGAAAGTTGGCTCCAATCAAGAAGTGTTAGTCTAAGAGGTTAGATATCTATCTCCAAAGCTGGGGGGCTATTTTTTAATAAACGAGCATATAGTTTGTAGTTTCTTGTTGAGGTTCCTCGCTATAGTTGCATATCAACACAGTCATGATCATGCAACTGTTGTTTCTGTTGTTTATGGGCATATATTTGTATAGGTTCTTTCAAGCCATGGAAATGGCCACAAGGAGGATGCAGTCCTTACAAATCTTCCCCAGCCATGGACATTTTTCTATTCATGTGTTGGATAAGAATTTTGCGTGTTGACTTCATAAATAAGGTAGCTAGCTGTTAGGCATCCAAATTTTTTTTCAAAATTGTCATCGGTCTCTTTTAGTCACTTCTTGAATATGATAAGTGCCAAAGTCTTCCAAACCCAATAATTTTCTTCCAACTATAGATCTTTAACTTGTAAACATATATTTATGCCTACTGGTCTTTGTACAAATTGTTGTATAGGGATGCCACACCACTTATCCATCTAGAACGATATCTCCCGTTTGCCAATGATCCATTTGCCAAAAGGCATCGCAATGGGGAACATCCTCCAAATGGATCTCTATATAGGGACATATGGTCACCAATCTTGAGGGAATGTGGGTGAGTTACTTCTTATATAATGTTGGTCCTCATGTAATGGCTACTACACTAAACCACCCAATGGGACTTTCCGCCATACACTTCCCAATAATCTTTCATAGTGAATTCCTTGCTAGTGACTTGCAAGCTTGGGATCTCCACTCCTCCAAGTTTCTTCTTGCAAGAAATCTTACTGCAACAGACCCATTTTCTTCTATGATCATCATCTTTGTTCATCAAAAGAAACATCTCCATGTCTTTTTCAATTTCTTTGATGGTGCTAACCAGAACCAAAGTGACTACAAAGGAGTAAAGGGGTATGGAAGAGAGCACTTGCATGATAAGCATGATTCTTCCAACAAAAGATAATAACTCTCTAGAGAAAATAAGAAGTTTGTCACTAAAAAGGAGTAATCTAGGGCATTTTAAATTTTCTTCTCATACATAAATGTTCCATTGTTCCATCTATCATATCACACTTCATTCTCATGCAGGGAATATTCTTAAAGAGGTAAACTAGGAAGAAGACATAAATTTCCCTACTTGAGACCTATTTGCATATCAAAAATTCCCCAGTAAGTTCATTCATCCATGTGGAGGTCTAAGAGTCAACAAAGAAGGACAACCAAAGTCTCCAGACATCATTGGTCATCCCAAACCTCTTTAGAATCTCCTGTAAATAAACCCATCTCACCAAATCATATGCCTTTCTCATGTCATATTTGATCGCTAAGTTGTTCCCTATCATGTATAAGCTCCACATTGAGCCTAATGTCAAAAACAATGTTTCTATACCTCAGAAAGGTACCTTGCTATGAAAAAATGAGCTTGGGAAGGAGAGAAGCAAGCCAGGTCCTCAGAATCTTGACAAGAATGCAAAGAGAGATACTTTCAATAATGATATGTCCTGGAACTTTCCTTCATGTTTGTAGCATTATACTTCCTTGTGATAAAACCAATCTATTTTATTTGAGGCTATGAATACATTGGTAGCACTTGAATAAGTTAACAGAAAGTGCCATGAAGTTAGTCTTGATCATATTTAAATCTTCCTTGTAGAACTTCAAGTGAGACCCTTTGATGTGTGCTTCCTTGCATTGGCAGTGTTCAAGATCTTGCATTGGTAGTGTTCAATATATCATCTTCAGAGGGAGTGGCCATCAACATGAAGTTATCATCTCGTGATATGAGATCATGCATCTCAGATGGTATTATATACTCTTCTACAATTTGTTTGTCAGGTGTATTATTCAAGAAGTCTTTGAAAGTGACTACGACTTCTTCAAAATATCCTACAAATCAAAAATTACGTATCCATCTTTCTTTCTAATGTTTAAAATCAATATTCTCTTGTCCTTTCCTTGACAAAGGCGTGATAGAACATTGTATTCTTATCTCCGTATTTTAGGCAATTAATGTTGGATTTTTCCCTCCACAATATCTCATCTTGGTCTAGGATGTCGTTTATGCAAGCTTCATGTTCTAGAAATAAGGTCTTGTGCACCTCTGTAGGGTCCTCATAAAATATGATTTGTAACATATAAATGACTTCCTACAAATCTCTCTTTCTTTTTTATAGATATCTCAAGACCTCTCAATTTACATGTTTTCAACTTTTTATTGATATATTGTAATTTTTTATAGAAACTATATAAAGGGTTACCCTACCTATCCATGATCCATCCTTCTATATTTACTCACATGCAACCATTTTTGTTCATCACATCTCCAGAAAGGAGAACATGGAGTTCCTCCTCTTCTCCTTGTCATTTGTCATCAACATTAGGATGGGGTAGTCATTAGAGAACCTCGCTTTAAGAGGTGTGTCATTTTTAAATGTAAATAACGTCATCCCAAAAGGAGTTGAAACATCCCTATTAGACAATTCCACACTCCCAAAATCCCCCTAAACGACGAATATAGAGGCAAGGTTGGTTAGATCAAATATTCCAAGACCAAATCCATAAAATAAACTAACGATAATCATAATTTCACCAAATGTTACAAAAATAGTTTAATTATACTACGGAAAGTAAATATTCTAGATAGATGGTACATGAATGGAATCAAAAGCATGTAAGAAAAACTAATTTTCTTGAAAATAAACTTGGTAAGAGAACAACTATATAAATCATCATGGTACTTTAGAATTTATTTTTAATAAGCCACAACTTCCTAGTGTAGAATGATTTTAGGTTCAACATAAAACATTGACAAACAACCATCAACATATTTTTATGTTGTGCATGTGGGTGCAACACATATCACACATATTATTAAAATATATGAGACAAGAAAACATCAAAAACTTCTATCTATTAAACTTCACATTTTAAATTGGATTTCAGCCCATTATTATGCAATCTCAATTGGTGAATATATAATTGTCCCTATCTCTTTTCATGGTGGTTTTCTATGTTACATTAGTTTTTTCTCATCTCCATGGAGATCATTCCTCGAAGTTTTGATGTGGAGTTCTCCTTAAAGTTTAAATGTGAGTTCCTCCCAGAAACACCTTCATGAGATCCAAATTTTGTCAAGTTTTCATACTAGGTTTAGATGATACTTATAGGTTCTTATAAGCATGTATTAAAGCATTCAATAGTTTTTCTAGAAGAAAAAAAACTTAGAAAGATTCAAAAATTAGATCACACTTAAAAGTGGTTTGGCATAATTACGATACAATTTTCCAAGAAGTATGAGATGCCAAGCAATATTATTACAAGATTCAATCTAAAAATGATCATAGAGCACTTAATTGCTACAAAATAATTTGAACACTTCTGCTAAGATTTTGTCAAGGAACCTAAGGTCTAGGATTGGAAAGGATTGGATTTATATTTATTTCTAGGTTGTGTATAATTTTAACCCTAACTTTGAGTACAAACCCTAAAAATCAATCTTGTAATCATGATTCTTTCATTCAACTAAAAACACTACTTTTTGTTTCCACTATTAAGAGGGATCATCATTATAATCAAGGACAACCTTATTGACCTAGATTGGATATTAACATTAGAACCAAAATTTAGGGAATAAAATCATTATATTATTTATTAATCTTAGTATTTTCCAAATATAATACTAGTTTAAAATGTGGTGTCGATAAGTACTTTTGAAGTAAAGATAAAATTAGTTTTCAAAAGCTTTTTTATTCAATTCTACTAGTATTTTGGTTAAAATGGCATAAATATGATGATATTATGATCTAACAATTAATTCCTAGAATTATTACAAGTTGAAGCTATGTGGACTGGTCAGGACATAGCAAGTCATGGCCTTGTCTAGATAAATTTATGTGGGTTATTTATTGTGAATCAGGGTTAAAGACCAAATTTCCCTTGTGCATAAACACACTATCACACATAGAGAATTCCCTGCCGATCAAAGCATGAGATGGAATTTTTCTCTTCTCATCATCCCCGACCATGGTAGCCACAAGGTCAACTTAGGTGTTGACTCTAGGCTCCAGGCATCAGTTGCCATCATCAAGGCCATGGTTCACTACGGGGAGTTCTTTTGAGCATGATCAGTGAAAGAAAAGGAGGACAGGTGTTGGGGTAGGGATTCCCAAGTCTGGTTCATGGGAAGACACCAAAAATTGGGAGGGAGGGGTTTAACATAGAGTTCAATGTATTAGAGATCCATTGAGGTCTTGGGAAGACTTTAGAGCTTCTCCACAAGACAATGCTATTACAGGTCATGGGAGTAGCCATTTTGACGTCTACATTAGAGGTGACAAGATGTGTAGAGCAGAGAAGGATAATGTGCCATCCTCACATCTAGTAAGGACCAACGAGCATCATCCTACTTCTATTCATGTTTCAATTTAACCTAATTAGATAGAGTTAGTATGATTTGGTAGGATGATGAGTTGTTCATCAGTGATAAAGGTAGAGTTAATGAGCCATTTCTTAATCTTCTTGTTGGCCAATTGAGGTTTAGAATTGGGTGTGGGGTAAAGGTGATGCTCTCTCATATCTTGTATAGGCACAACCATTAATAGACTACTGAATGTAACTCAAGGAGGAGGAAGGACCACGAGATGAAAATTGGTTGTTCCCTTATTATCAATGGTAAAGACAAAATCAAGGATATGTGTAGATAAATTAATGTCGTGGTCTCTTTGGGATGATTTCTACAAGGTGTGATTGATTGGAGTGAGAGGGAGATGACCATGCTGGGAATATTATTAGTTCCCTACTTTTCTATGGATTGACCATGTGAGAGAGATGTGCACCAAGTTATGCTCTCACCCAGATCTAGAGTCCAATAGGGATCTGATCAACAAGCTTCCTTCTCTTTTCCTTTCATTAAAATCCATATTAGGAAATTAATTTTCTATGCCACTAGGAGAGACTTATAGACACAAATTTTAGAACTACCTGTTTTATATTCATATCTTTTCATAGGAAAAATATGAGATCCAATTAGAAATTTTGAATACTCCAAACTTGTTTTCTAGGAACCAATTAATTTATTTCTTACTTAATCACCAAGGAAATAAAGAATATTCATGATTTTTTAAAATTTCTTCCATGACTCTGAAACATCTTAATGACTAATACAAAATTATATGTGGTCATTAAATTAAGGAACATGTAAGAAGTGGGACCCAAGAGAGGATTTACTCCTCACTTAGTTAAGGAGGAAACTCATCTAATCCAAAAACACTTAACAAATATGTTAAAATAGGTCTATTATTCATTTATCAAAGGAATTGTATACAAGAATAGTAGAGGAATAACATAGCATGACTATTTTCAATATACAAGCTTTCATAAGAACCTCCCAGTTGGAGGTTTACATAAGGTAACAACTTCAAAAACCAAGTATAGAGAAGTTAGAACTACTTCAAGCCTATCTTCCAAAAGTCTACTCAACTAAGCTAAGTCTAGGTCATCAAGTCAAGTCCCCCATGTCCTTCACCTAAGGAGTCGGGAGTGTACCCCATAAAAGAAGACAGTGTGGAAATTGACAACATAAAAAGTTGACATATGCATTTAAAAAGAGATTGAGAAAGATTAGTAGAAAAAGGACAACAATAAACTTATCAAGGTTTACCAAGTCAAAAGAGTCATATCATAGCACCCAAGTGGATGATGAAAAGAATAAAGATTGTAAAAAGTTGATTCATTGAAGGACAATTATTAATAAGGGAGATTCTTGCCTTAATCAATGTCACATCAATAAGATCAGAAACATAAACAATGAATGGTGAGTAATAAGTAGACTAGAATATACTACAAATCATGGTAGGAACTATTTACCATACAAAGGGTAGGGGGAATAACACTTTAGTGCCAAAAAATAAAATTTCGCAGGAAGAATAAAGCCTCAGTCATAGTAGGGGAATAAAACACAATGCCTAATATCATATGTGGCAGGTTAATAAAACCCAATGTCAGGCATGAAAATAAAACCCAGTGCCTAAAAACATCTTAAGTGGTAGGGGAAGAAAAAAATTGCCTGGTAGGGATTAAAATCCAATGCCTAATATCATATATGGCAAGGGAATAAAACCCAATCTTGGCAGGGGAATAAAACCCCAATGCTTATAAACGTCATAAATGGCATTTGCATAAAAGTAACTACCTAAAACATGGTTAGAGGATCCATAAACAAGCATTGAACCATTTCTACGATTAAGATGCATCATAAAACCATAGGAGTCCATGACTTGGAAATAGGGTTCCATGTATCAAGTAGAGAAACTAGGTTCAAAATCACAAATTAGGGTTACGACAAGAAATAGTACAAACAAGATACAATGTTAGAATACATGGTGCATATCCAACTATTTAAGAAGATATAAAGATCAATATCAACATATAACTATTCACATAAGTCATCTCATAAGAAAGAAAAGGGTTATAGGGAAATATGTCACAAAAGAAGCAAGAGATATAAAGCGAAGTTGATTGTTCTATATGATTAAGAAGGAGTGCAACATATATCAAGATAGAGAAATAGATCAATTGCTAAATATACAATTGAGGGAATGCAACATACCTCATCATCATTCTACCAAGATCCATAGTAGGGTCACAAGCAACCTATTAAGCATATATGTAACATTAGGTTTAATATGTCATTAATCAAATGAACCCTAAAAAACACCTTTTTATTATCAATGAATTAGGCTATCAAAATGTACCCTCGTGTAGATTAAACTTTTCGAGTCCTTAGAATATTTTACTTTATTTTTTAATTATGTGTTAGAATTTTATAAATTCTATCTAATTAGAAAAATACATATAAATCACATATTTATTGTATTGTAACTAGGTGATGAAAACAATACCATCAGATGGACAAAAGTCCCATGATTCTAAAACATATTTTATTTTCATTTTCTAACTCTCCAATAATTAGTTATACAGTTTCTAGGTTAACATACTTAATTGGATTTTATAAATAAATATACAGGCGTATATACATATATTTCCTTGAATCACGAACAATCATTATTACAATGTGATAGGGCGTACTCATAAAAATTGTGGACAAAGATATGTGTGTCTAAACTAAACAAACTGAAGGAAATGATGATAATACCTATTCGACTCGTAAAGAAAATAAAACCCCATGTAGGGATAGTTTTAGAAAACCATCAAAACCATTGTTTTGTATGATCCAATGTCTTCAAGTATGTCAACTGGAGTTTGATCCTTGAGGCCAATTCAAAAACTCTCAATACAAAATAGCAGAGGACAATCATGGTTGAGCTCAGTGAGTTCTTGCAATCTCAAAGACCCAAGACTTGGCCACAAATAGGATAAAAACTTCAGAGATTGAGGCTTCCACCGTGTCAAACAACAAAGAAGGAAAGAGCAGCCTCATAGTACTAACACAAAGATGTTGAGGCAAAAAAAACATCCATCAATGCATGTAGAAAATTCCTATGGCCTGAGTCAACTAAAACATAGAAAATAATGACAAAGAAATAATGCAATAACAACATCACAATAGCCTTCAAATAGACTGAGAAGGTTGAGTTTGAGGGGTGAGCAATGGGGTCAAATTCACTACTCTCTCGTCTAAGGAAAAGAAAGAACTAGATCTGAAGATAATTACTATAGGCATGATTGTACTATGCTACTGAGAGGAGACCACAATGGTAGAATATTATTGGAGATAAAGAATGTCTTCAGTAGGGGTGGGAATCGGGTTCTGGTTGAGCGCCTTTTATTTCTGGTCATTTCGGGTCAACACTTTTTGGCTAGACCCTAAACTTGGAAAAGATGGATTTTTAGACCCTAACCTAACCCACAAATAATTTTAGGTCTATCGGGTCTGACCCATAAATCCAATACCAAGAGAATAATTTAAAAAAAATGTTATGATTTGTCTAATCATTGATAATTTCCTAGTAGAATTAACAAATTTCATTGTGATAAATTTACAATGTGATTGAGAAACATATATAAAGTTTATTGTAGTTTGTTTGACAGTTTTAAACACAAATTCATAATGTAATTAGTATAATAAATCATACAAATCAATACAAAATCATATAGAAATTTTTTTTGTCGGCGAAAAAACTCTGTTGCTATTAAATTTACCAAACCTTTAGGTACATGAAGACGCACCCCCTAACCCTTTACAGGATTACAGAAAGAAAGCAAAAGACCAGATTCTAATCGGTCTTGAACATAAGATCTCTAAACATAAGAAACTACAAACTAGAAAGAAGTGTCCTAGAAAGATGCACAAACAAGAGACTGACTATCCATCAGTATGCACAGCTGAGGAGCTATACTAACCATAATGACCACCCACAAATTGTGTAGGCACAAAAGGTAGACGAAGGACATCCAGCTTCTATCTATGCACCAAGCAAGGCCGCACTTCTATTTTGGAGTTTTTCTGTCTCAAACAGCTGCAGATCGTAGTGTCTATCATGTCATACCATCTTCTCGTAGAAGACTCTAAAGGCAGACTGATCAGACTGGAACAATGATCAATTTGACCATCATATTACTCCATCGCACATAGCAATATGATCATCATCTGAAATTAGTGGTTAGAAGAAATATGAAGGTTGAATCAAGGCATCGAACAACATTGATTAGTGTCTTGGTGAACTCGACGAGTAGATAGACGTAGAATCACAGTTGCAGGGGTGGACTGGAAGTAAACCCATGTCCATAATCATCCATGGTGACTCATCATCTGTTTGTTCTGACCAACTGAGGTCCGGTGGAAGGATCATCAGTCTGTAGAGATATAATCACAAATGCCAGGTGTGCACCTGGTGTTCAGAACATCAACAATGTCAGTGATGAGTTCCCAAAATAGGAAAAAACACCGGCTAACACTATCGATCAAGTGGAACTCAGCAGACCAATGGAGAGATCGGCCTATGTTCCACCGTGATTTCATCGAACACCAAAGAAGAAGTCCGTTGGAAACCCATGGACGCAATATGGTAGAGGTGACGTTGGAGCACATACGAAACCATCTCGGTGCTGCGGAGTGGGCTTGGCGTTGAAGCTGCACCACATGAGGAGCCCCAGACGCAGGATGGCCGTGAGATGCAATGGAACTCACGGCACACCCTAGTGCTACCGAGGAGTCTCGGCGTCGAGGTAGCCCCCAGGAGAACGAGCCCGAAGGATCAATCCCATAGTCAGCCAGCAGAGAAACCTCCAATATGAAGACAGACGAGGCAAGAGGTAGAATTCATGAAGAAAAGGGCCAGAGATGGGACATGATACTTGGCTACTCACCGGTCACCATTTGTGGCAGAAAAGGGATTGAGGAAGACAGTGGGTGGCATCGACTCCTCTCCATCTAGTCACCTTTTACTAGATGGGGCTTGCAGGCAAGCACATGTTGATTTTCACACCAGACGTTGCTTCCACCCAGATCTGTTGGCCGCTCCATAACCCCCCTCTTTCCCCTTCTCCATGAAAATACACCCCAAGAAGCTCAGTCCCTAACTCCAGATGGATCTGCGAAAGTCGTGACTAGGCCAGGGGGAGGAAACCATTGAGAAGACGCTCCCTCCCCCCAACAAAGGCCATCGGGGAGATCCTAGAGGGAAGGGGGAGCAAACCCGAGAGAGAGAAAATACCCCCCCAAAACTCTAAATAATTACAAATACTATATTTTAAGACACCCAATGGCCTACTAAATTACTAATCCATCAATCATGAAGTTTATTTTGGCAATTCTGTATGATTTTTAGCATTTAAATAGAAGTGAGAGTTAGGTTTAGGGGTGTCTATGAAACAAAGAGAGGAGAGAACGTGAGGAAATTAAGTGATTCCTGAATTTGAAGGGTTATGGTTTAATTTTTGGATGGTTAGATGTGGAATTAAATAAGGAAATCATATGAGAAAAATTCATGAAAAAACATGAAAACATCGGGAGTAAGAGAGGAGAGAGAATCAGACATACTATAAAAGCAGGTGAATGTTCTCCTACCTTAGGTAGGAGATGTCACCTAGTCATTCGATCATGATCCAAAGATGAGGAAAGCTTTGCATATGCAAGGGAAATCTAGAAGTCCTAACTTAGGCATGATAGAATAATAAATTTCATTGTGATAAACTTACAATGTGCTTGAGAAACACATATAAATTTTATTATAGTTTGTTTGATAGTTTTAAACACAAATTCATAATATAATTAGTATAACAAATCAATACAAAATCATATAGAATTGCCAAAATAAACTTCATGATTGATGGATTAGTAATTTAATAGGCCATTGGGTGTCTTAAAATATAGTATTTATAATTTTATTTGAAAATAAAATTTTGAATTTTAGGTCAATCAGGTCAATTAGGGTCTAAATTCCAAACCCAAACCCAAACCTAAATTAATTTTGAGTTCTTTAGGTTCGGGTCAATTAAGGGTTGGGTCAGGTCGAAAAACCTTAAACCCTAAACTTGCTTAAAATTTTGGGTTTGGGTCGGGTCGGGTCTTGTTTTTCCAGCTCTAGTCTTTAACATGGCGAGTAGGGGGTAACAATGTAATTGACAACGACTAAAGACACTAAAGGTACTAATGAAGATCTCTAGCATTTAAATAGAAGTGAGAGTTAGGTATAGGGGGTTTCTATGAAACGAAGAGAGGAGAGAATGTGAGGAAATTAAAAGATTCCTGAATTTGAAGGGTTATGGTTTAAGTTTTGGATGGTTAGACATGGAATCAAACAAGGAAACCATATACAAGAATTTTTGCAAAACTATGAGGGTGTAAGAGAGGAGAGAAAATCAAGCATACTATAAAAGTAGGTGATTGATCTCCTACCTTAGGTAGGAGATGGAACCTAGTCATTCGATCATGATCCAAGGGTGAGGAAAGCTTTGCGTATGCAAGGGAAATCTCACTAGTACAAGAATGGTTTGTAACGTCAGTTTTTGTAAGCCTGCATCATCACTTTTTAACCGACTCCTAAGTGACCGTCGCTATAGAATTTGAACTATAGGGTTAGTTTTTTAACCAAAGAAAACTGACCCAATAGGCTATAAAAAATGAGGAAAAAACTATGGCCAAGGTTGTAAGGTCGGTTATCAAGCTCAATCTGTATACCTATAGCATCAGTTTTCTTAAATAACCGACCTTATATGTTCACTCTAAGGTCAGTTTTTTAAAAAAAACTGATGCTATAAGGTCTACAGATTGAGCTTGACAATCTGTAGACCTATAGCATCGATTTTCTTAAAAACCCGACCTTAGAGTGAACCTCTAAGGTCAGTTATTTAAGAAAACTAATGCTACAAGTCTATAAATTGTAACCACACACGGGCGTGCTACGCGACATGGTCGTGCTACGATCCCAACACGGCCATGCTACACACCACGGCCGTGCTACCAGAAGCCAACACAGTCGTACTAAGCGGAACGGCTAGAATACCTACAAGGTCGGTTTTCTTAAGTAACCGACGCTAGAAGTTGCAATTTTTTTTAAAACTGCAGAAATAGAAACAGAACAGAATAACAAGAAGAACCAGGATGTGGGAGAGGGGAGTATTGATGCTCAACTGTCACCATTCCAAACCACACATTCATAACAAAATTGATTCATATATTTAGTTGAGTAACACATAATCACATCATAATTTACAAAATGATAGATTGCAAGTCTGAGATGATATTAAATGTCAGATACAAAAGTAAATATGAAAGAGTACTAAAACCACATACATAAATGGAGATGACATATTTAATCCAATGCTATATTGACTTCATTTAGAAAAGCATTTGACCACTCTTCTCGGGATTCATTTAAGTACTCAAGTGTGTAAGGCTGAGTTGTAAAGATCTGTAACAAAAAATGCACATGCTAATATTTTATAAAATGACTAAAACCACTTGAAAATTTATGATGTTATTCTTTTTTACCTGATCTATAGTCTGAATGTCATATGATGCTTGTTTAACAATAGCTTGCATATATTTCATTACATAGTAGCCACAAGCCCAGTCATTATTTTGCATAGGACACTACAAATAACGAATTATACTTAGTGTTACTAAACTATTATAAACAGGAGTTGAGATAAGAATATAATAGTTGACATATAAGAGTTGAAAATTAATACATATAATTGTCAAAGTAGCTACCTCGACATTTTTCAAAGTCAATGTCTTTAATTTTATGGGTATATTTCCTCCACCTTCACGAAAAGCCTTTATACCCCTATCAATTAAACAATAGTTGGTAAAATAGAAATTCTAAATAGAAATATCATGTTGAAGCATTGACTAAATTTATGCTAACTCCATAGTTGGCAATTTCAATTTGTGGCCCCTTGTTGTTATTCCCATTGGGTCAAGATAATAAAGAGTCATCGATTTTGGGACAACCACCAATAATTCCCAATGTCTAGCTTTGAGTAAGAATAAAACAAACATTAAAATAAAGAAATGTATTCATTATTAAAATTATACTGAATAATAATACTTACTTGACGTTAAAAAGAATTAGGATAATTTCCTTTCCCACACTAGCAAAATATTTGAATGCAGTACATAAGTATTCATTCACATCCACAATGTGTGTCTCCACTTGACTAGTGATTGAAGGATTTAAGAATCCAACATTCCTTATATTAAAGTTTATCGTCTCAGTATATAAATGGTTGTAAAATATTTGTAATCATTGCATATATTAGAAATAAGCTAAAAATGTATATTGGAGTTTTCTATATTGATGAATCATTACCTTATCCATACTTCCAATATCGAAGCATTTAGCCAATCATACTGGAACAAATCTTTAATATCATCAAGAAAAATAAAATTCTCAAAGTCCCTCCCAGTTGCATCTTCTGTTAAATTGACCAACATATGTGATCCCGAGCTTTGGTTGACTAAGTATCGACACAAACATTTACATTTGCTTCCCAATTCGTCGAATGTAGCTTCGAGAATGAAAGATGGCTTGGGCATAGCAGGACGACTAGTAGAATTTTTACTTTTTGGTTTACAAACCTGTTAATTAAATTACATACTTATATTACACGAGTTCATATATGTAGTCAAATATGAAAAACATGGTAGATTTCAGATATATACATTGTGATTGATAACCAAGTGTCTAGGCCAACCCACCATAGCACCCTCAGCTTCTTCAACTATACTATATTCAGGATTAGGTATGGGTAGTGGTTTGTCCCCCATTCCGTCATACACAAGATGGATGGGCACACGGCAAATGTCATCAGTAATTTGTTGTCAATGCAATGTACCACCAACGTTGTATACCTTGCCCGCTGCCACAACATTATATTCTGGAACCTCCACTGCAAGTTTACAGTTCATACCAACCTATTGAAATAATATAAGTTATATAGGAAGCGGTAAACCATATACCTATTACAACTATATATATATATATATATATATATATATATATATATATATATATATATATATCATATATATAGCATACTAATAACACAACATGTAGAACAAAAACATATTGCAGCTTGTTGTGGTGGGTCATTGGGAGTGCTCCCATGCCCTTCTACAACTGGAGCATGGGCCTGTACCTCATCACTTGAGAGACGCACAGTATGAATAGGCTGAGAAGGCTGAGTAGGCTGAAATGAAGACATTATTTCTTTTACTTTTTGTGCTACTAATATTTCAACCTCCTCTTGTGTAAGACCTCCTGCACGACCTCTTTTAGATTGCGAAGGGCCAAAATAAGACTTGAATCCTATGTCAGCTCCTAATCCCCTAACACGGCCAAGATGCTCCTTCGTACCAAGAGTAACTGATAGTTCATCCATGTGTCCAGTTTGGATGAACTTTCCTTCCTTCCTTTGCTCATGGAGATCAATCTATTCATAGTTAATAAAAATATTAAATCAAAATATCAATTAGATATAAATAATTCTAAGTTTGTGGGAGTTACTCTTTACTTATTTGGGATAAACCTACCATCTTTTGTGCCACCTCCTTAGTTGCAGGGTTGACAATTTCACCTGTTCGATTCTTTCTAGCATCAATCCATGTCAAGTGTCGGGGTGGACGCTCAGCTTGAGTTGTACTAGACTCTTCTCCAGAAGAGGATTGCTTCTCTTATAGTTGGCAGCGGAAGGCATAACCATTGGGCCCCAAGCGATGGTCATGCACATTTTTGGCCCATCTTTCCTTTTGGGCCTGGTGAATAGCCTGATCATTTAAAATGAGGTATTGCAATTTTGACTTGGCAAACATATAAAAAGATTCACCTCCTTAATTGTATAAAATTAAAGATTCATACAATACATCACAATCTTTATTACCTGAAACTGTTCTGATTTCCTAGCTGCAACAAATCTTTCCCACACCTCAGGGTCTATAAAAACATATACATATATTGCTTTCTTCTTTTGTTTAGGATTACCTATAAATTCCCTTGTGAGATATGTCTTAAAATCCCTCCATCGTACACCACAATGTTGTAGCACTTTTTTCTTGTGATCTTTTTCATTTAGATGAAAAATACCCTATACATACAAAAGAAGAAATAATGTTGTCTTGAAAAGGAATTAATTCCAAGAAAACTAAATTAGAATCAATAAACAAAAATCATATTAAAATAATATCACTTCCACTCACAGATATATCTTTCCAAAGGAGGTCTTTTAAGGCACGTATACCTTGACGCACCACATTTTGGACAATTTATCAAATTACTATAGTCCTTCTGAAATAACACACAATCATTTGGACATGCATGAATCTTCTTATCCTCCATTCCCATTGGGCACATTATTTTCTTTGCTTAATATGTTGAAATTAGAAGCTCATTGCCTTCAGGAATAATTTCCTTTAACAAAGACAACAGTGAAGAGAAACTCTTATCGCTCCACCGGTTTTGAGCTTTAAGAGTATATAATCGCATCATAGCACTCAACCTCATGAACTTAGTACAACCCTTATATAATGGTTTTCAGCATCATGGACAATGTTTGCAAATAAAGAAGGTGGATCAATGACATCGTCGCAACAACTATGTAGCATCTCATCAACCATATCATCCTAAATCGGGTCATCCTAAATTGGTTCATCATTGAAATTATCATCATTATCTATATCTTCTATGCCACAACTATTAGTATTGACATTTTCTGATCCATAATTAAATTTCTCTCCATGCCAATACCATTCATTATAACCTTGTATGATCCCATTGCATATGACATGATTCTTAATTTCCTCAGCAGTTTCAACTTTCAAATTGTTACCACAATTTCTACATGGACAATATAACCTATCTATAGGTAGTTTCCTATGTTCCTCAGCAAATCTGATAAATTCATCAAGACCTTTGGCAAACTCTGGACTGCAACAGTTCTTGATAGACATCCAACTTCGATCCATTTTCTATATCACATTAAAATTAATTATAAAACTGAGCATTTAATATTGATACTATAAGTTGTAAGTTTTTATTGATAAGAAGTTAATTACTTTTATACTAAAGTGTACCACCTATCCCATTTTTGAATATTTAATCTCACTAGTAACTATATAATGTATGTTTAGTTTTGAAGAAAATTTCAGCAGCATTTCCCCTAAGTTCTGTAAGTACACCGATGTAAATGGCAAATAACCACTCACATATGTACCCAGAGAACAAATGAGGAAATACTACTAAAATTTTCTTCAAAACTAAACATACATTATATAGTTACATCCTAAGTGAGATTAAATATCCAAAAACATTCCCAAACTGGGGACTATCCAAAATTTACTCAAAATGAGTAAATTTTGAATGGGTTTCTAAGTTGATACATAAATGTATTATTGTCATATTTATATATTAAGTTAAACATCATGCATCGATGATCTCATCTATAAACCCTAAAGTGTCAATCTAAGACTACACAATGTCTACCCTCATATTTCTGGAATGTATATAATGATTACATATGTGATTGATAACAAAATGTAGATATCAAAGAATACATATTTTTATTATTGGTTGATTTACTAGTCAAATAAAATGGCACATTGGGAGAGTGAGAATATTATACCTCACTTGTAGGCTGAAGAAGAAATATATGCAAGTTAACAACAAGTCAATAGCACCTGCAACAACACAAATGCACAATTCAATTCTATTATAATGTATTAATTAGGGGTCAATATATATCAATTTTAGAGGAGCAGTAAGAATTAACAAATGCAAAATTGACAAATTTTGAAGTTTCTACAACTCAGCCAGCACAGTCGTGCTACCCAGTACGGTCGTGCCATCACCACGGCCCTGCTGCCCAGCACGGCCGTGCTACCTGGTCAGTTGCATGACAGTAAGAAGAAAATGGAGGAGTGAGGCGGCAAAGACAATCGTGCTACCTTGAGAAGAACCGGATGGTGGGGGAGCTTGTATGCGAGAAGAGCTGGAGAGAGAAGGTGTGTGACCCTTGCAACGTCATAGGCGTCGTCTCCGTTCAAGGAAGAAAGCGGCTGGGTGTCGTCGTCCAAAGTGCATGGCGTCAGAGATGGTGGTCGATCCGGAGGCGACGGTGCCATCCAAAGAAGAAAACGGTGGTTGGGCAACGTCGTCGAAGAAGGGGTGCCGATTTGCCTCTCTTCGGGCGTGGAGATGGTTGGGAAGGTGACCTTAGAAGCAGCGGTGATTTTCTTCTCTTCGGGCATGGGAGAAAGAATGGGGAGACGAACAAAATGAACTAAAACACACTGAAACACGGCTCAGCTTTGGTCTAATATCAGCCCAACCTATAGTGTCGGTTATCTCAAAATATCGATGCTACAGGTCGAGTTTGTAGGTTCGGTTATTTGAAAAAACCGACCATAGAGACTAAGTGGTGCCTGAAATTTTTGAGACCATCTATAAGGTCGGTTATTTGAAAAAACCGACCCTAGAGGTCAGGGTCTATAGAGTTGGTTATTTGAAAAAACCGACCCTAGAGACTAAGTGGTGCCCAAAATTTTGAGACCATCTATAAGGTCGGGTATTTGAAAAAACCGACCCTAGAGGTCAGGGACTATAGGGTCGGTTATTTGAAAAAACTAGCCCTAGAGTTCTAAAGAGGTGCCCACATTTTTTGTTGAACCTATAGCATCAGTTATTTGAAAAAATCGACCCTATAGATCGAGGTGTGAAGCTGAAATCACGCGAATTTTTGCTGTGGGAAACCTGTAAGGTCAGTTTTTATGATAAAGTCGATGCAATAGTCTATTAGGTCGGTTATTCTAGTAAAATTGACGCTATGGGCAGCGACGTTACTGGTCAAAAATGTAGTAGTGTCTAGAAGTCCTTACTTAGTCATGATAGAATAAAAAATCCAAGAAACCTTAGCTAAATAATATTTGGAATAAAATGGTATTAAAAATATAACCCTTTTCTTTCCTAATTAAATTGGGTGAACAAACAAGTTCCTAGTAAATCAAAATTTAGCACCCACACTAATTAAGACATGTCAAATCCAAATGGGGAATTTATTTCTTGTTTTGAGATTGTTTGACATACTATTTAATATAGTAGTATTTGTATATATTTGTTGTAAACACTATGTTTCATTGATTAAAACAAATGAAATGAATACATGATTTATGGTCATAATTCTCCACCTAGATGGCAGAGTAGAACATCCCATAGTCTAGCCTCCCAAGGAAAGCACATATTGTACTAACAAGTGGGAAAAATAGTTGCACTCCTTCTTTACATGAAAGAAAGAGAGATGAAAAATCCTAAGTTGGGATTATGATGTCCAAAGTGAGTAGTCCAAGGGGATCCCTCTTTCTATTTGGTCTTCAAAGTGCATGAATAAGAGATAGGGAATCTGAGCATAACACTACCTTATCAGAATTAAGTCTTCTAGCCTCCAAAATTCCTAGTCGTGATGTTGCTACTACCATCTAGTCTGTCGCCCATCTTGAGGTGTTAGAGCTTTGGACAGTTTCAATGAAGCTTCCTCTTGAATCTCTATGACCTCTCCCTCTCCCCTCAGAGCCTCTCTAGCTATTCCCCCATCGGTGTGGACAAAGATGTTGGTGTCTAGGGCCAGCATAATCTGGGTATCTAAACTAGGATTCTATGGTAACCTACCAGATACTATGGATTTTTGTACTTTCTTGTAATTCACAATGGGAGCACGTTAAGCTTGCATAATCGACCTTAGATATGGTGTCTCATCCTCAAAACGTTATATTATTTTAATAGAAGTGATATTACTTGTTTTGAGTTGCTATATTTATCATTTATGAATGTTTTGAGATCATCCACTCATGAGAGAAGTATATCCTATCTTATCTTTCATGAACTTCCTCAATCTTACTCCAATTATGGTTAAGTGTATATACTTTGAATTTACTCTAGATCATAATAACTCAGTTCCCCAAATTATGTTAATAATTTCCATATTATGAATACCACCCTTTCATAGATAACTAAGAAGGAGTAATATGGATTCCCTCACTACCTCCCACTTATTATGACTCTTCAAAATGTATTTCACAACTTGTACCCCAAGTCTGTAGTCAATATAACTAGTATTTCTTTAAGGATTAAGAGTCATTAATTGCATACATTTTCCTAAGCATCTAAATCTAGGAAGGTTCTAGAGTACTTATTAATAATTAAATTACATTAGACTGTAAATTTGTGTATTAACCTCTTACTGGAAACCTAAGTGATTAAATTGTGCCAAAGATACTTAGGAAAGAACATTTAACTTCAAAAATATGTCTAATAGCATCTAATGTATTTTTTCCCATCTAAGTCAAGGATAAATTGATTGGAACCAATTCCAAAAGGATAAGCTATAAGAAGGTGGGTGTCAGGGATTATACTCAAGTCTCATACTTCTACAACACTCCACCTATAGAGGATTTTGTACGTGAAATTTAACCATCCATATACTAACAACCAACTTAGTAAGTCACAATAAACATATCTAAATATATTAGGGTTATTGATCAAACACAGTGGTGTGTCTATGATGTACATAGGTCAAGCCTTCAACTTGACCATCTTATCTACTCAGGTCATTGGGTTCTAACATAACAACCCTAAGGTTCACAAAATCCTCTAATAAGTCACTAGGTACAACTATTCACAACTTAAGGTAGTAAAAAGGGGTAAGTTCGCTAAGCCATTAGTACATGCCACAATTTTCTAGTCAGCACTCCATATTAAAAACTAGGGTTCTATGTTCTAACCGATTTTAGGGTTTATCTACCAAACTTATACATCTTAGTATGAGAAACTATCAACCCATAAAAAATTTTTATACATAGCATTATAAAGAAAAATAATTTGATGTAAGAACTTTGTGATACAAAACTAAAATAAGGCCTAAAATCAATGCGAACATTGATTCACAAATTTTCCATATTCTCTTAACGAAACCTCACCCCAAAATCAAATCTTATAACTTCCTTAGAGATATATCACAACTAACCTATATATTAGGGTATGAATTTATGTGTATCACCACATCAAGGTTTACTCCTCAAGATCCTTACATGTACCTTAAAAGATTCTACATTTTTCATTCATCATATCATGAACATTGATGCGATGATTTTGAGTCGCATTTGTAGACCGATTTCATATGTGTTTTGTGCCTTAATTACTCATTTTCATGGATATTATTGCATAATTCACTTTATTTGGTCTCTGCCATCATTTTATATCAAATCCCCTTTATTTCATTATTTTAAGCATTATTGATCATCTTATCATAAATCGTGTGGATTTATTTGGTCTTGTTGTGCAATTTCAGGAAAAACAAGTATCTACATCCGTCGATACCATCGACGGATGTCGATACCATCGACCAAGCCACAGGTTGTCAGCTGAGAAGAGCAATACAGAGTCGATACCATCGACACCCAAGTCGATGGCATCGAGATACCTCCAGGCTGCTGGCGAGGATGAAGTCGATACCATCGACCCAAGTCGATGCCATCGACACAAGGAGAGCTACAGCGTCGCTAAACGACAACAACCGACGCTAAAGGAGTCGATACCATCGACACCCAAGTCGATGGTATCGAGATCATGACAGACGCTCAGAATAAAAGAAAGGAAAGCTGCCGCTAATCCGCTGGGTCGATACCATCGACCCGCGTCGATGGTATCGACGCCGGCAGATATGCGTTGGATCTGTTTTGATCTCGATCGGACGGCTGTTGTTATTTGACGACCTAATTAGGGACTTATACCTAATGACGGCCGCCCAGACGTGATCTTATCTCATTTTTTGGATTGCACGAGTGCCGAGGAGGAGAGAAAGGAGAACGGAGGCCGAGAAGCTCATCCCGGGTGATTTGGACGCTGCCGAAGACAATTTCCACCACCGACAGGCGGGGAAAGCTTGTGTTCTACGCCAAGGATCCACCGGTTCTTCTCCGTTCAGGGGTTTTCCCATTTATTTCACGTTTTCTTATGAATTCCCCAATTTCTACCATGTACTCGTGTGAGATGAACATGAGAGGCTAAAACCCTCAATCTTTAGGACCGGGAGTAGCCCGGGGATACATTGTATGATGATTTTATATTGATAATTCATATTTTTTCTCTCATATCTGTGGTATAAATTCGTTTTCTCTATTGCTATTGTTATGCTTGATCACCATAATAATAATTTAACACCCTTAATCACTTCGACAGAAGGATTAATGGTTGAAAAGAGACGAATTCTACATTAATTAATAAAACCCTTGACAAAGGAGTTGTAAAATTAATGGTGGGAACTGAGGGACCGATCTTAATGCGCTTAGTTTAGGGGAATGATTACTATGACGATGGAATCAACCTAAATCTAAGTAGTGGATTACACCACGACAGTGGGTAATTCTCATTTCAGGCCACTACCCGGATAGAGAGAGAAGTGTGAGGAATTATATGAAATCTAATACAATGTTGACCCGCGGTGAAACCGCCATCCTAAAGATATCCCTTTTAATTGATTAAATTAACCTTTAATCGATTGTTTTCTTTGTTTGATTTTTATTTTCTTTTAATTTGAACAACAAAACCCTACTTTGTTAATCGGTCTAGCTGATTGCGATTAGTTAGTAGAAGTCTCCAATAATTCACGTATCCCTGAGTTCGACTCGGGCCTCACAAGGCCTATATTACTCGACGCGTATACTTGCGTTTAAGCGCGTAGTAAAATACACGTCAAGTTTTTGGCGCCGTTGCCGGGGATACGGCGAATTGTTGGCACTTCGAGTGCTAAGAGCGGCCACTCTAGGCCACATTTTTATTTTATTTTGAAACAACTTTAAATATTCTTAAAATTCTCTATATTTGTGTTTACTCGTTCAAAGCATAGTACTGAACCCCGATTTCCTTATTTCAGGTACTTTGCATGGTGCATACACGTAGTGCAGACTACGCAAATCGCACACCTGAGGTTCCACATCTGGGACCAGAGGACGAGGAGTACTACGAGCAAGAGCACCAAACCGACATAGATTCTGAATCTGAGCAAGAGCAAGCAGAAGAAATGGCCGAACCACAGACGATATGGGAGAAGATCAAAGCGTCTTCTTCATCAGCATCAAAGGGGCCTATAAAGAAGCAGGCGATCAACATACCGACATACAAGATCGACCCGGCACTGATTAACTTGGTCAAATCCAATGCATTTCACGGACTGAAAAATGAAGATCCAGTGGCACACATTAGTCAGTTTGTGGAGAACTGCGATATGGTGAAGATAGATCGCTTTCCGCAGGATGTGTTGTATCTCAAGTTGTTCCCAAGTTCACTGGCAGGAGCAGCGCGTGAGTGGCTTCATAACCTCGACGACGAGTTTGTTGAGTCATGGGATCACATGGTGGAGGTTTTCTTCGAGAGGTTCTTCCCTCCTGAGAAGACCAATGATATGATCCGGAAGATCCACAATTTCACCCAACAGGCGGGTGAAACTTATTCTGAGACTTGGGAGTGATTCCAAGTCATGTTGAGGAGATGTCCACACCATGGACTGGACAAGGAAACCCAAGTGAAAATCTTCTACTTTGCTCTGTCTGAACATGATAGAAGCAACCTGGACTCGGCTGGATCCGGATTTTTTCTGAATAACACCGATACCAGATGTTGGGAGATACTGAAAAACATGGCTAGGAAGCAGTCATGGGGTGACAGAGGTGCCGTGGAACATGTCAAGGCTGCTGGTGAATCTAGAATAGTGAGGGAGCTGAATGCCAAGTTAGATCTTCTAGCCAAGAAGGTGCTAACTAAGGAGGATGCATCTGATGATGGGGAGGCCCAAGTGAAGTTCATGCAACAACAGGGCTATAGAAACAATGACTATGCATGGAGAAAGGATAAAAAGTTTTCATGGAAGGATCCGAAGAATTTTCTGCAGGATCCGGATGCCAAACCACAACAAAGAACCGAGGACAAGAACACTGAATTACTAACTCAAATGGTCCAGCAAAACCCAGAGATGATGGCCATGTTTGGAAAACAATTGCAATCTCAAGGTGATATTCTAACCAAGTTTGGGCAGACGCTGCAAAGCCATGGAGCACAGATGCGGGCATTAGAGACCACTGTGGCACAGATTTCAAATGAAGTGGCGGCCATCAAGCACGCCAATCAACAGAAACCGGCTGAGATTGCGCATGTGCCACAAGCACATCATCAGGTCAAATACATGTCTGTGGTAAGCACTGAGGAGGAATCTCAGGTGCAAGAAGCTGTAGAAGAAAGAAAAATGACTTTCAATGTGAATGCAACACCGGCGATACCGTATCCACGCACTTACTATAGATTGCCGGGCGGAAACCATTTCTTCAGAAAATCAGAGAGAGTTGTGAGTATGGTATCTCCATCTAGGCAAGAGGAGCAGGTACAGGTTGTTTGTGCACATGTGGAGACATCTAAGGCGAGAGAGGAACCAAAACAAGCTACTACTATTGATGATGTCTCGCCAAAGCCCACGTCTGAGGGAATGATTGAAGCAAGCTTAGGGGAGGTACCCCCGAAAAGCTCTTATGTGCCACCTCACAGGCGTGTTGATGCAGCTGATGTTTTAGATCCGGTAAATCCGAAGTCAAAGAAAGAGCATCGTCACTTTAAGAAATTTCTGGAGATATTCCGAAAACTCCACATCAATATTCCATTAGTGGAGATGATCGAGAAAGTACCCGCCTATGGGAGGTTTATCAAGGAAATCATCAATAAGAAGAGGCGGATAAAAGACGATGAAATTTATTGGATGAATGAGACGGTGAGCTCTATGATCCAAGGGAGTTCACCAAAGAAGAGAAAGGACCCAGGAGGTTTTTACATACCGTGCTCAATAGGTGGTCAACATTTCCCTAAAGCGCAATGTGATTCTGGCGCTAGCATAAATCTCATGCCTTTGGCAACATTTCAAAAGCTGGGGTTAAAAGAGATAAAGAAGTTGGCTGCAACAATTGAATTGGCGGATGGGTCGACAGTGAGACCCTATGGAGTATGTGAAGATGTGCTAGTTAAGGTTGACAAATTCGTATTCCCGGTGGACTTTGTCGTCATGGACATGCCACCACTCCAAAGCTGCGAAATTCTCTTAGGAAGACCGTTTCAAGCAACGTCGGATGTCGTGACTGCCTTAGGCAGAGGGACTTTGTCCTTGGGTATTGGAGGAGATCGTGTTGAATTCAAATTACCGAATGATCCTCTAAGTGCAGTTCCCAAGGTGAAAAGATTATGATTGTCACACCGTCTAGCCTAAGACGTTAAACAAGGGCGCTTGTTGGGAGGCAACCCAACCATCGGTACACTAGGATAGTTTAATTTTAGTCATAGATTGCTTTTATTTCGTTTGAATGTTAGTTTAAAGAAGATACCTTGATCCGTTTGTTCGATGTGCAGGCACAGGCAGGGTCGATACCATCGACACACTGGTCGATGGTATCGACATGGGTTCAGGATTGACAGCTACAAAAATCGCACTGAGTCGATACTATCGACGGTCCCGTCGATTGTATCGACATACCTACAGGCAGGTTGCACAATAAAGGTCGATGGTATCGACATGCCAGTCGATACCATCGAGATCTCTGGAGATTTTCAGAAGAAATCGACTCAGTGAAGTCCATACCATCGACGTGTACGTCGATGGTATCGACATGTTCAAATGAAAAAGGCAGCGGCCGGACTCGCGAGGTAGTTGCCCTAATCAGCGAGTCGATACCATCGACTTCCGTCGATGGTATCGACGGGCACACAGCAGTGTCGGTGTCAGTTATTCAAGATGGGGTTCTTGGAAAAATGTAGTCACATCATCCCGAGCAAATCCGGATCCCACGACCCACCTCCACCACCATCAGACTGATCGGGTATCACTGTTCCACCCTTAAGTTGGTTTTTGACTATGAGGCCATAGTCGGATTGAAGCTTAGGGGGGTGGCTGGAACAGCTCTATCTTTTATCTTTTCTTTAGTTGTTTTTAGTTTCTGCTTTGTTTTTTTTTTTTTTTGCAATTTTAAGTTTTTATTTAGGATCCACATCTATCTAGTGTAATCGTGGATGTCTTAAAAATTGTCATCTTGCTGTTTTCATGGGGAAATTAAGGGAATTAAAAAAAAAATTTCTGTGTCATTTGGATAGCTGTACTTGGTTGTCCTTGGGGAACTTGTTCTATGAAAATGATTGATTATGTCAACTTTGAAGCAATATGTCATACCCACACCCCCTTTGACTCATGAAAAGTGGATAGTAATGGTTGTTTGAGCCTAACCTAATCAAATGGTAATGAGACCTTAATCAGATGTAAGAGAAAGAACCCTTTAAACTACTACACATGTCAATAAGGAGGGACACATAATTTTCTTTTAAGGTTCAGTCACTTAATCTTGTGATCATTCCACCCCATTTCCCATAATCCACCCAAGAATTGGAAGTAAAGTACAGTTTTAACTTCTTTTGCGTGCATAGTATGTAGATAGGATTTGCATTGTTATTTTCATACTTTTGCATAAAACGAGAAAAAAAAGTGTATAGTGATTCATGCACATTACCTTTAGGTGCATGTCATGTAGTTGCACTCATAACTTTCATGATTTTCACGCATAAGTACACCATGTACCTCAGGTTGTCTTACAAAGTGATCTAAATTGTCCCATACCCTCGCAATAGTAAAAGATTTCCAATCATGAAGAAAATAGCCTAACACATGTATCTCTAAGCAATTATGGATATGTGGGCTAAGAAGAAAAAAAATTTTGAAAAAAAAAAAGAAAAAAAAGAAGAGAATTTAGAAGGAAATGGAATAAGAGGGAGAAAGGAATGATATCACTTGTATAACAGGGGATTTGAGTACATGATGTGGCTTGAGTAGATTTCCATCTCATTGTGGGGTGGAAGGTTAGTGCATGCATCATTCCACCCACTTTTAGGCATTAGGGCATTCTTAATGTGCATTTGCATCATTTAGGGCATTTTGTTATATGCATTTTGAAACTGTGTAATACTTCCAAATTTTCCCATGAACCACCCATTCCATCCACCCGTTGCTCGGATTGGTAGGCCACCGTGATTTTCTCCTCACTCATGTTTATCAGGAGAACTGCTTCCATGTAGATGGTAGTTAGGGCGAGCAACGTAGTGTAGGTGATCACAAGATGCACCATGGCTGAATCGGCGAACTTTATTATGATAACTGCCTTATGTGATAGTGTTCATCAGTTTGAAGGATAATTTCTTTTATTGATGGTTATTGTCGCCTATAGGGTAATTACTGTTCTGTGATTAGGGTAGGCCGGTTTGAGAACGTCCAGTGGGAGTCATTTGTGAGGTGGGTTGGTGTTTTGATTGTTAGTTGACATTCGCAATTCTATTCTAAGGATTAGTTGCTCGAGGGCGAGCAATGTTTAAGCTTAGGGGAGTTTGATGCGATGATTTTGAGTCGCATTTGTAGACCGATTTCATATGTGTTTTGTGCCTTAATTACTCATTTTCATGGATATTATTGCATAATTCACTTTATTTGGTCTCTGCCATCATTTTATATCAAATCCCCTTTATTTCATTATTTTAAGCATTATTGATCATCTTATCATAAATCGTGTGGATTTATTTGGTCTTGTTGTGCAATTTCAGGAAAAACAAGTATCTACATCCGTCGATACCATCGACGGATGTCGATACCATCGACCAAGCCACAGGTTGTCAGCCGAGAAGAGCAATACAGAGTCGATACCATCGACACCCAAGTCGATGGCATCGAGATACCTCCAGGCTGCTGGCGAGGATGAAGTCGATACCATCGACCCAAGTCGATGCCATCGACACAAGGAGAGCTACAGCGTCGCTAAACGACAACAACCGACGCTAAAGGAGTCGATACCATCGACACCCAAGTCGATGGTATCGAGATCATGACAGGCGCTCAGAATAAAAGAAAGGAAAGCTGCCGCTAATCCGCTGGGTCGATACCATCGACCCGCGTCGATGGTATCGACGCCGGCAGATATGCGTTGGATCTGTTTTGATCTCGATCGGACGGTTGTTGTTATTTGACGACCTAATTAGGGACTTATACCTAATGACGGCCGCCCAGACGTGATCTTATCTCATTTTTTGGATTGCACGAGTGCCGAGGAGGAGAGAAAGGAGAACGGAGGCCGAGAAGCTCATCCCGGGTGATTCGGACGCTGCCGAAGACAATTTCCACCACCGACAGGCGGGGAAAGCTTGTGTTCTACGCCAAGGATCCACCAGTTCTTCTCCGTTCAGGGGTTTTCCCATTTATTTCATGTTTTCTTATGAATTCCCCAATTTCTACCATGTACTCGTGTGAGATGAACATGAGAGGCTAAAACCCTCAATCTTTAGGACCGGGAGTAGCCCGGGGATACATTGTATGATGATTTTATATTGATAATTCATATTTTTTCTCTCATATCTGTGGTATAAATTCGTTTTCTCTATTGCTATTGTTATGCTTGATCACCATAATAATAATTTAACACCCTTAATCACTTCGACAGAAGGATTAATGGTTGAAAAGAGACGAATTCTACATTAATTAATAAAACCCTTGACAAAGGAGTTGTAAAATTAATGGTGGGAACTGAGGGACCGATCTTAATGCGCTTAGTTTAGGGGAATGATTACTATGACGATGGAATCAACCTAAATCTAAGTAGTGGATTACACCACGACAGTGGGTAATTCTCATTTCAGGCCACTACCCGGATAGAGAGAGAAGTGTGAGGAATTATATGAAATCTAATACAATGTTGACCCGCGGTGAAACCGCCATCCTAAAGATATCCCTTTTAATTGATTAAATTAACCTTTAATCGATTGTTTTCTTTGTTTGATTTTTATTTTCTTTTAATTTGAACAACAAAACCCTACTTTGTTAATCGGTCTAGCTGATTGCGATTAGTTAGTAGAAGTCTCCAATAATTCACGTATCCCTAAGTTCGACTCGGGCCTCACAAGGCCTATATTACTCGACGCGTATACTTGCGTTTAAGCGCGTAGTAAAATACACGTCAAACATCATAGATATGTCTAAGGATAAACATTTCATAACATTTTCACTTAGGTCAATGTGTCCTATAAGGAACTTAGGGTAAGAGACAAAACCTAGGGGAGATAAAATTGAACTAGTCAAAATCCAACTATCTTATCTCTGATGTCATCTTGTAAGGAGTGGGAACCTAAAGGAGATCCATTCCTTACTTGATTGAGGAATAAATCCAACTAATCCAAACACACTAACAAGTTTGTTGGTAGGTGCTTCTTTATTTCTCAAAAGAATGGTATACAATAATAGAAGTGGAAAAAAATACCATGACTATTTACAATTTATGAGTTTACATAGTAATCTCCCACTTGGGGATTTATATGATGGTAATAACTTCAACAACCATACATAGGGAAGTCTGAACTACTTCAAGTTGATCACCAAACAATCAGCTCAACTAAGATAAGTCTAGGTCATCTAGTCAAGTCATCCATGTCCTTCACCTAAGGGGTAGGAAACATATTGATGCGTAGTCGCTTGCACAACGAATTCACTAGAGAAATTATCCCTAGAGTTTGACCTTTTAATGACAAACAATCTACCTTAAAACAAGCAAGTAAATCCTAAGTATATAAATATATCGGTCCGAAGGAACAACGATTTTAAGAGATTAAATTGAATCAACTGCAATGAACAATACTTCAATTCCAGTTTTAAAGAGAGAAATTAAAGATAAGGCAAGAATGGAAATTATAGAATAAAAACTATTTGAGTTGGGTTTTAATTCATTTAATGATGAGATATTGAGGGTATGGGGCTCTCGACCATAGACCATGAATTTACTTTAACTGATTTAACTCCTTAATTTTTACTATTTAGATTAAGACCATGTTGATTTGTATACTTGTGGATAACAAATCTAGCAAGGGTTGGACTTCTCTCAAACATGAGGTTTCAATATTTGAGGATCCTTATTCAACCTCTCCAACAATGTTCTCTCAGGGATATCCTCAAGGACACCAACTGGTGTTCCAACCTTTTGATAAGGTGGTCTCGTCACCATGGGCTATAATTGACAAGATAAAATCAATAGATCAGTCATAGAGAACCAACAGTTTACTGTGTTAGGGAATATATGGGTTTGTTTGATGTTAATCACCCAAAATCATTACAACATAAATATAATTGATCTAAGCATAGAACAAGTACCCAAAACAAAAGGGAAACATCTAAATAATAAAATCTTGGAGTAAAATACAATTTAGGTAAGACAAGGTCTATGGGGATACTCCCCATGCCCCCAATAGAGAAACTACTCTACCATAACAAAAACATATATAGAAGTATAGGGACAGAAAGAGTCATGTTACTAAGATGCAACAATGAAGCAAGCTCTATGAGGGTGATGGTGGCTCCTTTACCCGCGTCCTTGCTTTGTGCACCCTAAGGGGAAGTCTCTAAAACAATCGAGAATGAAGTGTAAATAGATGCTCCATGAGAATGAAGGCTTCCTTATATTTATAGTAAAAGATGTCCAACATTCGATTTGGCCCCAAGAATATGAAGAGCCATGCTAAGTCAAATCTTGAATTCTCAATTACCAAGAATGATTGTTCGGGTCCTTTTTAAATATCATATGCCTTGCTTTGACGGATTTTGCACGGATATCTTGTGCTCGGTCAAAGGGCTCTAGTTACATTCTTTCTTTTATGGCTGGTCAAAGGGAGTAATATTTGACAAATTTTATTATTTTCCCAAATAGGAAATGGAGAAAGTTATTACATTGCATTCCTTTAATTGTTTTGAATGTCCATTAACTTCTTTGACTCTCTTTGCTTCAAATTTCCCTTATAAGAATTTTGAGAAAATTTCACAAATTCCAAAGGAATTCAAATAATACTTTCTATAGGTATTGAAATTCCTTGTCCAAATAATATTTAAACATTAAATTTGGAGTTTGTATGCAAAATATATGGCTATTTTGGTGTTGGGTATATATATCACGCAATGCGGGAAGTTGTGAAAACATCTTCCTAGAGTATTTTTGGGAGTTTTTGAGATTGGAGTGATTGGGCCATTTTCGTGCAAAATCTAGGTAAACCTAATAAATACTCCAATTAAAGAGAGAAAATCTAAACTAAGACAATTAACTCTAAAATTAGGGAATAATCAATGAAACACTTCTAAAGAACGATCTAAAAGATAGAAATAAAATAGATAAATATGCAATTATCAAATAGCCCTAATCGGAATGTTGCTCATCCTTGAGAAGCATTGAATTATAAACAATACTATATAATAATGTCATCCTATCCTCCTCCCTTACCTAGCACTACTTGTATTCTTACCACCTTTCATGGCCAACTGACCCTGATTTTCTGGAATCACATAACACAACTTTATAATTTCCTACTTGAAATTGTTCATGACTTATTTTCATTTCAAGACCCACAGAGAAACAAATTTCCTATCCCTTCTGCCTTTGGTACTCCCACATATTCTCACAAGTTTTGCACAAGACCAGGGTTCATTAATTTGATGGTTTGTGGTTATGTAGATTCCTTGGGTAGAAAAGTAGAATAAATGGAAATATAGAAGAATATGGTATCTCATCTATTTGACTTGAGATCTTTTTATTTCTTTGATGCAATTTTAGATTTAATTGGAGAGTAAATGGAAATATAGGAGAAGAAGGTTGTGCCACCTCGAACTTGGAGTTTGGCATAATTTTTTGACTTTTGTTTTTTTTGTGTGAATGAAGGGTTAAGAAGGTAGTGTAAGAAGTGTAGAAGATGTTGGAATTATGCATCTTGTGTTTGAAATTCAACACATTGAGAGTATCATGGCATTAGTTTAATTCTCTCAGTAACTAGTAGAAATCATGAAATTTTACAAGTTATTTACAAATTTTTAAGTAGGGACACATTGTGCTTGATTCCTATATATCCATAATGTCTTTCCACCTTTTCTAAGGAGTAGTTCTATTAAAGGTCATAGGGGATCAGATGATTTCTAGCAAGGGCAATTTATAAAAATGTTGTGAGAAGATTCATTTATTTAGGGGGTCATTGATTAACATAGATAACTAACCAACTAGATAAAGGCAAAAAAGTTAAGAAAAGGAAATTTTAAAAATTTTAAATATGAACAACATAACACAATGGAAAATTCTAAAAGGGGAAGATACAGTGGGTGGAATGGGTACATACCACCCACCTCCACCCAAAACTTAAAAATGTTCCCATCCTAAGAACAATTGGAATCTGGAATGGAGGGAAGAATTTCACAAAGATCATCATGCAGCCCTGGTAACTCAAAAATGTCTTGATGATGGTTGGAGCTTTGTACAGAGGGGCTTCATGGTACATTCAATGATTGAGTGGTTGTGGAAGCTTAAAGGGACTTTCTGGTTGATTAAAATGATGTTGCTTTTTGCCTGGAAGTCCCTCCAGTAGGATCCATATATCTTCCTCCATCAGTGGAGGGAGTGTTGTAGATGTTTGTGGATTGGGGACATGATAGTATGCATCTGGTGTCCTTGGGGTTAACTCTTCCCCAAAGACCCATGGTGGATCACCCTTTTCAAAGGAGAAGATGGTATAATATGAATCCACTCTGTGTAGCACCAGCTATGTTAGATTAGATGGAGGATCTGCTTTGGGTTTCTCCTCATCTCTACATGTAGTAGACATGGTGTCGGTATGGAAAGAGGTATCTTATTATCCTGGTAAAACTTTGTGTGTGGATGTATTTCCACCCTGTCTATCACCCCATCAATGTTATATTCAATGGAGGAATTGGGTTCCTTCACCATGTCAAAGTGTTTCTCTAGTTCATTCATGAAGCATGTGCCGAACTCGATGGGCTCAGAAGGCACCATATCACAATCTGATGGTGGAGGCATGTAGACTTTGTGCTGAGTCGAATTGCTTCAGCAAGTTCAACTGGATACTGGACAAAGGGTGGTTGGTCGTATATTAGGCTCCTGATGAGAAGCCCATTTTACAGAAGGATCCCCTAATTTATCATGGGAGAGTGATGAGACATTATCTAGAATAGGCTCAACCAAATTTGGTTGGTCATTGATAATGCCTAGATCGATGTCTACATCTAGGGTGGTCGATGGAGCTTCACATTCTAGAGATGCTTCTAATGGATCTGACATAGATGGTATGAGGATGTTATCCTCATCATCATTAATTAAAATCATCCTTAGCTGCTCTAGCTTCTTAGGGGAACTCTCTGATTGCCCCTCAAGGGACATGACTCGATGAGGTACCTTCTATTCAACTACCATCAACTCTATTGCATCACAATTCTTCTTTTCTTCTTGAGCCTCCCATTCAGAAATCGCATGTGCTCTTGCCTTAGCCATTATGGCTTCTCTCCATACAGAAAGGAAATTTTTGTCAACCGATTGGCTTCTTCCTAACTTACAAGGTGCAAATGCCTTATAGTATTTAACCTTTTGTTGAGTGTAATCTTCCTTACATCTCTCGCTTGGGGGTCTAATATTATGTGTGAGGTAGAATTTTTCACATGTTTACTTTGTGCGGAGACATCTTGGGACACTCCAATATGTCATGATAAAAGTAGCCATATCCACAAACTATAGATTTTGCAGCATAATCCACTCTATTTAAAATGGATATCTGAAAAAAAATGATTATAGGATCAAGAGAGAGATTTCCAATGAATGAAGATACCGCTTTTGATGTTCTTTGATATTTGATTTTCCTATATATATAACAAAGTTCTACAAAAATCTAAAATAGAAAGGAAAAAATCTAGGATAAAAGAAATTGTGAAAAAAAACTAGAAATTATTAAACAACTAAGAAATTATAAAAAAAATTAAAAATTAAAATACAAACTGGGAATTATAAAAATTACCTACAATAAGAATTCCTAATTATTCAAAGCAATGGGGGTTTGAAAGACACTTTTTTGTCCTTGAAAGTGATGCTAAACTTTGATGTGTCATCTCTTGTACAACAAATTCATTGGAGAAATTATCCCTAGAGTTTAACCTTTTGATGGAAAACAACCCAAGCAAGTAAATTCTTAGTAAAGAAAGGTATCGGTCCAAAGAAACAATGTTTTTAAGAGATTAAATTGAACCAATTGCGATGAACTATATTTAAATTCCAAATTTCAAAAAGAGTGATTAAAGCTAAGGAAAGAATGCAAATTGCATAAATAAAAACTAGTTAAGTTGTATTTTAATTCAATTAATAATGAGATATTGGGGGTTTGAAGTCTCACCACCATAGACCATGTATTTACTTTAATTGAATTAACTCCTTAATTTGTATTACTTAGATTAAGATAATGATAATTTTTGGATCACAAATCTATCAAGGATTGGACTTCTCTCAAACATAGGGTCTTAGCATTTGAGGAACCTTGTTCAACGATCGAACAAAGTTCTATCAGGAGTCTCGTTAAGAACTTGTGTGTCCCAACTGGTGTTCCAACCCATATATTAGGTAGTCTTGTCAGCATGGGATATAACTGACAAGATAAAATGAATAGATCATCATAGAGTTCCATCAGTCGATCGTGTCAGTAGATCTGTGGGTTCGTGATAATGAACCACAATCATGAAAACATAAATATAATTGATCTAAACATAGAACAAGTATACAAAATAAAAGGAAATCATCTAAAAAGGTCTTGGAGCCAAATACAACTTAGGTAAGACACATTCTATGGGGATACTCCCCGTGCCCCACTAAAAGAAACTACTCAAAAAAATAGAAACAAATACAAAGGTAACTATAGGGATATAAAAAGTCATGTTTCCAAGATGCAACAATGAAGAAATATCCATGAGAATGATGGCGGCCCCTTTCTCCCATCCTTGCTTTGTGCACCCCAGGCGGGAAGTCTCTAAGATGGCTGAGAACAAAGTATAAAAAGATGCTCCATGAGAATGGAGGCTGCCTTGTATTTATTGTAAAAGATGTCCAGCATTCGATTTGTCCCTTAGAATATGAAGAGCCATTATAACTCAAATCTTGAATTCTAAACTACCAAGCATTTTTTTCATGTCCCTTTTAAATATAAGATGCCTTGATTTGATAGATTTCTAATTGATAGCTTTGTTCTTGGTCAAAGGGATTTAATTACATTCTTTCTTTTGTGTCTGATAAAAGGGAGTAATTATTAGAAATTTTAATTATTTTCCTCAATAGCCAATGGAGAAAATTATTATATTACTTTTCTTTAATTATTTTGACCCCCCAATATCTTCTTTTACTTTGTTTGATGTAGATTTTTGTTACAAGAATTTTGAGCAAACTTCAATCTTGTCACATATCACAAAGAGTTTGAAAAACATATTTTTACTGTAGGTATTGAAATTTCATTTTGAAATCATATTTGAATGTTAAATTTGGAGTTGTGAATGCAAAAGATATGTCCATTGGGTGAGGGGTATATATATTAGGCAATGAGGGAAATTGTGAAAAATCTTCGGAGAGTATTTTTGGTAGTTTTTGGGATTGGAGTGCTTGGGTTATATTCCCACAAAATCTAGGTAAATCTAATAAAATCCCCAATTAAAGAGAGAAAAGCTAAACTAAGACAATTAACTCTAAAACTAGTGAATAATCAGTGAAACACTTCTAAAGAATGACCTAAAAGATGCAACTAAAATGGATAAATGGGTCTTCAAGGGGCTCTGGCGATCGGGGGGTGAAGGGGAGAAGATGATGGTGGTTTGCAGGGGGAGGATCCGGAGGGGGAAAAGGGGCATTTGGAGGGTAGGAGCACATAGAGAACCATCCTCTATACATGGACATCGACAGTAGACCGAGGAAAGGGCATGGCATACCAGAGGAACCATGAGGGAGTTCCAACAAAGGGGTCAAAGTCTCAATCCTAAGTGTTGGTCTCGAATTCCAGCTTGCTGGTATGAGGGGTGATAACCGATAGAATGATCGAGGAGATCTAGAGGGCACGGATCACCATATGGGGGTCACGTAGATCCGTTTCCTCCATTAAGAAACAACAGTAACTAGACCGTCCATGGTGCTTCAGGTGGGGGAAAATGGAACACTTTGAGAGTAGAAGGAGACAAGGGAAAGAATCAGTACTATGAAGATTACATTGACCCAATGTCAAGAGCCTCTTTGAATGATGTTGAACCCCCAGACGGCTCAGACTACTTCTTAGAGAGCCTTTATGGGAGCAGACTCGTCGTATCTGATGTTACTCTGAAAGTGGACAGAGGACAACTAAAGCTAGAAATTAATCCAGACATCGAGGAGGACCTAGCTAGGTCATGGAAATATACAGTGGTGGCGAAGATCATCGGATCCAATGTGGGATACATGACAATGAGGGACCGGTTAAAAATCTTATGGAACTCGATTGGCAGATACAATATATATGAAGTCAATCTCGATCACTACGTAGTGCAATTCTCCTGGAGACATGATTTTGACATTGCACTGATAGCAGGACCATGGAAGCTTTTTGGAAAGTGCTTAGCCATTTGGCAATGGGACCCCACTTTCCGCCCCTCTGTTGACCTCCTGAGATTCCTTGTCACTTGGGTCCGGATACTTGATTTACCACTCCATCTTTATGGTTCTACCATGTTCCTGGCCTTAGGAAGCTAATCAAGGTGGACTCACACACTATGGCCAGATCCAGAAGCAAATTTGCTAGACTAGCTATTAAAGTCGACACATCAAAACCTCTCATAAATACCATCTATATCAATAATGAGATTTATCAAGTTGAATATGAAGTGTTCCCCAATTCATGTGACTTTTGTGGGAAACTAGGACATTCATTAGGCAAATGTCCATCCAATACCACGGCGTCAGGCCACAAAGAGAACCAAGAAAACTAGATCAAGGATAAAGGAAATGTTGCTTCCAATCAAAATGACAATAATGAATCCAAATGGCAAAGACGATGCAGAAAAGCCACAATGAAATGATCAAAGCCGAAACACCAAGCTACTAGTACTAGTAATGGGTCCAATGATCAGAATATGTTTGCTAAACTTGTAGACCAAGATGAGGGTGAAAGTCAAGAAACTACAACAAAAGGCACAAAGAAGATGACGACTAAGAAAGAAGATACTACAAAGACTACCACATCGGCCAAGACATGGAAGAATAAGATTGTCGACACATCAAATGAAAAAAGAGATGTCCTGAGGGAAATAAACAAGACAAAGAATGTTGAGCTAGACAAAAATGAAGATCACATCGCTATTAACCATGTTGTAGACAAGGTTATCAATCTTGAAGATACTAAAACCAACAATATCGTAGCTAAGGAAACTAAGAGAAACAAGGAGACAACCACTGATGTGAATGAGGAGATAGGCATGGAAGATACCACTAAAACAAACTTGGAGTAAGGAAGATAAGGAATCAAATAAAGAGAACACAGACGTGGCTATTATGGAGGAACCAGAACTGTTAATTGAGTCAGACCCCAATGTTGTATCGATGCGGTTACCCTCGAGTAGGAAACTAAAAGGATCAGGCTTAAAGATGAAGACAACAAGACCCAAACATCCCTTTGAGCAAAGACAGAAGAGTCCTAGATTACATCAGGAGGTTGATGGGGGTGAGGTGGCTACTGAGGTCGCAGAGAAAGAGAACTCCATGGAAGCATAGAGAGCTCTCTACCCAAAATTACACTCACATTTTACCTCTGTGCTTAATTTTAGATACAATCTATTAGAATACTAGGGGAATTGGCAACCTAGATACTTGTCGTGTCCTTAGAGATATAGTCTCTCAGAAGAAACCGAAACTGGTGGGGATACTAGAACCTCGCATTAGCGGCAGGGATGCAGTCAAGACCATTAGAGAGCTTGGCTTCAACAAATCCTTTTGATGTGAGGCTCAGGGATTCTCCGGCGGTATATGGATATGTTGGAAAGAAGGCGACTATGACATACAAATTATAAATTGCCATTGCCAATTTATTACTTGCAAAGTGAACAATGGTATCACGTTTTTCTATGCTAATCCTCACATAACTGTTCGAAAACTATTATGGAAGCATCTCATTGTTATGAGCAAATCATTCAATCTCCCATGGGTGGTTGTTGGCGATTTCAACTCCACCTTACTGCCAGAGGAAAAGTCTGGTAGTAAAATTACAACTTCAATGAAGCCACCACGTTCAACAACACTTTGATGGAAGTTGGTTTATCAGACCTTGGTTTCAGTGGTTTAAGATTCACATACATACATGGTTGGATACAAGAATGTTAATGTGTCGCTTAGCACTTACAATCACTAATATGTTTATCCTAGAATTTAATCCTTTTTCTACTTCCAATTAAGGCTAGTATAGAAAGGGTCGGTCCCACAAGAAAACTTATTAAGATTGTTATCTCCAATCCCAGTTGTTTGAAGAACTTGTTATTTGTTTTTGGTATTTTTCATATTTGGAACCAAAAGTAAAAGTTGAGTTCTGGGGGTTGATGATTAACACTAAGGAAAGAAATGCAAGTATGAAAATGCACTTAACAAGAATGTAAATTTTCCCTCTCACAAGGAAAATTAAGATTGTTATTAGCACAAGAAAAACTATTATGAATAAAAAGACAAGGAATTAAAGAAATTAAAAGCAAGCGGTAATTAAATCAAGAGATGGGAATCGAGGCTTTAGGGGTTTTCACCACCTTAGCCTAGGAAAAAACAAATTGATCCTTTAAAACGATGGATTCAATGAAGGTAAGTGAATTAATAAAAATCCACTAAAGATGGTCTCCACATGAGCCCATTGGTCCTGGTGCTCATGCTTCTTAGTTCATCATCCTAAAAGAAGAAGATCCATGGTCATTTCAAAATTCCTATGGAATTGGGTTTGTTATTCTAAATCTGAACTTCCACGTTCATATCCATCTGGATTAACTTTTGATCAAACCAATTAATTACTTTGATAGATCAATTAGTTATCAAACCAAAAAGCCATCTAGAATCATTTTTAAAGAAAAGTCGATAAATCCATGGCTAAGGGATTATTCCCCTTACCTTGATAGAGAACTACTCACTCATGCTTGTGCAGAAAAGGGAGACAGAGGGAAGAAGAGTTCTAGCCATAATCTAGTCTTACTACAGAATAGTTCCTTCGGCTAGAGTCAATGAAATGGCTGATGCTTAATCCCTTTCTCTAGTCCATAGAAGAATAAGAGGAAGAAGAAATTAGATCTAAACGAGCAAAGTAAAAGAACAACAATTGAAGGAAACACTTAGCTTGCAAAAACTAATCCTTATTGATGGAAAGAACACAATAACATAAGAACACAAGAAGATTGCTCAGAAATTCCGTACAAAGATGATACAAAAGATGATCTTGGGAGGAGGAAGTGTCCCTTATTTTATAGTAGAAGGAGGGGGTAGGATACTCAAAAAAGAGGGGGAAACAAGACAGGAAGTTGTCCTTTTGAATTTTCTAGATCTGGTCAATAGAAATTTGATAGGCTTTTATTGTCTTGACCATGTAACTCTCTTCAATGTAGATTCCCACAGTAGCAATTTCGAACATATTTCTCTACTGTAAAAAGCATAAAATTGGTCCAACTAATTGGATATTATTTTAGAAAATTAAATTTCCTTTCCAATGAGTACTTGTACACTCAATTTGGACTTTGGATGCAAGAATTATGGCACTTTTGGTGACAGGTATACAATAATTACAGGACTGCTGCAAATTGTGCAACTATACTCCAAGAATATTTATCCCATTTCCTATAAAAATTCAAGAAAATATAATTAAAATTATACTTGAAGAGAAAAATATAATATAATACAATTAATTATAAAACTAAGAAAATAAATAACAAAACAATCCTAGAAAGATATCTAAAAGATGTAAATAAAAATGATAAAAACACATTTATCAAAATACCCCGGACTTGAATCGTTGCTTGTCCTCAAGCAAATTAGATTACAAATAAACTCCAATTCATACTTCCAAAATGCCATCCTCACCTTATAACATCACTATGGTCCTCACCTCCAAATTTTGGCCAAGTGACCCAATCTCCTAGAACCACATAGCATAAAATTCTATATTCCCTATCAAAACAAATGTCAAATCTAGCTTCTAAAACATGAATTTGAAGAAGAATAGGCTTCATCTTACTTTTGCTTTGACACTCTCAATTTTTATTTTTATTTTGGAAAGTTGTTGCACAAGAACAGGACAAATTTGGGGGTGTGAAAATAAAGAAGGAAGTGATGAAAAAATATCGATCCCTCCTCTATTTGACTCGGGATATGAATTTATAGAGTTGTAGATACATTGGTCACAATTTTTTTTTCATGTGCACTTTTGGAATCTTTTGATGGTATGCCCCTTTGTGGGGTATGGGGTTTTCATTTTGGGAAGCGTGCCACCCTAGACTTATTTTTGTCTGGTGGTGATTCTTTACTTCTCTTTTTTAGAAGAAAAAAAATAGGGAAGGAAGAGATGTTCATGTGCTTATAACTTCCAAACAAAAATTCATATAAATTTTCCAGAGAGTGTCATTGCTCTAGTTTTATTATCATATAAATCACGTCATACAAATTTTTTAACAAGATAATTCATTGCTTAATTATAGGGAAACATTATGCTTGGTTCTAATCGATTCCTTATGACTTGCCAACTTTTCCAAAGAGTTATGTCATTTAGGGGTCCTAGGTGACACGGTGGTTTCAGACATGGCAATTTGTAATAGATTTTGCAAAAACAATTACTAAATTCAAGGGGGTAAAATGATAAACATCTTTTCAAATTGGCCGACTAGGTAATGGCCTTTTTATAATAAAAGAAACTAAGACATGGCCGACTAGATAATGGCCATAAAAGAAGAAAATATAGAAGAAACTATATGCAAAACAAGGGAAAACAAGATGTTGAAAGGAAAAGATAATGGGGGAAAGTAGAAACATACCACCCACCCTCAACCCAGACTTAGATTTTTGCTCATCCCGAGAAAAACCCAAAACCGAGATGGAGGGAAGAAAATTCTTGGATTCACCAGGAAGACTTGGTAGCTCAAAATATGCCCATTGAAGGGAATGTCGATGATGGTTGGGGCTTTGAACAGAGGATCTTCATGGTACTCCCAATGGATGGGTGGTCGTGGAAGCTTGAAGTGTTACAGAAGGACAAAACAGAACAGGATGAAATAACAAAGTAAAGGAAAAGCAATAAAAGGATGATAGGGTTGGGTTGCCTCCCAACAAGCGCCTTGTTTAACATCGGAGGCTAGACAGATGAGATACCACTTTATTGTGATTCTATGGGAGGTTGAAGGTCTGTCATGTTGAGATCTTCCAAAGATGGGTGTTTGTTGGTATCCAAAGCGAAAAGGTCTTCAGTGGTGATATATCTTTTAAGTCGATGCCCATTAACCTTAAATTCACCCAAAACTTTATCCCAAAGAAGAAAGGTGCCATGTGGATAGGCACACTTTATGAGGTAGGGACCATACCATCTGGATTTGAGCTTTCCAGGAAAAAGCCTTAGTTTGGAATTAAACACTAGAACTTGGTCACCTTCTCTAATGTCCTTGCACTTTGATGTGACTATCATGCCAAAGTTTAGTTCAGTCCTTGTAGATTCTCACATTTTCATAAGCGCTCATTCTAAGTTCATCTTGTCATTTATTTGGAGAAGACAATTTTCTCCTACAATAGAAAGGTCAAAATTCAGGCTTTTGATGGCCCAGCTGGCCTTGTGTTCTACCTCTATCGGGAGATGGCACAATTTTCCATAAATCAACCTAAAAGGGGTGGTGCCTATGGGTGTCTTGTAGGCAGTATGGTATGCCCACAGAGCATCATTGATTTTCAATGCCCAATCTTTCCTAGTACGTACAATAGTTTTTTCTTGAATGGATTTGATTTGTCTGTTAGATACTTCAACCTGCCCACTGATTTGAGGATGGTAAGGAGTGGTGACTTTGTGGTAAACCCCATATCTTTTCAATAGAGCCTCAAAACTTTTCTCCAAAAAATGGGATCCCCCGTCGGAAATGACGGTGCAAGGGACTCCAAATCTAGGGAAGATAATGTCTTTAAAGAGTTTCTTAATAGGTTTGGAGTCACATGTTTTAATGGGTATGGATTCAACCCATTTTGACATGTAATCAACTGCGACTAAAATGTAAGCAAACCCATAAGAAGAAGGAAATGGGCCCATGTAGTCGATCCCCCAGACGTTGAAAATCTCTAATTCTTGTCAAGAGGTCAGAGGCATTTGGTCACGCTTGGAAATGTTACCCGTCCTTTGACATTGGTCACATGATAGCACATAATCATATGAGTCTTTGAAGATGGTGGGCCAATAGAAACCACACTATAGGACTTTCTTGGTTGTTTTCTGGGAACTCATGTGTTCACCATACGGGCCAGAATGACATTGTTCTAAAATGTCAGTACTTTCTTCTTGAGAGACACAGTGACGATACAGACCGTCGGCACAAAGTCTACATAGATAAGGTTCATCCCAATAATAGTTTTTGACATCATGTAAAAATTTAGCTTTAGAATGTCCCTTGTACTCAGGGTGCAATACACCGGCATCTAAATAGTTTATGAAATTGGCAAACTAAGGAAATTGGGAGTCTACCTTAAGCAATTGGTCATTAGGCAAAGAGTCATTTATGGGGATTTCATCGATTCGGTTGTAGCTAAGTCGACTTAGGTGATCAGCCATGACGTTTTTAGACCCTTTTTTGTCTAGGATCTCTAGATCAAATTCCTATAATAGCAAAATCCATCTTATGAGTCTGGGTTTGACATCTTTTTTTGGCTATGAGATAGGGAATGGATGCATGGTTAGTGTAGACAATAACTTTAGAGACAACTAAGTATGAGAAAAATTTATCAAATGCATAGACAATGGCTAGCACCCCCTTTTCAGTCACAGTATAATTTTGTTGAGCTTTATCTAACGTCTTGGATGCATAGTATATGACATGATGTTTATTATCAATGTGTTGTCCTAAGATGGCACCTACAGCATAGTCACTAGCACCACACATGATTTCAAAGGTAGGCCCAGTCTGGTGCACGAATGATTGGAGTGGTTGTGAGAACATTTTTCAAACATAGAAATCTCTCCATGCACGCCTTATCAAAATAGAAAGGAACCTCCTTTAGAAGAAGATTGGTGAGAGGTTTTGTGATTTTGGAAAAGTCACGGATGAATCACCAATAGAAACTGGCATGTCCTAAGAAGGCTTGGATGTCTTTGACTAAGGTTGGGGGTGAAAGCTTGGTGATCACTTCAATTTTTTCTTTGTTGACCTCTATTCCTTGGTTGCTAACCTTGTGGCCAAGAACGATGCCCTCCTTAACCATGAAGTGACACTTTTCTCAATTAAGGACCAAGTGTGACTCAATATATATATCAAGAACAAGGGTGAGATTCCTAAGGCATGAATTAAATCTATCTCCATTGACGGAGAAGTCATCCATGAACACTTTCATGATGATTTCAGACAATCCTACAAAGATGGCTGACATACACCATTGGAAGGTGGTTGGTGCATTGCACAAGCCAAAGGGCATTCGTCTAAAAGCATAGGTACCAAAGGGACATATGAAGGTGGTTTTCTATTGATCTTCAGGATGGATAGGAATCTGATAAAATCTTGAGTAGCCATCTAGATAACAGAAGTATTGTTGATGGGCTAAGCGTTCAAGAACTTGGTCTAGGAAGGGAAGTGGAAAGTGGTCTTTCCTAGTTGCTTTACTGAGCTTCTTTTAATCAATGCACATTCTCCACCCTGTGATGGTGTGAGTGGGAATGAGCTCATTCTTCTCATTTTGAATGACAGTAGTCCCTCCCTTTTTGGGAACAACTTGAACTGGGCTGACCCATGGGGAGTCAGAGATGGGATAGATGATTCCTATAGTCAAACGTTTAATCACCTCTAGACAGACAACTTCCTTCGTGTTTGGGTTGAGTTTTCATTGTGGATCTCGAGAAGGTTTGTGGTTTCTATCACTGGGATTTTGTGGATGCAGATGGATTGATCTATTCCAACTAGATCTGCCATTTTGTACCCCAAGGCATCTCCTTTTTTCCTAAGTTCACCCATAAGTTTGTTTTCTTGTTTGAGGGTAAGGTCAGAATTTATGATGACAAGGCACAGTTCTAGCTCATCAAGAAAGACATATTTCAGCCCTACGGGAAGAGTCTTCATTTCTGGGGCCTTTGGCAATTCAGGCTTTTCTTCTATGGTGGAGATCATCTTAAGGTCCTCAATTTTAGCATCGGGGATCTCCTCAAAGTAATCTAAATGAGTCTTACAATGATCTAATTGTTCATTATCAAAATCACATTCATAGGGGTAGTGAGGGATGTGTGTAGGGTGTCATCAACTAACTCCCATTCCTGACTTAGTTGGGATAATTGATGAATGCAATCAAGGAGGTAGACCTCTTCCTCGAGACTAGGCCCCTTCATGCTTTTAAATGCCCTAAACTCTAGGGTTTGCTTCCCTAATCTTAACATAATGGTACCAGCCTCAACATCAATCAAGGCTCGGGTAGTGGCTAAGAAGGGACGTCAAAAAATGAGATTCTTCCTTTATGTCCATGATCACAAAATCACAAGGAACATAGGCGTCTTTTTCAACCTTAACTGGAATGCCTTCTATGATTCCCATGGGTTTGGTCATGGATGAGTCTGCCAGTTAGATAGTCATGGATGTGGGTAACATGTCATTGATTCCTATTATTTTGCAAAGGCTGTAGGGCATGACAGATATACTGGCTCCTAAATCAGCTAGGCCCTTTCTACAAGCATTGTCACCCAAGTAGCATCATATTCCAAAAAAACCTGGGTCCTTCTATTTTTTAGGCATCTTACTTAGGATTATGTTTGAAGTGGTCCTAGAAAGTTTAACAGTCTCGTATTCTCTAGTAGCATACTTCCTAGTCAAGAGGGATTTCATGTACTTGGACCAGGCAGGCATGTCTGCCAAAGCATCAAGGAAAGGAATGTCAACATGTAGTTTTTTCATAGCATCCCTACATTTCATGAAGCGGGCGTCAAGTCTTGTTTGTTTGAGGCGGGCTTGGTAGGGAGGTCGTGGCTTGTAGATTGGTTCTTCGGCTTCTACCTGAGGAGTTTCGGGGATGGTTGTTTCAGGTGTAGCTTCAGGTTCAACAACTACCATATCCTCATCCTCAAATTCTAGAGGTGGGTCTGAAGGTTTTTCTAGAGAGGGAGGGGAGTGCACCTTTCTCGAATGAGTGGAGACAACCTTGAGTTGCTTAGTATGTTTGGGGTTGTCTTTAGGCTACCTTGCAAAAGTTTCGGTAGGGGATTTATGTTGGGCGAACAAACGAGCTAGTTGGGCGTCAGTCACCTTTTGATGAGCTTGTTGGGAAATGATGATTTGTTCTAAGGAAGCTATCCCTTCATCAGCTGAGGGGGTGGGAGTAGGAACACTTGGTGGTGATTGAGGAGGTGGCTGATTGAGATTTTGAGGGGTAAGGTTTAAGTTTTGGAATTGTTGTCCTTGATATGATGGTCAGTTTGGGTGATTTCCTCGGTAGTTTCCTTTGGTTCCAAAATTCCTTTGGTTATTTTATGGGAATCTAGGTGGTGGTCGATTGTTTCCTTGAGGGTAGGGAGGCCTTTGTTGGGATTGGAATAGGCTAGAGTTTTCGGCACTTGCAAGGTTCCCGTATTGGAAACCAGTTTGGTTTCTAGTCTAGCTGGGGTTGTAGTAACCTTGGTCTGGTATGGTATGGATTGAATTGAGGTCTTCTAGTTGTTGTCCCATTTCTGGCTGCATGAGGGTGTTGTAGAGGTATTGATAGTGCGGGGTGGGGTGATCGTATCCTTGGCAAATGCCACAAAGAGAGTCCACAACTTTTATTTGTTGGGGTGACTCCCTAAGGGTGCCTAGGGATGACTCTAACCGATCATGTTTTAGGGCAATTAATTTGGGACTTTCTGCTATGCTTTGGATATCAGGATTAACTTTTGCCTTGGCTACCTTAAGGATTCAACTAATTACCCTTCTAGCCCTTGTTTTAGAAGCCGGTTTGGCCACCTCCCATGCACTAGTCAGACTTTGTTCCATGAAATTTCCTCCAGATGAGGAATCTAGAAAGAATTTAGTATGATCATCAACACCACGATAGAAGATCTCTATGAGTTGGGCTTGAGAGATATCATGGTGAGGGCACTTCCTAAGTAAGTCTTTGAACCTTTTCCAGGCTTCTCCTAAAGATTCTCCTGGGGACATGGAAAAGTGAGCGATTTGTCCCCTGAGTTCATAGGTGAGAGAAGGGGGGTAAAATTTCTCAAGAAACTTACTTTGTAGAGCTTCCCAAGTTGTGACATGTTCTTCACTCTCTGTGGTGTTGTACCAGCTACTAGCTTGGTCGGAGAGGGAATACTTGCACAATCTAAGGCGGATGGCATCTTCAAAGATGTCTGGGAGTTTGTTCAAAGAGCAAAGGTCAATGCACCTTTGAAGGTGATCTTGAAAACTTTCCCCATTGTTGCCTGAGAAAGGATTTGCCTGGATCATGGTGATCCATTGGGTTCGAATCTGAAATTGGGAAGCAACGACGTCGAGAGGCACGATTGGATGTTGGGCATAGCCAGATTTAGGAACAAAAAAATCTTTCAATTGTTTTTGCCTTTCAGCTTCCATCCTATTGGCTTCTAGGGTTTCTTGTTCATTCATATAGGTTGCTCATAAAGCGGCTTCTCTAGCCGCTTGGTCGGCTAAGATGTGCTCTCTTTGAGCCGCTAAATCCTGGTTGATCCTATAGGAAACTTCTTCCTCATCCAACATATTTTGATTTTGATTTTGGCAGTTTAGACGATGGAAAGTTCTATCTATCTCAGGATCAAACGATTGAAAATCAGCATTCAAGCATTGCATGCACAAAATAAAAAGTTAATCGTGTGCAAAAAAAAATGGACTGTCGGAATGGAAACTCGATAGAAGGAGGAGTAGCACTTTTGGAATGTTACTCAGAAGGCATAAAAAAAAAGTTTTTGAAAAGTTTGTGGGTGTTCGAGAAAATAATATGTTGTCCCTGAAAATGGCACCAAATTTTTGATGTGTTGCTTAGCACTTACAATCACTAAGATATTTATCCTAGAGTTTAATCCTTTTTCTACTTTCAATTAAGGCTAGTATAGAAAGGGTTGATCCTACATGACAACTTATTAAGATTGTTATCTCTAATCCCAATTGTTTAAAGAACTTGTTATTTGTTTTTGGTATTTTTTATATTTGGAACAGAAAGTAAAAGTCAAGTTTTGGGGGTTGATGATTAACACTAAGGAAAGAAATGTAAGAATGAAAATGCACTTAACAAGAATGTAAATTTGCCCTGTCACAAGGAAAATTAAGATTGTTGTTAGCACAAGAAAAACTATTATGAATGAAAAGACTAGGAATCAAAGAAAGCAAAAGCAAGCGGTGATTAAATCAAGAGATGGGAATCGAGGCTTTAGGGGTTTTCACCAACTAATCCTTAAAAATGATGGATTTGATGAAGGCAAGTGAATTAATAAAAATCCACTAAAGATGGACTCCACATGAGCCCATTGGTCCTGGTGCTCATGCTTCTTAATTCATCATCCTAAAAGAAGAAGATCCACAGTTTTTTGAAAACTCCTATGCGATTGGATTTTTTATTCTAAATCCGAACTTCCACGGTCATATCCATCCGGATTAACTTTTGACCAAACCAATTAATTACTCTGATAAATCAATTAGTTATCAAACTCAAAAGCCGTCTAGAATTGTTTTATGGAAAAGTCAATAAATACATGGATAAGGGGTTATTCTCCTTACCTAGATAGAGAACTACTCACTCATGCTTGTGGAGAAAAGGGATACGGAGGGAAGAAGAGTTCTAGCCATAGTCTAGTCTTACTAAGTGATGCGATGATTTTGAGTCGCATTTATAGACCTTTTTCATATGTGTTTTGTGCCTTAATTACTCATTTTCATGGATATTATTGCATAATTCACTTTATTTGGTCTTTGCCATCGTTTTATATCAAATCCCCTGTATTTCATTATTTTAAGCATTATTGATCATCTTATCATAAATCGTGTGGATTTATTTGGTCTTGTTGTACAATTTCAGGAAAAACAAGTATCTACATCCGTCGATACCATCGACGGGTGTCGATACCATCGACCAAGCCACAGGTTGTCAGCCGAGAAGAGCAATACAGAGTCGATACCATCGACGCCCAAGTCGATGGCATCGAGATGTCTCCAGGCTGCTAGCGAGGATTAAGTCGATACCATCGACGGATGTCGATGCCATCGACACAAGGAGAGCTACAGCGTCGCTAAACGACAACAACCGACGCTAAAGGAGTCGATACCATCGACACGCAAGTCGATGGTATCGAGATCACCACAGGCGCTCAGAATAAAAGAAAGGAAAGCTGCCGCTAATCCGCCGGGTCGATACCATCGACCCGCGTCGATGGTATCGACGCCGGCAGATATGTGTTGGATGTGTTTTGATTCCGATCGGACGGCTGTTGTTATTTGATGACCTAATTAGGGACTTATACCTAATGACGGCCGCCCAGACGAAAGGATGATCTCATTTTTGGATTGCACGAGTGCCGAGGAGGAGAGAAAGGAGAACGGAGGCCGAGAAGCTCATACCGGGTGATTCGGACGCTGCCGAAGACAATTTCCACCACCGACAGGCGGGGAAAGCTTGTGTTCTACGCCAAGGATCCACCGGTTCTTCTCCGTTCAGGGGTTTTCCCATCTATTTCACGTTTTTCTTATGAATCCCCCAATTTCTACCATGTATTTGTGTAAGATGAACATGAGAGGCTAAAACCCTCAATCTTTAGGACCGGGAGTAGCCCGGGGATACATTGTATGATGATTTTATATTGATAATTCATATTTTTCTCTCATATCCGTGGTATAAATTCGTTTTCTCTATTGCTATTGTTATGCTTGATCACCATAATAGTAAATTAATGCCCTTAATCACTTCGACAGAAGGATTAACGGTTGAAAAGAAACGAATTCTACATTAATTAATAAAACCCTTGACAAAGGAGTTGTAAAATTAATGGTGGGAACTGAGGGACCGATCCTAATGCGCTTAGTTTAGGGGAATGATTACTACGACGGTGGAATCAACCTAAACCTAAGTAGTGAATTACACCACGACAGTGGGTAATTCTCATTTCAGGCCACTACCCGGATGGAGAGAGAAGTGTGAGGAATTATATGAAACCTAATACAATGTTGACCCGTGGTGAAACCGCCATCCTAAAGATATCCCTTTTAATTGATTAAATTAACATTTAATTGATTGTTTTCTTTGTTTGATTTTTATTTTCTTTTAATTTGAACAACAAAACCCTACTTTGTTAATCGGTCTAGCTGATTGTGATTAGTTAGTAGAAGTCTCCAATAATTCACGTATCCCTGAGTTCGACTCGGGCCTCACAAGGCCTATATTACTCGACGCGTATACTTGCGTTTAAGCGCGTAGTAAAATACACGTCAAGTTTTTGGCGCCGTTGCCGGGGATACGGCGAATTATTGGCACTTTGAGTGCTAAGAGCGGCCACTCTAGGCCACAATTTTTTTTATTTATTTTAAAACAATTTCAAAAAAAATTCCTTTATTTCTCTATAATTGTGTTGACTCGACTAAAGCATTGTACTGAACCCCTATTTCCATATTTCAGGTGCTTTGCATGGTGCACACGCGTAGTCGAGACTACGTGAATCGCACACCTGAGGTTCCATCTGCGGGACCAGAGGACGAGGACAACTACGAGGAGGAACACCACAGTGATATACATTCTGAATCTGAGCCGGAACAAGAAGAAGTAATGGCTGAAGCACAGACAATATGGGAGAAGATCAAGGCGTCTTCTTCCTCGGCATCAAAGGGGCCTATAAAGAAACAAGGGCTAAACATACCTACATACAAGATCGACCCAGCGCTGATTAACTTGGTAAAATCCAATGCATTTCACGGACTGAAAAATGAAGATCCAGTGGCACACATTAGTCAGTTTGTGGAGAACTGTGATATGGTGAAGATAGATCGCTTTCCGCAAGATGTGCTTTATCTCAAGTTATTCCCCAGTTCCTTGGCGGGAGTAGCAAGAGAGTGGCTCCACAACCTCGACGACGAGTTTGTTGAGTCATGGGATCACATGGTGGAGGTTTTCTTCGAGAGGTTCTTCCCTCCTGAGAAGACCAATGATATGATCCGAAAGATCCACAATTTCACCCAACAGGCGGGTGAAACCTATTCTGAGACTTGGGAGCGATTTCAAGTCATGTTGAGGAGATGTCCACATCATGGATTGGACAAGGAAACCCAAGTGAAGATCTTCTACTTTGCTCTCTCCGAGCATGATAGAAGCAACTTGGACTCGGCCGGTTCTGGATTCTTTCTAAATAACACTGATACAAGATGCTGGGAAATACTGAAGAATATGGCACGAAAGCAGTCTTGGGGAGAAAGAGAAAGAGGACCAGTTGAGCAAGCAAGAGTTGCCAGTGAGTCAAAGGCAATGAGAGAGCTGAATGAGAAAATGGATCTTCTCGCAAAGAAGTTGCTGCAGAAGGAAGACAATGAGTCCGAGGATGAGGCTCAGGTCAAGTATATGAGGCAACAGCAAGGGTACAGGAACAACGATTATTCATGGCGGAAGGACAAGAAATTTTCATGGAAAGATCCAAACAACTTCCTGCAAGATCCAGACGCCAAACCTACACCGGTCACGGAGGACAAGAGCACGGAGTTGCTAAATCAAGTCATAAAGCAGAATCAAGAGTTGATGAACACTTTTGGGCAGCAAATAAAGCAGCAGGGTGAATTCATGAACCAGTTCGGGCAGACGTTGCAGAGCCACGGGGCTCAGATGCGGACTATAGAGACTTCAATGGCACAGATGGCAGCGGAGATTGCAAGCTTGAAAAAGCCGGCACATCCGGGTTTTCCGGGGAACACCAATGTTCCCGGGGGAAACCAACAGGCCAAGGCCATATTGTTGAGGAGCGGTAAGAAGGTGCTGAATCCAAGGGCGGATGACACAAGCACACCGCAGAACACAGTAGAAGAAGCAACCGCTAAGGAGCAGCGTGCACCAGTCATAGAGCAAATTGATGACACAACCGAAGATGGTAAGGAAGGACAAGCCAATGAGGTGGAACCACAGAAATTAACCCCCTATGTGCCACCTCATCAACGAGCACATACTGTTCCGGTTCCCTACCCCAATAGTGCAAAAGCAAGAAAGGTGGATGCACAGTTTAAAAAATTTCTGGACAGCTTTAGAAAGTTATCTGTGAATATTCCCTTGTTAGAGGCAATTGAACAAATTCCATCTTATGGAAAGTTTCTCAAAGATGTAATCACCAAGAAGAGGAAGATACCCGACACTGAGGTTGTAGTGTTAAAGGAGCAAGTGAGTGCTTTTATTATGGGCACTTTGCCGCCAAAGCGACAGGATCCTGGCTGTTTCAATATTTCATGCTTTATCGGGAAGTTCAAATTTGGCGAAGCGCTTTGTGATTCCGGGGCAAGCATCAATCTGATGCCCCTTTCTACATTCAAGAAACTTGGATTGAAGGAGTCAAGGCCAAGCAATATGACTATCCAATTGGCCGATAATTCTGTGGTGAAACCATATGGAATCTGTGAAGATGTTTTGGTAAAGGTAGACCGCTTTGTTTTTCCCGCTGATTTTGTTGTGATGGAGATGCAGGACGAACACGGTAATGAGTTACTTCTTGGTCGCCCATTTCAAGCTACAGCTGACATGATCTTGGAGATGGGGAGAGGTCGCTTGACCTTAGGCATTGCGGATGATCGCTTTGAGATGGTCATGCCCAACAGCAATACATCTACTAAAGCAAAGGCACAGTGCAACATGGTGAAGCATGTGGAAAGCAATATCTCACTTTGTCTAGGGAAGCCATTTTTAGATATGGCCCATGTGATGAGCAGGATAGACAATGGGACCTTGGCGGTAGACCTTATGGAGCAAACGAAAGCTGTCTCTTTATGCAAGGCTGTCGGGTTTCCAAATGATGAGAATGAGGACATTCCACCTTCGTGGGAGGATGATGTGATAATAACTTCTGTCGGTGATGCATATCCGGAATTGCCTCTAGAGGCGTGTTTGTTTAATGTCACTTATGATTGGATGCGGAGTACTTCACTCAAGGAGTGCGCCAAAATGCTTCAAATGCTTCCATGTTTCTACACGAGGCACTATGAAAATTTGGGTACACTGCCCCCACCGCTACAATCATCCCTTATCTGCCCACCTGATCTAGAGTTAAAGCCATTGCCCCCGCACTTGAAGTACGTCTTTCTAGCCGAGGAGGACAAGTTGCCAGTGATTGTTTCTGCATACTTGAGTGCGGATGAAGAGGAGCAGCTACTGATAGTGCTCAAGAACCACCGTGGAGCCTTTGGGTGGTCAGTGGCGGACATCAAGGGGATCTCCCCTACACTTTGTCAACATAAGATTCGGCTTGAGGAAGGAGCTAAGTCAGTCATACAGCCTCAAAGACGTCTAAATCCAAGCATGATGGAGGTTGTCAAAAAGGAAGTCATTAAGTTGCTTGCTGCAGGGATTATTTATGCCATATCTGATTCGACGTGGGTGAGTCCCACACAGGTAGTCCCTAAAAAGGGGGGAATAACTGTCACTACAAATCTTCTTAATGAACCTGTCACCACCCGATTGGTAACCGGGTGGCGTGTATGCATTGATTACCGCCGACTGAATGCCGCAACTCTGAAAGATCATTTTCCTTTGCCATTCATTGATCAGATTTTGGAACGCTTAGCCGGTCGGTCGCATTTTTGTTTCCTTGATGGTTACTCGGGGTATAACCAGATTTCTATTGATCCTTTGGATCAAGAGAAGTCTACGTTTACATGTCCCTATGGGACTTTCGCCTACCGCCGTATGCCGTTTGGTTTATGCAATGCGCCGGCGACTTTTCAACGCTGCATGCTCGCCATTTTCTCTGACATGGTGGAGCGGTGTCTTGAAGTCTTCATGGACGACTTCTCGGTTTATGGAGCGTCTTTTGATGAATGCCTTTATAATTTAGATAAGGTGTTGCAGCGGTGCGAGGACACACACTTGGTCCTCAATTGGGAGAAATGTCACATGATGGTGACAGAAGGAATTGTGCTAGGACACAAGGTGTCTAGCAAGGGTCTAGAGGTAGACCCCGTAAAAATTGAGGTGATTTCTAAGCTACCCCCACCAAATTCTGTAAGAGGGGTGAGAAGCTTTTTAGGACACGCTGGGTTTTATCGGCGTTTTATCAAGGATTTTTCGAAAATCGCAAAGCCATTATCGGAATTGTTGGAAAAAGACGCAGTTTTTGATTTCAATAAAAAATGTCTTCACGCATTCGAGGTTTTGAAGGAAAAGCTGATTTCGGCTCCGGTTGTGCAAACGCCGGATTGGACAAAGCCTTTCGAGTTGATGTGTGATGCGTCTGACTATGCTGTGGGGGCTGTTTTGGGGCAAAGGGTAGATAACAAGCCTGCTGTGATTTTCTACGCCTCAAAAACACTTAATGATGCTCAACTAAATTACACAACCACGGAAAAAGAGTTACTTGCTGTTGTTTTTGCTTTTGAGAAATTTCGGCAATACTTAGTGGGTTCTAAGGTGGTTGTGTGGACGGATCACGCCGCAATAAAATATTTGATGGAGAAGAAGGATGCGAAGCCTAGACTAATTAGGTGGATTTTGCTCCTGCAAGAATTCGATATTGAAATCAAGGACAAGTCAGGAATTGAAAATGTGGTGGCTGACCACTTGTCTAGGTTAGAGAGGGTGGATGAACAAGGTTTGTATATACCCATTACCGAGACTTTTCCCGACGAACAACTTTTAAAAATTGATTCTAAAGAACCATGGTTTGCGGATATTGTGAATTATCTGGCTTGCGGGATCATCCCGGAAGATTGGTCTTATCAAGAGAAGAAGAAATTCTTCCATTCATTGAGATACTATTTTTGGGACGACCCAATACTGTTGAAGCAATGCAGGGATGGTATTCTTCGCAGGTGCGTGCCGGAGTTAGAGTACGAAAGTGTTCTACATCATTGTCATGCGTCACCTACGGGAGGACATCATGCTAGCTCACGGACAGCAGCTAAGGTGTTGGAGAGCGGCCTTTATTGGCCCACTTTGTTCCGGGATGCCTATGATTTTGTTAGGCAGTGTGACCCGTGCCAGCGCGCGGGTAATATCTCAAGGAGACAAGAAATGCCCCTGAATGTGTTTCAGGAAGTCGAGGTATTTGATTTATGGGGCATTGATTTCATGGGACCCTTTGTGTCCTCAAATTCAAATCTTTATATTTTGCTTGCGGTGGATTATGTGTCGAAGTGGGTGGAGGCAATCCCCACAAGGACTAATGATTCGAATGTAGTGTGCAGGTTCGTCAAAGAGAATATTTTCTGCAGGTTTGGGATTCCTCGAATGATCATTAGTGACGGAGGCACACACTTCCGAAATCAGAAATTCGCTTCACTTTTGAAGAAATATGGGGTCAAGCACAACATTGGCACCCCATATCATCCACAAACGCAAGGACAGGTGGAGGTATCAAATAGGGAAATCAAGAAGATTTTAGAAAGGACCGTAGCATCTACACGGAATAATTGGAGTGCATTGCTACCGGATGCACTTTGGGCTTATCGGACGGCGTACAAAACACCTATAGGCACTACACCTTTTAGGTTGGCGTATGGGCGGGCATGCCATCTTCCGGTAGAATTGGAGCACAAGGCCCATTGGGCGCTAAGAAGGCTGAACTTGCGCTATGACGAGGCCGGGAGGAAAAGAATGTTTGAATTGAATGAGTTGGATGAGCTGCGTATGACGGCATATGAGAATGCCCGCATTTATAAGGAGCGCACAAAGCTGATCCACGATCGCCACATTGAGATGCGCACGTTCAAGAAAGGAGACAGTGTCCTATTGTTCAACTCTCGTCTCAAATTGCATCCTGGGAAACTGAAATCCCGATGGAGTGGACCATTCGAGGTGGAAGAAGTGAGACCGCATGGAGCGATTCTCGTGCGAGATGGAGAGGCCACGTTCTTGGTGAACGGGCAACGCTTGAAGCTGTACTTTGGTGAGAATTATAAGAGGAAAGTGAATGAGGTTAAACTCATTTCACTTGTGCCAGAATGAAAAGAAGGACCGACGTCTAGCCTAAGACGCTAAAAAAGGGGCGCTTGTTGGGAGGCAACCCAACCATTGGTACATTAGGATAGTTTAGTGTTAGGTATAGTTTGCTTTTATTTTGTTTTGTTTACTTTTTAGTTTAAAAATGATACCTTGATCCGTTTTTTAAATGTGCAGGAACAGGCAGGGTCGATACCATCGACACATCAGTCGATGGTATCGACATGGGTTCAGGTTGACACCAGCAGAAATCGCACTGCGTCGATACCATCGACGGCCGCGTCGATGGCATCGACATGGTCACAGACAGGTCGCAATAAAAGTGTCGATGGCATCGACACATCAGTCGATACCATCGAGATCTCTGGAGATTTTCAGACGAATTTTGCTCAGTCAACTCGATACCATCGACGGCCTTGTCGATGGTATCGACATCATCACAGGTTGAATGCAATAAACGGAGGTGTCGCAATAAAAGTAAGTCGATACCATCGACACCCGTCGATGGCATCGACGGACATGTCACCTATCCGTATGAAGACATCGACGACGATCGCAACAGCCATGTCAGCGATCCGGGTGCTGCGTCGATACCATCGACTTCTGTCGATGGTATCGACACGTCAGCGATCCGGGTTTCTCGATCCAGCCAACGTCAGCCGTCGATACCAGCGACAGAAGCGGCTACCCGCGACGGCTGTCGATACCATCGACCCGCGTCGATGGTATCGACGGGTCAACAGGGGCGCCGATCAAGTCTATTTAAGGGGACTTGCAACGTCATATGACATCACAACCTCAGAGCAAGTATCTCCTATTGTGCCGAGCACTCCCCCGAGCCCTCTACACCTACGGAGAAGCGTCATCAAGCGAAGATCTTCACCGAGCGGAGAATTCCTCTCCATCTTCACCGAGCTCTTTTCTCCCAATCTCATTCTTCTCGCAAGCATGGTGCATACGGGCGGAGCATCTTCATCGAGCACACACCCCAGGGAGATCGAGGAGTTTGTTCCTCCTCCAACCGCTTCCATCTCTCGTCCACGCCTCATTCATGCCAACATGGATGTAAGGAAGGTATACGAAGAAATAATGAAGCGGAAGTTCGAGGCCACCCGGTATGCGGACCGGGGAATGATCAGGGACTTGGGATTCGAGGCCAACTTGGCCTATGTGTTGGGCGGGCAAGCGCGGCACACCGGTCGCATCTATGAGATGGACTGTCATGCGGATGGGCAGCCGTTCTTTGGCGAATGGCCCACATACAAGGAACTGGTGGCCGAGTTCATGGCGACTCTTGATATCTGCGTTGTACCAAATGACGTGGTGCCATCGGACCAGACGTGGATCCAGGGAAGGGTGTCCTTCAGACTCTTCAACAACAATTACAACATCACGTTGAAGCAGTTCAACGCCATCTTCAACTGGAACCACAGCCGCCACGATCACCGACGCCCCGACGCCCGCACCGACTACGACAAAATCTTCGCCGAGCTAGTTACAATTCCGGCAGGGAAGACCGTGAGCTACCACAATGCCGCGGTAGCTGATTTTGAGCACCCGTTCGTCCGGGTATTGCATAGGATGCTTAGCTTGACCTTCTTCGGGCGGAGCGATCTTGCTTTGAGCAAGTTTCAGGAGAGCGACTTGTTCTTTCTGTACGCCCTCCTGAAGCGTCAAGAGTGCAACTGGGGAGCATTCTGGTTACAGCGCGTCATGGCGGTGAAGCGGAGCACAAGGAAGGCTCCAATACACTTTGGTGGTCTTGTCACCAAGTTGGCGCTTTACTTGGGGCTGAACTTTCAGTCCATGACTCCGATTTCTACGCGGAGTAAGGTGAACGTGCAACACTTGCACCGTTCAAACCTCATTCTTATCCGAGACGGGTTGGTGTATGCTCATTGCCACGTCAACCAAGCTTACCAGGAGGCATCCCTGCCGGACGACGTCTTCCACATCGAGGGCAAGCAGCATTTCCGATGGCCCATCATAGCCATCGAGTCCTCGGAAGAAGAAGGCGGAGGTGACGACCAAGAAGGCGAGGCGGAGGAAGACGAGGAGGCTTTCACACCTCTTCGAGCACGTGTGGCACCACGGAAGCGTCCTAGGATGCATCCGGGTGCATCTTCATTATCTCAGCCCCCGCCGCCATCACCACAGCAAGAACAGCCAGCTGCGGATCCCTACTCCATGCAAGGGATGTATACCATGCTGCAGGACATCCAGCAGACGCAGCACCAGCATATGACTTTGTATACCGGCATCCATGAGACAACGGGCCGGTTGCTTGATAATCAAAGGGCTATGTTTGAGAACGAGCGGCTCATCCTCGCCAACCAAGAACAAATGCACAACCGGTTGCAGCGGATAGAGACGCAGCAGGAGCCCTTCTTCGACCACTACTGGAGTCGAGACTACTTTGGAGGTTATCCACAGCCTCCGCCGAGGACCCACTATGATCCAAGCTTCCAGGGGGAGTACCCGTCTTGGGATCCTACGGCACCACATTACCCACCACCGCCTTCACAAGATTGATCAGGGTATCACTGTTCCACCCTTAAGTTGGTTTTTGACTATGAGGCCATAGTCGGATTCAAGCTTAGGGGGGTGGCTGGAACAGCTCTATCTTTTATCTTTTCTTTAGTTGTTTTAGTTTCTGCTTTGTTATTTGTTTTTGCAATTTTAAGTTTTTATGTAGGATCCACATCTATCTAGTGTAATTGTGGATGTCGTAAAAATTGTCATCTTGCTGTTTTCATGGGGAAATTAAAGGGAATTGAAAAATTTTTCTGTGTCATTTAAATAGCTTTACTTGGTTGTCCTTGGGGAACTTTTTCTATGAAAATGATTGATTATGTCAACTTTGAAGCAATATGTCATACCCACACACGCATTGACTCATGAAAAGTGAATAGTAACGGTTGTTTGAGCCTAACCTAATCAAATGGTAATGAGACCTTAATCAGATGTAAGAGAAAGAACCCTTTTAATTACTACACATGTCAATAAGGAGGGACACATAATTTTCTTTTAAGGTTCAGTCACTTAATCTTGTGATCATTCCACCCCATTTCCTATAATCCACCCAAGAATTGGAAGTAAAGTGCAGTTTCAATTTCTTTTGCGTGCATGGCATGTAGATAGGTTTTGCATTGTTATTTTCATGTTTTTGCATAGAATAATAAAAAAAATATATAGTGATACATGCACATTACCTTTAGGTGCATGTCATGTAGTTGCACTCAAAATTTCATGATTTTCATGCATAAGCACACCATGTATCTCAGTTTTCCTAAATAGGTGATCTAATTTGTTCCCTACCCTCGAAATAAAGCAAAGATCTTCAATTGGAAAGATAATGGCCTTATACATGTATCTCTAAGCAACTATGGATATATGGGCAAAGAAAGAAAAGAAAAAAACAGAAGAAAAAAAAAATTTCTGGAAATATATTAAAAAAAAAATGTTAAAAAAAAAAAAGAAGAGAATTTAGAAGGAAATGGAATAAGAGGGGGAAAGGAATGATATCACTTGTATAACAGGGGATTTGAGTACATGATGTGACTAGAGTAGATTTCTATCTCACTTTGAGGTAGAAGGTTAGTGCATGCATCATTCCACTCGCTTTTAGGCAGTAGGGCATTCTTAATGTGCATTTGCATCATGTAGGGCATTTTGTTATATGCATTTTGAAACTGTGTAATACTTCCAAATTCTCCCATGAACCATCCATTCCATCCACCCGTTGCTCGGATTGGTAGGCCACCGTGATTTTCTCCTCACTCATGTTTATCAGGAGAACTGCTTCCATGTAGATGGTAGTTAGGGCGAGCAACGTAGAGTAGGTGATCACAAGATGCACCATGGCTGAATCGGCGAACTTTATTATGATAACTGCCTTATGTGATAGTGTTCATCAGTTTGAAGGATAATTTCTTTTATTGATGGTTATTGTCGCCTATAGGGTAATTACTGTTCTGTGATTAGGGTAGGCCGGTTTGAGAACGTCCAGTGGGAGTCATTTGTGAGGTGGGTTGGTGTTTTGATTGTTAGTTGACATTCGCAATTTTATTCTAAGGATTAGTTGCTCGAGGGCGAGCAATGTTTAAGCTTAGGGGAGTTTGATGCGATGATTTTGAGTCGCATTTATAGACCTTTTTCATATGTGTTTTGTGCCTTAATTACTCATTTTCATGGATATTATTGCATAATTCACTTTATTTGGTCTTTGCCATCGTTTTATATCAAATCCCCTGTATTTCATTATTTTAAGCATTATTGATCATCTTATCATAAATCGTGTGGATTTATTTGGTCTTGTTGTACAATTTCAGGAAAAACAAGTATCTACATCCGTCGATACCATCGACGGGTGTCGATACCATCGACCAAGCCACAGGTTGTCAGCCGAGAAGAGCAATACAGAGTCGATACCATCGACGCCCAAGTCGATGGCATCGAGATGTCTCCAGGCTGCTAGCGAGGATTAAGTCGATACCATCGACGGATGTCGATGCCATCGACACAAGGAGAGCTACAGCGTCGCTAAACGACAACAACCGACGCTAAAGGAGTCGATACCATCGACACGCAAGTCGATGGTATCGAGATCACCACAGGCGCTCAGAATAAAAGAAAGGAAAGCTGCCGCTAATCCGCCGGGTCGATACCATCGACCCGCGTCGATGGTATCGACGCCGGCAGATATGTGTTGGATGTGTTTTGATTCCGATCGGACGGCTGTTGTTATTTGATGACCTAATTAGGGACTTATACCTAATGACGGCCGCCCAGATGAAAGGATGATCTCATTTTTGGATTGCACGAGTGCCGAGGAGGAGAGAAAGGAGAACGGAGGCCGAGAAGCTCATACCGGGTGATTCGGACGCTGCCGAAGACAATTTCCACCACCGACAGGCGGGGAAAGCTTGTGTTCTACGCCAAGGATCCACCGGTTCTTCTCCGTTCAGGGGTTTTCCCATCTATTTCACGTTTTTCTTATGAATCCCCCAATTTCTACCATGTATTTGTGTAAGATGAACATGAGAGGCTAAAACCCTCAATCTTTAGGACCGGGAGTAGCCCGGGGATACATTGTATGATGATTTTATATTGATAATTCATATTTTTCTCTCATATCCGTGGTATAAATTCGTTTTCTCTATTGCTATTGTTATGCTTGATCACCATAATAGTAAATTAATGCCCTTAATCACTTCGACAGAAGGATTAACGGTTGAAAAGAAACGAATTCTACATTAATTAATAAAACCCTTGACAAAGGAGTTGTAAAATTAATGGTGGGAACTGAGGGACCGATCCTAATGCGCTTAGTTTAGGGGAATGATTACTACGACGGTGGAATCAACCTAAACCTAAGTAGTGAATTACACCACGACAGTGGGTAATTCTCATTTCAGGCCACTACCCGGATGGAGAGAGAAGTGTGAGGAATTATATGAAACCTAATACAATGTTGACCCGCGGTGAAACCGCCATCCTAAAGATATCCCTTTTAATTGATTAAATTAACATTTAATTGATTGTTTTCTTTGTTTGATTTTTATTTTCTTTTAATTTGAACAACAAAACCCTACTTTGTTAATCGGTCTAGCTGATTGTGATTAGTTAGTAGAAGTCTCCAATAATTCACGTATCCCTGAGTTCGACTCGGGCCTCACAAGGCCTATATTACTCGACGCGTATACTTGCGTTTAAGCGCGTAGTAAAATACACGTCACTAAGGATAGTTCATTTGGCTAGAGTCAATGAAATAGTCGACACTTAATCCCTTGCTCCAGTCCATGGAAGAATCAGAGGAAGAACAAACTAGATCTAAACAAGCAAAGTAAAAGAGAAACAATTGAAGAAAATACTTAGCTTGCAAAAACTAATCTTTATTGATGGAAAGAACACAATAACAAAAGAACACAAGAAGATTGCTCAGAAATCTCGTACAAAGATGATACAAAAGATGATCTTGGGAGGAGGAAGTGCCCCTCCTTTTATAGGAGAAGGAGGGGGTAGGATACTCAAAAAAGAGGGGGAAAAAAGAGAGGGAGCCGTCCTTTTGAATTTTCTAGATTTGGTCAATAGAAATTTGATAGGCTTTAATTGTATTGACCATGTAACTCTCTTCAATGTAGATGCCCGCAGCAGAGATTTTGAACGTATTTATCTCCTGTAAAAAGCATAAAAGCGGTCTAAATAATAGGATATTCTTTTAAAAAAATAAATTTCCTTTCCAATGAATACTTGTACACTCAATTTGGACATTAGATGCAAGAGTTATGGTACTTTTGGTGAAGGGTATACAATAATTACATGACTGCTGCAAATTGTGCAATTATACTCCAAGAATGTTTATCTCATTTCCTACAAAAATCCAAGAAAATATAATCAAAATTCTACTTAAAGAGAAAAATATAATATAATAAAATTAATTATAAAACTAAGAAAATAAATAACAAAATAATTCTAAAAAGATATCTAAAAGATGTAAATAAAAATGATGAAAACACATTTATCAAAGAACGCCTGGATAGGGTCGTGCGAAACACAGCATTCATCAATGCATATCCTCAATATGTTGTGGAACACCTTCCGAGAGCATTCTCAGACCACTATCCTATTTGTATACGGAACACTAAGGTCTCCTAACTCCTTAGAGGTTCTTCATTAGGGAATCGTGGTCCCAAGCAAGTGACTTCCAAAATCTTATTAGGGAGATTTGGAATCAAGATTCCAACTTTCATGAAGCACTTAAGCTCTCCAGAGAAAAGATCAATAAGTGGGCAGTGTCTCATCGCAAACAACAGTTTCAAAAGAAGAGCATATTAAGGAACCTCGATATTTTGCAAAAGAGCTTGGCTGAAAATTATGACAACACTACCATTAGCATGATAGCTTTTTTTTTTGAAGGTGTCATGCCATATCTATTTATCCAGGCCAATCGGCCTGGGCCAAGTTCAAGTACACTTTAGGAAATGAAGAAACCAAATCAAAAGAAAGGACAGACCCTCTACGTGCATCGCTAGTAATAGCGTTAGCTACTCTATTGCAGCTACGACTCTTAAACTTAACAGAGAAAAAACTAAACTCGGCTTGACGAAGCCTGATGTCCTCCATGATGCCTCCCAAATAATCACGCCTACTTGCTGGATTCTGGAGAGCTGCAGCCACCACTTGCGAGTTTGTTTCAATATCCACGCTGACCCAACCATACTCCACCGCCCACCTTACTGCTTCCCGAAGACTCAAAGCTTCTGCTAAGTTGATGTCCTTCATCCCTTCCCATCTTCTACCACGTATGCCTTGTATTTTGCCCGCAAAATCCCTAGCCACCATGCCCGCCGCAACTATCCCATCTTCCCCTACCGACGCATCCACATTTATTTTCATTCTTCCCACCTCCGGCACCGTCCATCCCTCTTCACTTCTTCTGCCCGTACATACATCCCTTCCCCTAATCGGTTGCTCCGTCAACCTACTGTGTTTTCGTAGTAATGATAACAGACTATTTTTAATAGCTGCTCCATTTGTGGCTTGCTTCCGGAATACTCTGCCATTCCGCAGAGTCCACGCTGCCCATGCAGTGGCAATGAGCTCCACCCGCTGTTCGTTATCCTCTACGTCCAGTATAGTGGCCACCACCTCCGTAGCGTTGAGTTCCTTCAAGGATTCTACCATTTCCCATACCTGCGGTGAAGCTTGTTCCCATAGTTCAACAGCACTCGGACATCTAAGCATCATGTTGGTGATGGAATCGCGCTCCGAGTAGCATAGTGGACAAAGCCCATCTGTATGGCAGTGTATATCATATAGCCTGCCAATAGTTGTTAAACGTCCATTTGTCCGCCCTATGGCTGTTAGCAATCCTAAATAACGGGCATGCCGCTCCACCTCTTTCACCTGTAACAGCTCCTTGATTTCCTCCCTTTTCTGGTAACTCGTTCCTTTGCTGAAAACAACCTCCGTCTTTGAATAATTCAGTTTTTGCCCGGACGCCTGTTCATATTGGCTGATAATTTCAGCAACTTTCAGACATTCCGTGGTGGTTGCTCTAGCAAAGAGAATACTATCGTCTGCAAAAAAGAGGTGAGAAATACTCAGTGTTGATCTACTAACTTTAATCCCATGAATGAGATTGAGGTTAGCAGCACAGCGTAAAGCCGTAGAGAAAGCATCCGCACAAAGAATAAAGAGGTAAGGTGAGAGAGGGTCTCCTTGTCTGAGTCCTCGGGTAGGCTTGATCGTTCTAGTCTGGTCACCATTGATGGCAAAGGCGTGATTAACAGTTGATACACAATCATACACCCTATCTCTCCATTTGTCTGCAAATCCCAGTCGCTTTAAAACATGCATCAAGAACTCCCATTCCACTCTATCGTAGGCCTTGGACATGTCAAGTTTCAGGGCTAAGCTTCCCCTTCCTCCTACTTTTTTCTTCTTCATCTTGTGGAACACTTCATAGGCAATAAGGGCATTATCTGTAATCATTCTCCCCGGGATGAAAGCACTTTGATTCTCAGAAACTATGTTGTCCATGTGGGGTTTAAGACGGTTTGCAACCACCTTAGAGGCAAGTTTGTATATGACATTACACAAGCTAATAGGTCTGAATTCTCCCATCTCCGTAGGCTTGTGTACCTTAGGAATGAGCACAACCAGAGTATTGTTAACCTCCCCCAAGCTCCTTCGTCCATTCCACCACCCCTTAATATAATTCACCACATCCTTACCAACTATATGCCAATATTTTTGGAAGAAAAGAGCTTTCATACCATCCGGTCCCGGTGCTTTGTTTGGGTGCATCTTCTTTAAAGCTTGTAGGATTTCCCCTTCAGTGATATCCACCTCTAACTCCTTTGCAACCTCACTATCAATCTTTCTTTCCAACCCCCTTGTTGCTGCCTCGAACCCCGACGGATTACTTGTTGCAAATAGATCAGCAAAGTATTCCATGATCACTTTCTGAATTTCCTCCTCCTCCGTCTTCCAGATCCCCATGTTGTCTTTCAGTCCATCAATTATGTTTCTCTGTCTCCTGTTCGAAGCCTTCTGATGAAAGTATGCAGTGTTCCTATCTCCATCCCTCATCTCATTTTCCCTTGCTCTCGCGAGCCAGTAAGATTCCTCATATCGTAGCCAATATTGGAGTTCTTGAGACAGTTGTTCTGCCCTCCTGAGCATATTGTCATCTGGTGGCTGAGCTTGCACATCCATGAGTTCCGCTTCGAGCTCCCTTACCTTCTTCCTTCTGAATTTAAATTTTTTATCTGCCCAATCCTTCAAATTTACCCCACATATGTTCAGCTTTGCAGTAATGTCTTCTGTCAAACTGTGGCTCCAAGCATTTTTGATAGTATTTTGACACTCCTCCTCTACCACCCATGCTGGCTCAAAGGCAAAAAAATCTTGTCTTCTTTTCTTCTTGTGCACCTGCCTTCTGTCAGCTGTAATGATAATGGGGGCATGGTCTGACTCATATATAGGAAGATGAATCACCTTGCAGTAAGTATATCGCCCTCTCCAGTCTAAATCTGCCAAGGCCCGATCAAGTCTCTCCTGAATCAGTGTCTCTGCAGAAAGGCCCAGTCTCCAAGTGTAGATGCTTCCTGTGTATCCCAAGTCAACTAAAGCACAGTCATCAATCGCATCTCTAAACCCCTGCATGATTCTTTCTTCTTTTGGTGTACCTCCCAGTTTTTCCGAGTTATACACTATCTCATTAAAGTCCCCAAAGAAAAGAACAGGTACCTCTGACTCACTTTTCAATTTGCGCATCAGATCCCACGTCCTGTATTTGTTTGGTTGGTCCACCCATCCGTATATACCGATAGCTTTCCACTTCCCAGCACTACCCTCATCCACCAAGCACTCCACATGCGCATGATAGCTAGTATGGAAACTCAATACAATGAGATATTAAAGTGTGAGGAGGAGGATCTAAAGCAAAAAAAGTGATATTAACTGGCTCACCATGGGTGACTCCAACACCAAGTTCTATAATTCCTATGTTAAACAGCGACGTAGACAAAACATTGTTATTATGATGAAGGATAATGAGGAGAATTGGGTGACAGAAATGGAGGTTGTTCGCAATCTTGTGTTTGAACACTTTAAATCCCTATTCACTGAACCTGTATAACAGAATGAGAGGGAGATCAGGGAGTTTGTCGTGTCTTTTGTAGCATGGATAGGGAAGCTCAACAAGCTTTGATCACTGCCCCGATGCTACAAGAGGTACATATAATTCTAACAAGAATCAACCCCCACAAAGCCCCAGGTCCCGATGGAGTATATGGAAGCTTCATCCTCAAAAATTGGCACGCTGTAAAACATTCTTTACTGAAGACAATAAACAATGCCTTACAGGGAGGTCCTCTTGATAATAGCCTGTGTGATGCAAGTATAGTCCTTATCCCCAAAATATCCAAACTGGAGGCGTATGAACAATTTAGGCCCATTTCTCTAAACAACATCAGCCTGAAACTTGCTTCCAAAGTGATTGTTGAGAGGTTGAAGTGCTACCTTTCCCGGTGGGTCTCCCCTCACAGAGTGTTTTTGTCCCCAAAAGAAGAATCTCTGATAACATCATTGTTGCTCATGAAATCCTACACATCATGAAGAGGAAATCATCAAAGAAGATGATGGCAATCAAGATAGACCTTTCTAAAGCGTATGACAAAATGACATGGACGTTTATCTCAGATACTCTTGAAAAACTGAATATTCCTTACTCTATTCGGAACTACATTCTCAACTCCATATCCAGTGGTAAATTATCCATTATCTAGAATGGTAAATCAGTGGGCTCCTTTAAAGCAACTCTGGGTCTGAGACACGGAGATCCTCTCTCCCGCTACCTCTTCGTACTATGTCTGGAAAGACTGTCAGTCTATTGAAAGTTTAGTAGTTGAGAAGAACTAGCATCCTTTCAAGCTGTACAAAAATGACCCAAGCATTTCACACCTATGTTTTGCAGAACATGATTTTATTTGGAAAGGAAGAGATTAAAGAAATGAAGACTATTCTAAACTGCTTTGAAAAGTTTGGGCATGTCTTTGGGCAAGCCATCTCAGTCAGTAAGTCGTCCATCTTATTTTCTAAGAGTGTCCCTAATAGAATTTAGAACAGGATAGGAAGAGTAAGTGGGTTTACGGTTACATAGAACTTGGGTAAATACTTGGGAGTTCCACTCATTCACGGCAAAGTGAAACTCGACACATACAACAACACCATTGATAGAGTGGCTTCATCCATTAATTTGTGGTCGGCTATAAGTCTAAGCCTAGCGGGAAGAGTATGTCTGGCTAAGGCAACTTTAACTGCTATACCTAGCTATGTGATGCAAACAATTGTGATCCCTATGAAGGTTTGTGACTGCATTAATAGTAGCATCTGTGCTTTTATTTTTATTTTTTTTGGGGGGGGGGGGGCATAAGAGCCATCCCTTGTCTCTTGTGTCTTGGAACAAATTAAACTGTAACAAGGAACATGGTGGACTAGGAAGTTCTATGTGTGAGCTTAACTCATCTCTTATAGCCAAACACGCTTGGGAGATTGCTATAGGCAGAAAGTCTATTTGGAATACGAGTATGTCTCCCAAGTATGTGAAGTACATGGAAGGCAACAAGCCAGGAGGCAAGAGTGTCCAGACTTGGACGTTCTGTGTTGAACTGTAAGAACTTCATCGTTGAGAACTCGATCTTCATACTGGTAAGTGGTCATGATATAAATGCATGGACAGACAAGTGGTGTACATATTGCATGCTAGCAGAGCATGCTATCATACCCATTTCGGATGATCTACAAGATTTGAAAGTGGCAAGCCTTATTAATCTAAACAACAACTGGGATATTGACTTATTGAATGAATAGATACCTCGTGATATCACCCAAAAGATCATTATGATGGATGTTCCTAATGCTGAGGAAGAGGGTGATACGTCATCTTGGATCCATACTGACATAGGTAAGTTCACAACCAAGAGTGTTTATGACATCCTGCGGCGTGAGAAGGAGATTAGAGTACCCGATAAATGGCAGATTATCTAGAAAGTGAAAGTAGCTATGAAGGTGAGGTACTTCCTATGGCTAGTGGGCCATAATGCTATTCTAACCAACTACAGGACAGTAGTCCACCAAATGACTACGGATGCTTCATGCCCAATATGTGGAATACAAGATGAAACGATGCCTCATGCCCTCAAAGACTGCTCGAGAGCTTCTGAAATCTGGAAAGTCCTCTTGGACAGGAAGACTTGGAACAAGTTCTTTTCCACCACTGACGTATGGTCGTGGTTATGCGAGAACATCAACCCCAATGATGTGGGATTTTATCGCACTAACAAACTCACTCGGGGTTGAAATCCCCGAGCTTTTACCAAAACCAATGTGCAATAATACCACCCACAAGCGGACGAGTCTTATCACAGTATAGATAAGGATCGAACCCAAAGGACAACATTTTTAAGAATCCTTGTCAGTCTAATCTAGTTCGAGTTAAGACTAATATTTAGAACAATTAGTTGATTTGAGGTTAATTAAACTAATTACAATAAATTAAAAGCTGAATTAAAATTGGATTTAGATCAATGATATGGAATCGCTAGGATGGTATCGGGTTTCACCACCGCTACACATGCAAACACACTCAATCGCAAACAATCCAGGCAAGATATAACAATCCAAATAGAGTTGTTGCAAGACCCCCCATACGGGCATTAGGTTTGCGTAAGCATCACCTTAGGCATCAGATGTCTTGTCACCGTCCGGATCACTTAGTTACGACTCTGAAGATACAGAAATCCAACGAAGGTTGTGGGCCCCCTATACAGGAGTTAGGCACACAAAAGCATCACCGAAGGCTAGATGGCTCATCCCCTCACAGATAATACACTTACGACCTCAAAGAAATCCCATTCTATTTCTAGTTTGGGAGTCAACCGCATTAATTGATAAGAAAGCAGGTCATGGATCTACAAACTAACATCGACGATAAACAAGACAATACAAAATCCAACTAAGGATGTGGTCCTCCTTGAGGGATGTTTAGACCACAGAAGCGTCACCGTAGGCTAGATGTCTCGACCCCTCTTGGATCATACACTTATGACCTCAAGGAATCCTATCAGAAGTTCTCGTCAAGGAGTCGAACATTGTAAACTGTCATTCTATCCCACATACAGAAGATTTTGCAATGTAGGAAAGAACAAGATGAAAGCAAGCAGATAATCAACTACGAACATACCAATTAACAATGAAATGGAAGGTTATATACATTGCCATGGAGAGTTTAACAAAAGAACATGATTTGCATGGGCAGCGGGGCTAGTCCCCGCACCCCAGCAAAAAGGTACTACTCGCTCATGATGTGAGAAACAAGAAGAATACGAAAGAGAGAGAAATCCACCATGAACTCAGTGTAGAAGGTAGTTGCAGTTCGGTGAAGAAGATACGGCCTTCTATGTCATGTCAGAGTAGATATGGACGCGAACGGGAGATGCCAAGACAGGTCGTACAGTCTCCCTCGCTCCGTCTTCCTTCTCTCCTCAGCCTCCTTGGTCACAGCACGGACAATAGGTGGAATGAAATTGGCATGAACGATACTGGATTTGGATCGGACCTATGTACAGGTAGCCTATCGGCATCCCAGAACCAATGCCAAAATGAGGACCCTGTTGGTCCTATTTATAGGCACAAGACTAGCCTTCACGTTTTTTGTGCGTTTCCAGTCCAAACGGTTTGGGGGATATTTTTGCTCAAATGGTCTGGTAAAATCTGATCAAACGGTTTTAGTGCTTAAACAGTCTTACACATCTTTGGAAAATGGTTTGTAAACTGTTAGTAACCAAACGGTTTTGGCTCCTTTTGGTTTGTAAATTGAATGATTAGCTCAAAACGTCTTCAGGTTAATTCGACCAAACGATCTTCGTATTTTTTCTCTCACGGTTTGGAAACCGAATGAGACTGAACGGTCTTCACAGATCGTTTGCCGATGAAACGGTCTGCAAACCGTTCTCTTATCAAACGGTCTTTGTGTGGATAGCAAGAACAAACGGTCTTCGATTCGGTCTTTCCTTCAGCTAATTCCAAACGGTCTTTGATTCGTTCATTCGGTCTTGTACTTGGCAGCAGCAAACGGTCTACTGGGTCAAATGATGTGATCGGTTTGTAAAATCAAACGATCTTCGGCCTTCTCGAAATGATTTGCACAACAAACGGTCTTCTAACCTCGGTGTCGAAATGATCTCACAACCCAGAAGCATCAAACGATCCCACAGCAGTGATCGGTGGGTTAAATTTCCATGGCGGAGGTCTAAAATCAGGGGGGCGCGAGGTTGAAGATGACGTGCCACGGTCGTGGTGAGACTGCACGGTCGTGGTGTGGTTGCTTCCATACAGCCGTGTTGCCTCGCACTGACGTGGCGGGTGAAGATTTGAACTCTGATGGTGGTGTGTCACGGTCGTGGCATGACAATATGGTCGTGATCGGGCTGCTGCCCCACGGTCGTGCCGCCTTGCATGAGCGTGGCAGGTGAGAAAGGACAGGCACTAAGGTTGGTTCACCACGGCCATGGCCTCACCACACGGTCGTAGCGAGGACAGTGGACCATGGTTGTGGTCGTTCAAAATGTTCGTGGCCAGAGCTCTGCTTCAAGGTCTTGAATTCATGCAGTCATCCAAACGGTCTTGTAATGGAACTGTCCATTCGGTCTTGAGATCGAATGGGCTCAAACGGTCTTGAGACTGAATGGGCTTAAACGGTCTTGAGACCGAATGGGATCAAATGGTCTTGAGACCGAATCGGATGAAATCGCTTGGTTAGATCGATTGGTCAGAACCAAGGGTGAGTGAAGGTGGACCCTAGCTGATTGTTCAGCTTTATGAAGACCTGCATCAAATCAACATAATTTTAGTTAAAATCATGATAATTGGACCGATTTAGTAATTTCGCAAATTTTGATATCCAGTAAATGAAATTTAATGCATTGAGTCGAATTTGACCCAATGTGGTGATTGAAATTCTTGATGAATATGCATTCATCAAAATACCCCGAACTTAAACGTTGCTCGTCCTCGAGTAACACAAAATCTGAAACAGACGCCAAATGAATACTTTCAATTCATGTGATTGCTTCATCTTCACATCATGAATATTTTCTTTCTGCTCAATATGACTCAGTATCTCAACCTCCTGAGACCACTAAACACATCTTACCATATCTTCACTCCTGAGTTTGTTTTCCAAAATCACTTCCTCCTCACTTTTTCCAACAACAAGCATGTCAAAGAGTTTTATAAGAGTCCAGAGACACCCGTAGAACAACAAGTTTGCATTTGATCTGACACTGGTATTTTTCAAGATTGAGTAGGCATTCATTGTGCCATTAGGTAGAAAATGGAGTGAATGGTGGTATGGAAGGAAGAAATAAATTTCTCCTCTATTCAACTCGAGATTTTTATTTTATGTTTTGCAATTTAGTTTATTGCATTTTTTGTGCGAATCTCTCCTCTATTCGACTCAAGATTGCATTTCTTTTTGTGTACACTTTGGCATCTTTTTTGTTTGCAAATCTCTCCTCTATTTGACTTGAGATTGCATTTTTTGTGGTACGCCCCTATTTATTTGTGAGGGGTATGGAAGAAGCGGATATAGAGGGAAGTGGTGTGCCACCCCGAACTTAGGGGTTGGCACTATTTTGGCTATTTTTGTTTCTTTTTTATGGATGGAGGGGTACGAAGATGATGGAAGAAGTGTAGAAGAGAGTTCAGATCAGAATGCAACTTGATTTACAATTCAGTGCACCGGGTTGTTCTCTTTATCGTACTCTGCTCAAATAATGGCTTGATGAGGATTCAGTGGGGATTCCATGTTATTGTTCCACTACTCAGTTAGGAAGCACGACATGTTTGATCCCTATTAGTTTGACAGACACTTGTCATATTTGCATAAGTATCATGATGTTAGGAGTCATAAGCTTCACAAAATGATTTCAGTCAAAAGGCTAGTTTCAAAAATGGTCCTTTTGAGGATTTACTTCGAATAAGGAGGATATAATGATTCAAAAATTCATAACAGGTTAGTTAGTTACTTTTAATGAAACTAGGAAGTGTCAAAAATTCATCAAGTATCTGTTCAAATTCTTTGAAAGCTTTAAAACTTTAAAATTTTGAAAATTTATTTGAAAATTTTGAAAATTTTGGTCAAAAATGCGACGATGAAAATCTAAGACTAATTTAGATGGGTGAAGGTGGAAAGTAAGATACGTACCACCCACCCTCCACCCCAAACTTAGAAATTTGCTCATCCCGAGCAAACTCTAAATCTGAGATGGGAGGGAAATTTCATGCCGTTTGGACCACCGGATGTGGTTGCATTCCAGACAGCGCGCGTCCTCCATCTGAAAATCTAGAAAAGTAATATCAATCAGAACTCAAGATAGCATCTCGCGATGTGAATTTTATTTGGTGCCAAATTATCTTAAAGGTGAAAACAAAATTAAGGAAAAATTTCTAGTTCAAAATTAAAACTAAATTCGAATTTATTTATCGGGTTGCCTCCCGACAAGCGCCTTTGTTTTACGTCGATGGCTCGACGTGATTCCTTCAACTTCTACGATGGATATATTGGATTGGAGAGATCCAGCATCGTTTTAGAGCATGTATCAGCAGAGGTGAAATATCTCTTCAATCTTTGACCATTTTCCACAAATTCACCTATCTTGTTATTCCATAAAGAGAAAGCACCATGTGGGTAGATGCTCTTGACAATATAAGGCCCAGATCAGTGTGAGCAGAGTTTTCTTGGGAATAACTTCAACTTTGAGTTGAATAGCAAAACTTGGCCTCCCACTTGTATGTCTTTTCTTTTCAAATGTCCATCGTGCCAAAGTTTTGTGCATTCTTTGTAGATTCGTGCATTCTCATAAGCTATCATCCTGAGTTCATCTAGTTCTTGGAGTTGCAAAATCCTAGCTTGGCCTGCTTCTTTCATATCAAAGTTCAGTTGTTTAATTACCCACCACGCCTTGTGTTCCATTTCGACTGGAAGGTGGCAAGCATTTCCATATATTAATCAAAAAGGTGTAGTCCCGAGGGGAGTTTTATAAGCAGTTCGATAGGCTCATAATGCGTCGTTGATTTTCACCGAACAATCTTTCTGATTGCGGCCTACTATCTTTTCTAAGATACTCCTGAGTTGATGATTAGAAACCTCCTCCTGTCCACTTGTCTGTGGATGGTAAGGTGAGGCTACCTTGTGAGTAACACCATACTTTCTTAGCAATGTTTCAAAGCTTCTTTCAGGAAAATGGGAACCGCCGTCGGATATCACCGTGCGTGGGACACCAAAATGGGGAAAAATAATATCCTTGATTAATTTGATGACTGGTTTGGAATCACTAGTGACAGTTGGTATGGCTTCAACCCATTTTGAGATGTAGTCCACTGCCATTAGGATGTATGAAAATAAATGAGAAGATGGGAATGGACCCATGTAGTCCACCCCCCAAACATCGAATATCTCTACTTCTTGCCATAGATTCAGCGACATCTCATCTCTCTTCGTTATATTGCCTGATCTTTGACATTTGTCACATGATAGGACAAAGTCGTAGGAATCTTTGGATATGGTTGTCCAGAAGAATCCACATTGCAAAAACCTTCAAGGCAGTCTTTTTATAGCTCATATGTCCTCCCACTGGTCTTGAGTGACATTGTTCTAAAATACGTTGAGCTTCTTCTTTGGCGATTCATCATCTATACAAACCATTAGCACATAGTTTGAAAAGGTACGGCTCATCCCAGTAGTACCGTTTCACATCATGCATAAATTTCTTCAGTGTATTTCTGGTGCATTGAGGATGAATAACCCCAGCAGCGAGGTAGTTCACAAAATCCGAGTACCACAGTATAACTTCTGAGACCTTCATTAGTTGATCATCCGGAAGGGAATCATTAATCGGAATCTTCTCAGTATCCAGAGTGTGGATGCAACTGAGGTGATCTGCTACCACATTTTCTATACCCTTTTTATCTCTTATCTCTAAATCAAATTCTTACAATAGGAGAATCCATCTAATTAACATGGGTTTTGCATCTTTCTTTGCCAGAAGGTAACGAATGCCAGCGTGGTCTGTGTAGACAATGACCTTCGAACCGATAAGGTAGGATGTGAACTTGTCAAAGGTATACACGACTGCTAGAAGTTCTTTCTCGATAGTTGCATAATTCCTCTAGGCTTCATCGAGAGTTTTCGATGCATAATAGATCACATAATGTTTCTTCTCTATACATTGCCCTAAAATAGTGCCCACAACATAGTCACTGGCATCACACATAATTTCAAAAGGGTGGTCCCAGTCGGGAGCTCTAATGATGGGTGTTGTTGTGAGAGCCTGCTTTAGTGTGTTGAAGCTTTTGACACATTCTTCATTAAAATTGAATTCAGCATCTTTTAGTAACAAATTCGTCATTGGCTTGGTTATCTTTGAAAAGTCCTTTATGAATCTTCTGTAAAATCCTGCATGACCTAGGAAAGCACAGACTTCTTTTACATTTTTTGGAATGGCCAGTTTAGAAATTACTTCAATCTTGGCTTTATCTACTTCAATTCCTCTATTGCTGACCCTATGGTCGAGGACAATGCCTTCCTTTACCATAAAATGGCACTTTTCCCAATTCAGCACAAGATGTGCTTCTTCACATTGTTTGAGGACCAGGGAGATGTGCTTTAGACATGAATCTTCGTATACAGAAAAATCATCCATGAAAACTTCCATAATGGTTTCGGTGAGACTAGCAAATATGGCAGCCATGCAACGTTGGAAAGTTGCAGGTGCATTGCAGAGGCCAAACGGCATTCTTTTAAATGCATATATTCCGAATGGGTAGGTAAAAGTAGTTTACTCTTGGTCATCTGGATGTATGGGTATTTGATAGAATCCAGAGTAACCGTCAAGATAACAGAAATATTCTTGGTGAGCCAACTTTTCTAAGACTTGATCAAGGAAAGGCATTGGAAAATGATCTTTTCGAGTTGCCTTGTTCAATTTTCTATAATCTTTGCACATCCTCCACCCTGTGACTATTCGAGTGGGGATGAGTTCATTGTTTTCATTTCATATAATAGTTGTTCCACCTTTCTTCGGGACTACATGCACTGGGCTCACCCATGGCAAATCTGATATCGGGTAGATTATTCCAGCTGTGAGCAGTTTGATGACCTCGCGACGGACTACTCACTTCATATTTGGATTCAATTTCCATTGATGCTCAATAGTTGGCATGTGATCTTCCATCATAGGGATCTTGTGCATACACATCACTTGACTAACCCCAGTTAGGTCATTCATTTTGTAGCCAATTGCTTTCTTCCTTTCCTTCAATTCTTTCATGAGTTTATCTTCTTGTTCGGTTGTAAGATTGGAATTTATTATTACAGGACAAACCTTGAGATCATCCAAAAACACATACCTCAGTCCCTCAGGCAGGGGCTTCATTTCAGGGGCCTATGGTTTTTCACATGTTTCTTCAGTAGCTTCCACAGCCTTGAGTCCTTCAAACGTAGCTTCGGGATCTTTTTTGGTAGTGTCAAGGTCAAGAACACACTCATGAACTTGTTCACTGATGGAATTATCAGTAGAGGGGTTTGTTAGAGTCACTTCTAAAGGATTGCCTTGTTCATATCCTTCTTGTGTGAGGAGTGATATTTGTTCGATGCAGTCAATCAGATAAACTTCTTCTTGCATACTTGGTCTTCTCATGCTTTCGAAAACCTTGAATTTGAGAGTTTCTTTGCCAAGTCTGAGAAGCAAAGATCCTGCTTCAACATCAATTAGAACTCTTGCAGTGGCAAGGAACGAACGTCCAAAGATGAGAGGATATTTGGCGTCCTCTTTTATGTCCATGATGACAAAGTCACACGGAACATAAGAATCTTTCCCTACCTTGACAGGTACATCCTCAATAATTCCTAACGGGCATTTTATCGAATTGTCTGTGAGTTGTATGGTCATGCTAGTTGGAAGAAGTTCAGCAAACCCTAGCATTTTGCAAAGGCTGAGTGGCATGATGGAGATGCTAGCACCAAGATCTGCTAGTCCTTTCTTGCATGAAGAATCTCTTATATGGTAGGAAATCCCAAAAGATCCTGGGTCTTTCTATTTCTTTGGCATCTTACTTTGGATGATATCTGAAGTGGTTTTAGCTAACTTGACTGTCGCATATTCTTCAGTTATATATTTCCTGGTGAGGAGTGACTTTAAGTACTTTGTCCAAGTTGGTATCTCAGCAAGCGCATCCAAAAAGGGTATATCAACGTGAAGTTTCTTCATAGCTTCTTTAAACTTATTGAACTGAGTATCCAGCTTTGCTTGCCTTAAACGAGTAGGGAATGGTATACGAGGCTTGTATATAGGAATATCAGGTTCTGGTGTTTCAGTTTCTTCATCAATAGGTTTCTCAAGACTTTCCTTATCTATCTTATCAGCAATTACTGGTTCTTCTAGTTGAGACTCCAGTGTTGTTGAGTCTTGAATGATCACACGCTCATCCTCATTAGTAACAACCACAGGTGTCTTGATAGGAGGATCGGAATAGTCCTTTCCTAACCTGGTGGTTACTGCCTTCAGTTGTTCTGGGTGCTTTGGGTTGTTCTCGGGTTGGCCAGAAAAAACCCCAGCTGGTGGCTTAATGCTAGTTGCAAGTTGAGCTAGTTGAGATTCCATAGCCTTCTACTGAGCTTGTTGGTTAGCTATCATAGGTTGTTGAGTTTGCAACATCTTTTCAATGGCTGATAGTTTATCATCAGGAGAAACTGGACCTGCTTGTTGTCCTTGTTGTTGATAAGGAACTTGGTTAAGTCTCTGTTACTGGGAGTTGTTTTGATAGTTATTGAAGTTTCTATTCTGAAAGTTTCCCTTGAAATTTCCTTGATTTCCAAAATTCTGTTGTTGGTTGTATTGGAATCCTGGTGGTCCTCGTGGATGGTTGTTCGAACCAAATTGATGTGAGTTTACTGCTCCAGAGGGGTTTCCGTATTGAAATCCTGGATGACTCCTATTCTGATTCAGATTGTAATAACTTTGACCAGGGATGGTATTAAGAGCATTAAGATTTTCCATTTGACAGTTATCTCCTTGGCTACATACATTGCTTAGAACAACATCATAGAGAACATTGCATGCTAATGTGGAATGATCAGTACTTTTACATGCTTCACAGATCAGTGAAGTTGACTTGATCTGTTCTTGTTGTCGAGTGGGCAAACGTCCTCTTCCAATAGAAGCAAGAGATGATTCAATATGGTCTTGCTTGGCAACTAAGAGTTTCAAGGTTTCAGCGATAGACTTGTACTCGGGAGTAGCTTCGGCCATAGCTACTTTCAAAACTCCTTTACCTACAGATCTACCCCAATTGGCTTGATTTTCTTCTCCAAGGGTGACGACTCTCCATACATTGTCATAACTTTGACGCATGAAGTTTCCTCCATACGAGGAATCTAGGAATCTCTTAATATCATCATCCACATCCCTATAGAAAATCTCAATGAGTTGATTCTTGGGAATTCTGTGGTGTGGACACTTGCGTAGAAGCTTTGTGTATCTATCCCAAGCTTCAGCAAGGGTTTCTCAAGGAACTTGAGTGAAATTTGTTATTTGCCCTCTAATTTCATAGGTAAGAGATGGAGGGTAGAATTTTTCTAGAAACAAATTTTGGAGTTGTTCCCAGGTGGTGATGGGTATTTCACTTTGCATCAAATTGTACCAACTTATAGCTCTTTTAGCAAGGGAATACTTGAAGAAACGGAGTCGAATGGAATCATCTGTGACTCCATTTTGTTTTGTAATGGCACATAGATCAATAAATCTCAAAAGATGTTATTGGCTATCTTCTCCTTGCTTGCCATGGAAAGGGTTATTCTGAAGCAGGGTGATCCAATGCGCTCTTATCTCGAAATTAGGAGCGTTGATGGGAGGAGGTTGCACTGGATGATGAACATTCATAACTTTCGGGATTGAGAACTCTCTAAGATCCTTTTGTAGTTCAGCTTCTTGTGTTGCTCCTTGCGTTGCTAGGATTTCCTGTTGAACTACAGCCCTGGCTTCTTACATGAGCCTCTCTTTGTGCATTGATGGCTTGAGCCACCCTTCTTGAGCCATCCTTGCTTGATTTTCTCTGATTTGATGTTGAAAGGTTCTGTCTATCTCAGGATCAAATCTCGCTATTAGTCTGGGGCTGTCCGAACGGTGCATGCACTACGCCTTGGATTGTACCTGAGATAGAAAGATTTCGAAAGTGAGAACCACGGAGTAGAGTCAAATTTCAAGTAGATGATCGATTGTGTCAAAAGAAAAAGTAAAATCCTAAATTAGTCTTAAAAGAACTAGTTTTGACTAACTAATTTTGTTGTCCCCGGCAACGGCGCCAGAATTTGACGTGGGATTTTATCGCACTAACAAACTCACTCGGGGTTGAAATCCCCGAGCTTTTACTAAAACCAATGTACAATAATACCACCCGCAAGCGGATGAGTCTTATCGCAATATAGTTAAGGATCGAACCCAAAGGACAACATTTTTAAGAATCTTTGTCAGTCTAATCTAGTTCGAGTTAAGACTAATATTTAGAACGATTGGTTGATTTGAGGTTAATTAAACTAATTGCAAGAAAGTAAAAGTTGAATTACAGTTGGATTTAGATCAATGATATGGAATCGCTGGGATGGTATCAGGTTTCACCACCGCTACACATGCAAACACATTCAATCTCAAATAATTCAGGCAAGATATAACAATCCAAATAGAGCTACTACAAGACCCCCCATACGGGCGTTAGGTTCGCATAAGCATCACCTTAGGCATCAGATGTCTTGTCTTCATCCAGATCACTTACGGCTCTGAAGATATAGAAATCCAACGAAGGTTGTGGGCCCTCTATATAGGCATTAGGCACACAGAAGCGTCACCGAAGGCTAGATGGCGCATCCCCTCACAGATCATACACTTATGACCTCGAAGAAATCCCATTCTATTTCTAGTTTGGGAGTCAACCGCATTAATTGATAAGCAAGCAGGTGATGGATCTGCAAACTAACATTGACGAGAAACAAGAGGATACAAAATCTAACTAAGGTTGTGGTCCTCCCTGAGGGATGTTTAGACCACAAAAGCATTACCGTAGGCTAGATGTCTCGTCCCCTCACGGATCATACACTTACGACCTCAAGGAATCCTATTAGAAGTTCTCGTCAAGGAGTCGAACATTGTAAACCGCCATTCTATCCCACATATAGAAGATTTCACAATGTAGGAAAGAACGAGATGAAAGCAAGCAGATAATCAACTACGAACATACCAATTAAAAATGAAATGGAAGGTTATATACATTTCCATGGAGAGTTTAACAAAAGAACATGATTTGTATGGGCAGCGGGGCTAGTCCCTGTACCACAGCAAAAAGGTACTACTCACTCATGATGCGAGAAATAAGAAGAATAAGAAAGAGAGAGAAATCCACCATGAACTCGGTGTAGAAGGTAGTCGCAGCTCGGTGAAGAAGATACGGCCTTCTACATCGAGTCGGAGCAGATCTGGATGCGAACGGGAGATGCCAAGACAGGCCAGACAGTCTCCCTCGCTCCGTCTTCCTTCTCTCCTCGGCCTCCTTAGTCGCACCACGGGAAATAGGTAGAATGAAACTGACATGGAAGGCACTGGATTTGGATCGGACTTGTGTACAGGAAGCCTATCAGCGTCCCGAAACCGATGCCAAAATGAGGACCCTGTTGGTCCTATTTATAGGCATAGGACTGGCCTTCACATTTTTGATGTGTTTCCAGTCCAAACGGTTTGGGGGATATTTTTGCTCAAACAGTCTTGTAAAATATGATCAAATGGTTTTGGTGCTTAAACGGTCTTACACAGCTTTGGCAAACGGTTTGTAAACCGTTAGTAACCAAATAGTTTTGGCTCCTTTTAGTTTGGAAACTGAATGAATAGCTCAAATGGTCTTCAAGTTAATTTGACCAAATGGTCTTCAGTATTTTTGCTCTCACAGTTTGGAAACTGAATGAGATTGAACGGTCTTCACAGACTGTTTGCTGATGAAACGGTCTGCAAACCGTTCGCTTATCTAACGGTCTTTTTGTGGATAGTAAGAGTAAACGGTCTTCAATTCGGTCTTGCCTTCAGCTAATTCCAAACGGTCTTTGATTCATTCATTTGGTCTTGTACTTGGCAGCAGCAAACGGTCTGTTGGGTCAAACGATCTAATCGGTTTATAAAATCAAACGGTCTTCGGCCTTCTCTAAATGATTTTCACAACAAACGGTCTTTTGACCTCAGCGTCGAAATGATCTCACAACCCAGCAACATCAAACGATCTCACAACAGTGATCGGTGGGTAAAATTTTCATGGTGGAGGTCTGAAATCAGGGGGGCGCGAGGTAGAAGACGGCGCGCCACGGCCGTGGTGAGACTGCACGGTCGTGGTGAGTTTGCCGCCACACGTTCGTTCTGCCTTGTATGGGCGTGGCGGGTGAAGGTTTGAGCTCTGATGGTGGTGTGCCACGGCTGTGGCGTGACAATATGGTCGTGGTCGGGTTGCTGCCCCACGGCCGTGCCGCCTTGCACGGGTGTGGCAGGTGAGAAAGGACAGGCACCAAGGTTGGTTCACCATGGTCGTGGCCTCACCACACGGTCATGGCGAGGACAGTGGACCACGGCTGTGGTCATTCAAAACAGTCGTGGTCGGGGCTCTGCTTCAAGGTCTTGAATTCGTGTGGTCGTCCAAACGGTCTTGTAATGGAACTGTCCATTCGGTCTTGAGATCGAATGGGCTCAAATGGTCTTGAGACCGAATGGGCTCAAATGGTCTTGAGACCAAATGGGCTCAAACGGTCTTGAGACCGAATGGGCTCAAACGGTCTTGAGACTGAATGGGCTGAAGTCGCTTGGTTAGATCGATTGGTCAGAACTAAGGGTGAGTGAAGGTGGACCCTAGCTGATTGTTCAGCTTTATCAAGACCTGCATCAAATCCACATAATTTCAGTTAAAATCATGATAATTGGACCAATTTAGTAATTTCACAAATTTTGATATTTAGTAAATGAAATTGAATGCATTGAGTCGAGTTTGACCCAATGTGGTGATTGAAATTCATGATGAATATGCATTCATCACCCAACAATGATGATAACATCAAATTCATGAGAGGATGTTGGCAAGTTTGGAAAAGTAGGAACCAGTAGGTTTGTTAGGGTATCAAGCACTCCTGCAATTACCTGATCTACCTTATTAATAAGGAATGGACACTCACCATTCAAGCTTGGTCCAAGGATGACAGTATTAAAGGCAGAAATCTATGAGGTAGCGTGAGGTGGGAGACACCAGATCTGGGTTGTCTGAAGCTAAATAAGGATGCTACATTCAGCAACATAGCTACACCATCCTCTTTTGTCGTCGTATGTCGAGATTGCAATGGAAGATGGATAGGTGGATGGGCAAGAAGGTGAGAGCCAGCAATGTACGTGAGGTTGAACTACGTGCAATCAATTTGGTTGTGGCAGTGGGGCAGCCCCTTGTCTGTGACCAGATCATCATTGAGACTGACTCAAAATGAGCAAAGGAGGCTATTGCAGGTGATGTAGAAGACTATCCAAAAATGGTGAAGTGGTTATCCAACATCAGATGAAGGTAGAAACATACATGGTCATGCAGTAACATCCCGAGAGAGGGGAATAAGGCAGCGGATATGCTAGCCAAAACACATCAAAAAACCTATGGTGGTTTCTATGTTTATAGAAGTCCACCTAGTTGTCTAGTTGATTTAATCAATCTAAAGTCTTGTAATGGTAGTAGTACTACCATGTTTAATTCAGTTAACATTAATGAGAATTGTAATGATAGCAATGGTTTAGCTTGCATGAGAGGGGCGAGATGAATAAAAATCCCTCTGACTTCCCCAAAAAAATGGATAAATATGCATTTGTCACATACCACATAATAGAAGATAAAGTAGAAGTCAACATAAAAGGTCGGCATGTACAAGTAAATAGAGATTGAGAAATATTAGACGAAAAAGGACAAAAATAAACTTATCAAGGCTTCCCAAGTCAAAAGAGGGATAGAAAAGCATCTGATTGGATGATTGAAAAGAACAAAGACTTTAAAAATCTATGTCGGTGAAAGAGAATAATCAATAAGATAGTTTCTTGCCTTAATAAATGTCACACTCACAAATATAAACAATGCATGGTGAATAATAAGCAGACTAGCATATACTTAAATCCAGGGTAGGAATTCCTACATTCTATACCAAAGGAAGGAGGAATGAAACATTAGTGCCAAACAAATATAATATTTTGTAGGAGAAACAACATCTCAGTGCATGGCAGGGGAGTAAAATTCAGTGCCTAATATCATATGTGGCAAGGGAATAAAACTCATTGTCTAGAAAGGGAATAAAAACCAGTTCTTAAAAACATCATTAGTGGAGGGAGAATACAACCCAGTGCCTAATATCAAATGTGATAGGGGTATAAACCTAGTGTCTAGTAGGGAAATTATATGCACTTCCTGGAAGGGGAATAAAACCTAGTGCCCAAAAACATCATAAGTGGTAGGGGAATAAGTCCTAGAGCCTAAAATCATGGTGTCACTACTTCTACTTATGACTAGTCAAATCACACATGCAAATAGGACAAACAAGGTAAAGTATACTAAAGCTCAAATAAGGAATGAGAGCATCTGAGTAATACGAAGTGGGATCCTCATAATCACATTGAACCATATCTGCAATTAAGATGCATCATAAGACCGCCAAAGGTTATCACTGGAAAATAGGGTTCATATATCAAAATAGAGAAACTTAGTTCAAAACCACATATCGGGGTTACAACATGAAATAGGATCAATAAGATACAACATTAGAGTTCATAATTCATATGCACAGTTTAAGAAGATCAAAAGATCAATATCAAGATATAATCATTCAAAATATAATCATTCACAAGAATCAACATATCAGATGAGAGAAAAGTATTATCGGGTAATATGTCCCAAAAGGACCAATGAGAGAGATGGCATGGGTGATTGGTCAATATGATTAAGAAGGTATGCAACACATATAGAGAGAGAAATCAGATCAATTTATCAATATAGAATTGAGGGAATGCAACATATCTCATATCTCATATACAAAGATCCAAGTTAAACCCTAAATTCACACCAGCGTAACAAGAAACCTATTAAGTACATATGTATATTTAAATTTAACATGTCATTAATTACATGAACCCTAAAATTACCTTTTTATTATTAATGAATTTGGTTATCAAATTGCACCATCTTGTACTGAGTCCATATCATAATTCGATTTTTTTCTTTGACTTATAATTTGTTAGTAATGAATCTTCTAAATTCAAATTTACTAGATAAATTCTTAAAATGAAAGATTTATTATATTGAAACGAGGTAATGAAACCAATACCATTGGATGGAGAAAATACCAAAATTCTTGAATATATTTTATTTTTATTTTCTAGATCTCCAATAATTAGTTATAGATTTTCTAAGTTAATGTATTTAATTGGATTTTATAAGTCAAGATATGGAAATATATACAAATATGCCCCTAACTCATGTGCTCTCTCTATAGTAGTGTGACATGGCATACTCCTAAAATCAAATATGAAGATATGCTCCATTGAACTAACAAAACTTCAGGAAAAGATGAAAAATACTTGTTAGACTCATGAAGAAAACAAAACCATGTCCATGTATATTTTTAGGAAACCATCAACACCATTGTTTTGTATGATCCATCAATTGTAAAGCATGTCATCTTCAGGTCAGCTCATGAAATCTCAATCCATAAAGGTAGACAACAATCATGCTTGAGTTCATTGAGTTCTGGTGATCTCACAAACCCAAGATTTAGTTACAAAGAGGCAAAAAACTTTGGATCTTAAGCCATTTTTCATGCCAAACAACAAAGAAGGAGAGAGAAATCCCATGATGTCAACACAGAGAAGTTGAGGCAAAAAAAATCCATCGATGCACACAGAAATTAATTCTGATCCTAGTCGGCTAAAATTTGGCAAAGAAAGACAAAAAATAATGTGGTGACGTCGTTATAGATACCTCAAAATAGGCTGAGAAGGTTGAGTTCAAGGGAGAGAAATGGGGAAATTGTACTACATTGTTGAGAGGAACGCATTGTAGAAAAAAAGCATCACATGCGAAGAATGTCTCTGGAAGGGTGAGTAAGGGGAGCTAAGAATGTAATACACTACAGGGGAAGACATTGGAAGTACTTATGATGATCTATGTCGGGATTAAATAAAAGTTAGATTTAGGTTTAGGGGCATATATGAGACTAGAGAAAGGGGAAATGATAGGAAATTAGGCATTTTAGAGAGTTGGAGCGAAAGTTTTGAGTGGTTGAGGCAGAATCAAATGAGGAAATCCTCTAGAAGAAATTAAGAAAAAACATGGAAAGATGGGGGAGTAAGACAGGAGAGAAAAATATGCATACTATGAAAGTGGGTGAGAGGTATCCTACCTAAGGTAGGAGATGACACCATGACGTGGAATATTATCGCACTAACATTCATCCCTGGGTTTTTAACCAAAACCTTGTGCAATAATACCACCCACAAGCGGAAGGGTCTTATCACAGTATAGTTGAGGATCGAATCCCAAGGGATAACATTTTTAAGAATCTTTTACTAGTCGAATCTAGTTGAATCAAGACTAATATCTAGAACAAGGTTGGTTGATTTGAGTTTAATTAAACTAAAAGCAAGGAAAGTAAAAAAAATAGGATTAAATGTTGATTAAAGATTAATGATGGGGATCAGTGGGATGGTCCCAGGTCTCACCGCCACTACACATGCAAACACATCCATTCACAAACATCCAGGCAAGACATAACCATCCAAATAGAACTGTTGTGAACCCTCCCTGAGGGATGTTTAGGTCCGCGTAAGCATCACCTTCGGCATCAGATATCTCGTCACTATCCGGATCATGCATTTACAGTTCTGAAGATACAAAAATCCAACTGAAGTTGTGGACCCCCTATACAGGCGTTAGGCACACAGAAGCATCACTATGGGCTAGATGGCTCGTCCCCTCACGGATCATACACTTACGAACTCAAGGAATCCCATTCTATTTCTTGTTTGGGAGTCAACCACGTTAATCGACATTCAAATCCTACATATTGAAGTTCTCACAACATAGGTGGAGGAGAATGCGGTTAGGGCACGCATGCAGACCGCGGTAGTAGGTGGTGGATGTCATAGTTTCTCTGCTGGACATGATCGCGATCAGGGATGGAGGACACCGCGATCGCGGTGCTAGGGTAGAGTCGCGATGTGGGAGAAGTCGATGGCCGCAGTCCATGACTTGAGTGAAGATGGGCTTGGATAAAGAGAATCCCACGAGTAAAGGATGGGCCTGCACAAAGATGTAAGGTTTGATTAAATGATGGATAAACTAAGCACAATTAGGGATAATCCAATCAAGCTAAGGAAAGATGTATATGATGAGAATTAGGCAATAAAAGCGAATGATTGGAGCAAAATTGGGCCCAACAAGGCGACTGAACCCAGATGAATGTGCATTCATCACACCATGGTAATCTAACAGTGAACTAAGGGTGAGAAAAATCTTCATGTATGTAAGATTAATTCAGAAATCCTAACTAAGACCTGATAGAATAATAAATTCGCAAAACCTTTGCTAAATAAACTTTGGAATAAAGTGATATTAAATAGGTCTTCTTTTTCTTTTCTATAAACTTGGGCAAGAAAATAAATTCTAAAAATTTTGAAATATGACACCTAGGCTAATTAAAGCATGCAGGGTCAGAATTTGAAAATTATTTCTTGTATTGAGATCGTGTCATCGACTAATTAATATATAAGAGTGTTTGGATATTATTTAAATTAAATTCATTAAAATGTATATTGAGTTACTATATTTGTACTTTATGAACATATAGAGATTATACACTCATGAGGGGGAAGTATATCATATTTTATCTTTTGTTAACTTCCTCAATATCATGTCAATTATCCTTAAGTTTTATATTTCTAATTTCCTATATATAATAATAACAAAGTTCCCAAAATTATGTTAATTATTTCCATATTACAAATACCATCCATTATATACAATTAAGAATACTAAAATGAATTCTCTTACTATTCCACTTGTTATTACTCTATGTTCCAAGTAAATAACTAATATAACTGGTCTTTATTTGAGGATTAAGAGTCATGCATCACATTAATTTTTTTAATCATCTAAATCTGGGAAGGTTCAAGAGTCCTTATCTGAAACTAAACTATATTAGTTTGTGCATTTTATTCTAACCCCTTAGTTGCACCAAGGACTCTTAGGAAAAACCATCCAAGTTATTCTTTTTCCATCTAATTTAGGGATAAGGGGATCAGAACCAATTGTAAAAGGAAAAAATATAAGAAGCTGGGGTTCAGGGATTACACTCAAATCAATATTTTACAACACTCCATCCCTTAAAGAGGATTTTATCCTTGAAGTCTAACCATACATACACTAATAACCAACTAATTACCAACCCTTAAAAAGGTTTAATCTAGTAAGTTAAAATAAACATATCTAAAGATATTATGGTTATAGATCATACATAGGGGTTTGTTTAAGATGTATATAGGTAAAGTATCCAACTTGATGATCATATTCATCTAGGGTCGAATACTAGATCTATGGGGCTCTAACCTAACAACCCTAAGGTTCACCTAAGCCTCTAATAAGTTCCTCGGTATAACTCTCCATAACCTAAGGGAGTAAAGAGGGTAAGTCCCTAATAAACCTTTAGTACATGCCATAATTTTCTAGTAATCACCCCTTAGTCAAAACTAGAGTTTCAAGTTCTAACAATTCTAGGGTTTCTCTATCAAACTACATACAATTCTTCATTGAGAGGTAGTCTGAGAAATAATCAATACAACTGATAAAACTTTTTATTGTACATATGGAATTATTAAGAAAATAGTTTGATGTAAAAGATTTGTGATATAAAAGTAAAAATAGGGCTCAATATCAATGGGAGAATCAAGTCATAAATTTTCAATATACTCATAATCAAACTCCATCCTGAAATCGAATTTCATAACATCTAAAGAGAAATATCACAACTAACCTATGTAATAGCGTATGAACTTATATATATGATCACATTAAGGTTTACACCTCAAGATCCTTATATGTACCTTAAAATATTCTACATATTTCCTTCATCATCTCATGAACATCACAGATATGTCTCAGGTAAAACATTTCATCCAGGGTTTTCACTTAGTTTAATGCTAACTATAGGGAACTTAGGGAAAAAGATAGGAAACGTAGGGGAGGTAATATAATAATAGTTAAAATTTGACTGCCATAGCTCTGATACCATCTCATAATGAGTGGGACCATAGAGTGGATCCACTCCTTAGTTAATTGAGGAATAAACTCATCTTATCCAAACACACTAACAAGTATGCTGAAATAGGTGTATTTTTTCATTTCTCAAAAAAATGGTATTCAAGAATAGAAGCACAATAAATATCATGATTTTCAATTTATAAAATGTCATAATAATCTCCCACTTGGGGGTTTACATGAAGGTAATAAATTCAAAAACCAAGTAGAGAGAAAATTAAAATACTTCAAATCTACCTAAAATTCATCTCAACTAAGAGGAGTCCATGTTATCAAGTCAAGTACTCCATGTTGTTCACCTAAGGGGGTTGGAAGCATACCCACAAAAGAAAATAGAAAGTTGTTAGCACAAAAAGCTAGTTTGTGCTTGTAGATAGAGCTTGAGAAATATTGGGATAAAAAGGGCAATAATAAAGTTATAAATGATTCCCAAGTAAAAAGAGGGATATCAAAACATCCAAGTGGTTGATAAAAAGAACAAAGAATATAAAGTTGTTTCATAAAAAAGAATAATCAATAATAGAGCTTCATGCCTTAATCAATATCATTTCAATAATCTCACAAACATAAACAGTGCATGGTGAGTAATAATCATAATAGCATATCCTAAAAGGCATGGAAGGAACCCATATATTCTATACAAAGGAAGGAGTAAAACCTTAGTGCCAAACAAATATATAATTTTGCAGGAGGAATAAAACCTCAGTGCATTGTTGGGAATTAAAATCTAATGCCCAATATCTTATGCGGTAGGGGAATAAAACCCAATTAGTAGTAGTAAAATAATACACAGTGCCTAAAAATATCTTAAGTGGTAGGGGGATAAAACCCTAGTGTCTGGAAAGGGAATGAAACCCAATGCCTAATACCATACATGACATGGGATAAAAGGCAGTGCTTAGCAGGGAAATAAAACCATGTGCCTAAAAATGTCATAAGTGATAGGGGAATAATAGCTAGTTCTTGGTAGGGGAATAAAACCTAGTGCCTAAAAACATCATAAGTGATAGGGGACTAAAACCCAATGCCTAAAAATAGTGTCACTACTTCTAGTTATGACTAGTCAGATCACACATGCAAATAGCAAAGGCAAGGTAAAATATAGTGAGGCTTAAATAAGGGATGAGAACATCCGAATTTTACCAAGTGTGGTCAGAGGACCCATAAACAAATATTAAACCATATTCACATTTAAAATGTGTTATAACAGCACAAGATACCAAAACTTGAAAATAGGGTTCCATATATCAAATAGAGCAACTTAGTTTAAAACCTTAAATTTGAGTTACAACATGAAGTAGGATGACCAAGAAACAATTTTAGAATCCATGATGTCTATCCAACAGTTTGAGAATATCTAAAGACAATATTAGCATATAACCGCTCACATGAGGCAACATTTCATATGAGAAAAAAGGGTTATAGGGTAATATGTCCCAACAGGACTAAGAGAAAGAAATAATGGGTGTTTTCTCAAAATAATTGACAATAAATGCAACATATAACAAATAGAGCAACTTAGTTTAAAACCAAAAATTTGAGTTATAACATGAAGTAGGATGACCAAGAAACAACTTTCAAATACATGATGTCTATACAACAGTTTGATAAGATCTAAAGACAATATTAGAATATAACCGCTCACATGAGGCAACATTTCATACAATAAAAAAGGGTTATAAGGTAATATGTCCAAAAAGGACTAAGAAAGAGAAATAATGGGTGATTTCTCAAAATGATTGACAAGGAATGCAACATATATCAAGATATAGAAATTAAATCAATTTATCATATATAATTAAGGGAATGAAACATACCTCATATCTGGTCTACCAAAATTCAAGCTAAACCCTATATCCACATAAGAGGCACAAGCAACCTATTGATTATATACAAAAAATTAAGGTTAATATATTATTAATTACATTAATCCTAAAAAACCTTTTTATTATTAATGAATTAGGTTATCAAATAGTACCATCTTGTAAATTATACTTTTTTGAGTCCATGGCATATTTTACTTTATTTCTGGTTTATAACTCATTAGGTATGTGTTTTATATATTCTGGCTAATAAAAAAATCCTTAAAATCATGTATTTATTTTATTAGAATTAGGCAATGAAAATTATACCATTAGATGGAGAAAACCTTCACAATTCCAAAGCATAGTTTTTGCATTTTATGAGTCCTCAATAATTTGTTATAGATTCTTGTAGTTAATGTATTTAATTAGAATTTATAAATCAACATATGGGCATATATATAGATATTCCCCTGAACCACGTGCTCTCACTATAGTAGTGTGACTAGGCATGCTTTTAAAAAAATGCCAACAAATGTATGTTCATTTAAACTAACTGAATCGAGGAAAAGATGGAAATCTAACTCATGAATAAAACAAAACTTAGTCCAAATATAGACATGGGAAACCATCAACAACATTGTCATGCATAATCCATCTTAATCAAGCATGTCAACTGGAGATTCCTTGAGGGAAATTCATGAAATATGGATCCGAAATGTAGAGAACGATCATGGTTGAATTCACTAAGTTTTGACAAAATCAGAGACCCAAGACTCGACCACAAAGAGGACAAACTCTTATCTTGAGCCTTCCGCAATGGAAAACAATGAATAAGGAAAGAGCGACCTCAAGATGACAACATAGAGAAGTTGAGGGAAGAAAAAACATCCATTCATCTACATGGAAAGTTGCAATTCTCCCAGTCGGATAAAATCCAACAAAGAAAGACAATGAAATAATCCAGCGACTTCAAAATAGGATGAGAAGGTCAAGTTTGACGAGACAACAATGGGATCAAATTCGTGACTCTCTCATCTAGGAAAAAGAAAGTGGTAGGTCTGGAGATGTTTGTTGTATGATTAATTGTGTGATAGCGACAAGAGGAGGCCACAACAGTAGAAGATCTTTGAAGATGAAGAAGGTTTCTAGTAGGGTAAGTAAGGGGATAACAACACAATTAACTACAAGGGGATAAAGTAGGGATACTAAAGAAGATATATGGGAGTTCAAATATAAGCAATATTTAGGTTTAGGGTGTATATAAAACTGGAGAGAGAAGGGAGAAGAGATGAAATTAGGGGTTTACTAAATATGGAGATTTAGGGTCTAATTTTTGAGTGGTTAGATACAAAATCAAATGAGTAAACCATCCAAGAAGAATTTGTGCAAGAAATGGAAATATTAGGGAGTAAGAGAGGAGATAACATTAGGTGTACTAACAAAATGGGTGATTGGTTTCCTACCTGATGTAGGAGCTGACAGTGTGGTCATCTGATTATGATCCAATAGAGAGGCACACTTCACATATGCAAGAGAAATCCAAAAATCCAAACTTACGTCTGATAGAACATTACTCCTTCTTAGTTTTCTATAACTGATGATATTTATTATAAGAGAACAATTAACATAATTTGGGGAACAAAGATATTATGGTCTAGAGGAAATTAGAATTAAACTGACTTAAAGATAGTTGGAGTGAGATTGAGGAAGTTAAGGAAATATAAGACATTATATACTTCTCTCATGAGTGGATAATCTATAAATGTTCATAAATGCCAAAATAAAGTGACTCATTATACATTACAATGAACTTTATTTAAATAATTTCTAAACACTATTATATATTAAATAGTCTATTAGACAATCTTAAAACAAGAAATAAATTACAATATTTAGATGCTACATGTCTTAATTAGTCTAAGTGTCAAATTTAAATTTATTTGGAACTTGTTTGCTTCCCCAACTTGATTAGAAAAAAAAAGGAACATCAATTTCATGTCACTTCAATCCAAATCTTCTATAGCTAATTTTCTCTAATTTATCTCACTATTTTTCACTTATTATGACTTCTAACCATATATTTCACAACATGTGCCCCAAGTATATGATTAATACAACTAGTCTTTCTTTAAGGATTAAAAGTCATGCATTACATTCATTTATCTAGTCATCTATATGTAGGAAGGTTCTAGATTCCTTATTTAAAAGTAAACTATATTAGATTGTGAATTTGTATTCTAACCCCTTGGTAAAAACCTCAGTGATCTAATTGTAGCAAGGCCACTTAGGAAATAATATTATCTTCAACACTATGTCGATAAGCGTATAGTATATTCTTTTCCATCTAAGTTAGGTATAAAGGGATTGGAACAAATTCCAAGAGGAGAAGGTATAAGAAGGTTGAATTAGGGATTGTACTCAGGTCTTAGTATGCTATAGCATGAAATTGCTGAATTAACAAACAAATACATGGACCTAATTGCAGACCCATAATAGTCAAATTGGGATTTCTAGATTTTCAAGAGAACATTGTACATTTGTGTTTGAAAACAGTTGAGAAATTTATTTTTTTCGAACTTTCATGTGTCAAGATTAGCTATTTGAAGTTGCGTCAAATGAATTTATGTCTTATAATGTATCACAAACCAATCCTAAAGTCACATGAATCACTTAATCATAAAAAATTTATTTCCATCACTTAAATAAAAACTCAACCAAAGTTTCAAGCTTAGTATATTATTTTTCATATAATCAAATTCAAGTTGAACTCCAAAATGAAATATTATAATTTCAATACTTAGATGTACCAAAGTTTGATGTTCTCACATATACAAGTCTCTTACACATCTTTAGAGTTTTAATTTGCTTGTGCACCCAAGTAAACACATTGGCATTGAACTCCATATCTATCAAGTTCATATTGGGTGTTAAAGTTTCCAATGGCCTTCCTTTAGGTGGGTCAATCCCTCTTCTCTCATGAGAGATCTTTCATTGTGAAAATCTTCCAGGTTAAGCCAAGGTGTGTCTTCCACTGTGTGACTCAAAAGAATCATACTCACCAAAACTCCTCTATGTGTGTGTATGGAAGTACATATGGTATATACGACATTGAGTACAACATCAAGTCACATGTTCGAGCTCAAAATTGATGGTAAGGTATTGTCTATGAGACTATAACATTGATGGGGATAGCTCCACCTTGGCATAGAAAAACATTATTCTTGGTTTAGCTCATTGGATGCTAACCAATCAAGTCTAAAAACATAATAGAGTTCGTATGCCATATAGGTATCAATTAGTTGTTTTGCTAGTGACACAATTCCAAGGTAGAACCACCTATGAAGCTTCCTCAGTGATCTCTTCATCTTTCCACTAGATGCATCACTAAATTTCTATAAAATAGTGTGTTCCATAATGAAAAAATAGGTACATGCACATTAAAACCGAGTAGTCATCTTACTTATAAATCTAAGCCTCTTTTCTTCTCTCTATCTCCTTACACCTCTCCCATTCCTATTACCTTATTCCTCTTATAGACTATCAATGAAGAAATTTTTGGATCAAATGGGCTTTAGAGGGGGTAAATATAGCTAAAAACTCTTGCACAAAATTTGTTACACCTTCAAGTTACTACAATGTATGAGATTTAAAATATTGAATTTCTAGTGCAACTAAACATACATAGCAAGGATGAGAGAGATTGAACAAGCACAAGAACATAAGATGTTTAGAGTGATTCCAATCTCCAAACTAGGAGAAATTCAGTCCACTACCTAGTGAGGTCAAGCCCTAGGATTTTGCAACCAATGTATACTTATATTCCATTATAAAACATACAAGATGACCTTCCTTTCTTGATCAAGGATACCCAGCCTTTCCTTTGAGGAAAAGGGAGACAATAACCAACCAAGGTCTTACATACATGGAGGAGCTAGAGTCTTCTACATGTAAAAGGTCTTACCCACTCTTGCAAGAAGTCAGACACCTTCACCAAGGAGATCCTCTTCTTGCACTGAGTCTTTTTCCTTGAAGGACTTATCCACTTCTACTCCCAGATCTTCAGCCTTGACCTTCTCCTTCACTTGGAGAAGCTTTTGCACCTTCTTCTACAACTTGAAGAAGCTTTCACCTTCTCCTTCACTTGGAGAAGTTTTCACCAACTTGATCTTGAAGAAAGAGGTTGGGGAAAGGGAAGCTTTGAGAGATTTACAAGCAAAAAATAAAGCAGCTCTCTCACACAAATCATCTCACTCAGATGGACGCTTTTATTTGCAAACAAGAGAGAGAAAGGGGCTCAATTGGACTAGATGCACTCAACTATAGATAGGATCTTGAACATCATAAAGGAACAAACTTGGAATGAACTCCAAGAGGTCATATTTATAGTTGGGATGTCCACTAGAGGCTAGGATCGCTAAGGAACATTTTCCAGTCATTTGGGGTGTCGCAACAGATATAATTTTGAGTTCTTCAGCACTCCTATGGTTAGCATAACTTTTTTGTATTCTGCATACAATGCATTTCGTTGAGCTTTAATAAAGGTAACTTGACCAATTGCACTATGCAACAAAGCTAATTTGAAGCATCGGTCAATTTTATCCTATATGAAACTTGACCAAACTGTTTAAATCAATTTTTGTCAGTGTAGGGATCGGTTGAGTTCTATGTATGGTAAACTCGACCGAACCTGAATTTTCTCAAAATTCATCAAGGGGATCGGTCGAGTTTGTCACAGGAGATACTCAGTCAAAAAACACTCTGTAATGAATTTTGGAAAATGTCATTAGAGTGAGTAAACGTTTAAATGTACGGGTCTTGATTTTTCTCATCTTAGTTGCAAGTCATTACATTAATACAAATGATTACAAAAATCATCCTAAGGGTTTTAGGGCATTTTCCAAAAAAGTGCATTTATATTACTTTTGACTTGAACTTGATCAATTTTGGGCTTGATGGAAATGATCCTTTTCATATACCTAATGCCTACAATCAATCTCAAGTAGACATATTAGATACATATGAATGGAATGGTTAAATTGTTATCAAAATATGGACAATGTGTAATTCTCAAGTCAACAAAAACTCCTCTCACCATTGTATTCCCATCTATATGGTGTTGGGCATTCAAGAGTTCTCTATAATAACCCTCCCTTTATTTCTCATATCACTTATAAAATATTCTTTCTAAGTAATTGAGTTTATCATCATCAATAAGTTTATCTCTCTCAATAGGTCTCTATTCCTTCTTGGGTATCTTATTTTGTCTTAGAATGGATGATAAAGTCCTTCAACTTCATGTTCTCCATAATCATTTTTCTGCATTTTCCTCTGCAAATAAACCTTTTGCCCCTGGTCCAGTGGATTCTTCTCTCTAGATATCTTCTAATTTTTTACGCATTATCATCAGTGTCAAAAGTCATATTTGGATTCAAAGTGAAGGAGAAGGTTTCCAAAGGTTACAAGAGATGTCTCTCTACATAAGTGAGTGATGATGCTCTTGTGTCAACCTAGATTTCTACTACCTTGGTGAACCTTATATTGAATATATGACTTTTGAAATATGTTCTTACAAATATAGGCACATATTTAGTGAAATCATCATTCAACATAAAGATTCGTGACTCATATTCCTCATTCATTGTCCCTTTTGAGAATCTTTTCAAAGATCCAAAGGCTCTTATGCTCTTTTCACTAGAGTCTAGGCCCCCAGAAAAGATAGGTAATATATCAACCTAAAACTAGAATGTCTCCATCTTCCTCCCTATTATGACCTCAGAGTAAGTTTGGATCTTCAACTCTTTGTTCCTTATCTTTGGGGGCATTCTTTGAGCATTTCCTGGGGTACCCCTAGGGATAGGAATAAATCTACTACTTTCATGTCTACCCACCTAATTATATATGTTACTTGTGGATGATTTCTCTTTAATGATTCATGGGTATTACTCCAAGTAAACACCATCTTTGATGGATTCCCTTAAATCTTTTAGAGACAAGTTCCTTATTGGGTGATCCTTTTATAACTAGATATATTCTTTTTGCGACCATTAGAAGCTAAATGTTTCCCTCAAAATGAATATTCAGTTACTCTTAAGGTAAGTAGGGGAGTGAAGCTTCTTTCATCATTCATGTCTAGTTGGGTTCTTTTCTTCTTAGAGGATCTAGTGAGGTTTCATGCATTGCCACATGATAAAACACCTTGGTCTCCTAGCACTGACTCTGTTAGTGGCCCAGTTGCATGCATTAGAAGCATGCATCTTTAGGAAAACCATAGAACCTTCTTCCTAAGAAAATTTCTCTCCTTGTGTGTATTAATCCTCTTGTATGTCACATACTCCCAAATGTCTTCATCATTTATATGAGTTTTCTTATGTGGGGTTATGTTAGTTTCTTTGGTACTTGCTCTGCTATTTTCTCCTCAAGCATCAGGGTCATGCTCTGGACTGATCCCTCAAGCTCAACTCTTACTGAAGCTTTTCTTATCTCCACTACGATCCTTCTCACTTTTATATTTCCAAACATATGAGTACATTATGAGTTCTCTAAGCCTCCAACATTTCTACCGAAACAGCTATGTTGGTACGGGAAGTGAGATTTTGGTACCTTGGAGCTCAGCAAAACTACTCATGGAGGCCCAAAAGAAGATGGGGTTTGTGCGATGTTCTGCCTAATAATTGGGGTTAAGGTCGAAGAAAGTATATGGGTGCAACAATATTGGGGATCTTCTTTTGAAGCCTCAATCACGAATGTTTGTTATGCTTAAGGATGGGGGAGGGGTAATCCTTGGAAGGGGGATCTCAATATAGGAGATGGTGGGGAGGTTAATGGATGAAGTTGGCCAAAAGCAGACTCTACTTAGAGTACAGTGGGGCTTGCGGTCAAAATAACACGTCACCAAAATAATTTCCATAGAGTTTCCCTAACCTAGTCTTCATTTTTTAATGGTGCTTTTGATATCTTTTTTGAGATTACTGGATCATGGCATGAATTTGCAAGCAAAAGATAGATACAACATTAATGTGCACAATTTGATTAGTAAATACAAACATGGATCTAAATGAAAGAGAGATAATGTCTAGGGGCCAATAAGAAACCCAGTCCATATTGGAGAATGTTCAAGGATGTCGTTATGTCTCCTCCCAGGATTTATATGGAGTGGAGATTGATAGATCTACATTAAGGAGGTAGATAGTGATCACCAATGACAAATCTCTACTCTTGCTTCTATTCCACACTTCATAATGTTGAAAGACATCCATCATTTCCTCTCTACATGTAAGCTATGACTAATGACCCAATATGATCTAGATCCCTTGACTAGAATGGTATGCAGTCCATTTTATACATTGCCCCATTAATTCATTTAGTATCCCCTTGACAGACATTGATAAGGTGTGTAATTATAAAACATAATGTGTAAGTTGTTGATTGTTGTACAATGATCGACTCAGTCACTAATGTATGTGCAACAAAATAACACATTGTGTAGTTGCTACGCCATGGAATTTCATCAATTTGTCAACATGTTGTGTAATTGATAAACATGACGTGTAATTGTATGCAAAGATTGTAACTGACTTACACACCATGTTATGTTCCACTTCATCACATTTTTTATTTGATCATCATGGAATCTAATGCATCTCTTTCCAAATTGGATGTGCCTCCTCAAGTGAGGAATATCATAAATTAATTTAATTGTAACAAAAATCATAGACCAAATTCAAACTAGAAAAGGCATAAACTTGGCAATAATTGATGTCACATTGCTGTAAAATCCAACGACAATTGTACAATTAAGACAAAACATGAGATATACAAAAACTTACCAAATCTCTCAAACTTGTAATTATATGTTCTCAAGAAGTCAAAAGGGATGATCAAAATTGAAAGATCAGTAGGTATGCACAACTCATGTATGAGTTGTCAAGTATTTAATCTAGTAAATTTCTAAAATTGTAAAATTTCAAAGTAACATCATCCTAGTTGCTCCATGGTCATGAAATTAATAATCGATTCAGTTGGATACAGTCTAAGTGAAGATATCACATAATAAACAAGGCTAGTGTGAATCCAATAACCATATCAACTAAATAGAAAAGTACAATCATGTCGGATATAAATTTGGACTATACATATGAAAATTGGATTAGCAAGAGACATTCATGTACTTAATCAATGCAACAAGATCAAATTGGAAATAAAAAGAACATGTTCCAGCACTCGAATGCTAATATAGTCTTGTGCATGTGTGGAGTGCCATTTGGGACCAAGTAGCCTTTTTTATAACATAGAACCCTACCATCACAATGACATCGGCTAATCAAGCTATTCGAATATCACGCTAGCTGCTTGGCCTATTTTATGGGGTCATGTCAAATATGCAAAAACAACTTGAATTCATAGATTTTAGATTCTAGGTTCTACTTTGGAACCATAGCGTTAATTTTAAAATATCCCCCAAATGTATAGATTAATTTCAATGAATTAAGATGCACCAAATTATTTTCATTTGATTTGATTTTTTTATAGGAAAGCATCTAAAAATCCATGATAACCATTCATAGACACAAAGTATACATCAACATTATATTCACTTGATAAAAACATAAAGACACTTTTGTAAGTATATCTAGTTAATCAAGCAAGAATTACGTTATCATTGTTGGCTTTCATTTAAGAACACTAGAATCTAAAAGTTATCACAAGTTGGCTAGTTTTAGCAATTTTGAGTACGGAATTGATACATAATGAATTTATTTTCATTTGACTTCTGAAAATAAGGATTTAATAGCATAATCAAGCTCAGTGGAGTCGTACAAAGCAAATAAACCTACATCATGCTAAAATACAATATCTAATGTCCTAAAAAGTAGGAAATGTTGAAACTAAGAGATACATAAATAAAAACACAACACTGACCAATTTCTCCCTCTAACCTTGAATTGTATACTATCCTCACTATACGTCCAAATTGGGCAATGCAACTAGGTACCTCATGGAAGCGGATGAAAAGAGTCAATGTAGATAATTGCACTTTATTTTGTCTCAAATAGTTAAGTGGCATGTAATAAGGATTTAGCATTGTGTTGTGCCTTTTGTGCATCTAATGGTCTTCCATATGTAAAACATTGTGTAAAATGGGAAAACAACAACTTATAAAATCCATGTGGTTTCCATCAACGATATGTACATGTTGTGAAAGTTTTCATTAATTTTGATACAAATAATCTCTTGAAAAATTCCTAGAAAATCAAGGTGTGTAAGTGGAGTACATGCCATTTTGGGTGATCATCTTATCCTTAATCATTTCATCGATATAATATTGTAGGTCATGTTGAATGAGAACATAGTGTTTTCTTTTAAATTGGGTATTCATAAAACTTTCATAGAAAAATAGACGTCATGCTTAACAGTAAAAATGTTGATTTTTTATTGTTTCTCTATACCAATCATACGGTTATGTCATTTATGTCATGTTGTAGATAACAGAACATGTTATCTTAGGTGTGATTAATCTTGAAGTGTCCTTATTTGAAGTTTCTACTTGACACCCTTACAATTACAGTGCTTTCCACGGTGAATCAAGTTTTCTCATTGAAAGAACAGATAAATGGATTGAGTACAAACTATTCTAGTAGGTTGAAAGTCTAAATTTTTGGATGACTCCCATAAAGACACTCTATTTATAGTCTAGAGACAAATTCTTTGTTTGCTTCTGGTAGTTTTAGTGAGAGAGATTGTAACTGTTTCCTCTATTTGATCCCCTGGTAGATATAATGTGAGTACCAGCTATCTTGGATGTGGATTGTTTTACATGTAGCTTCTTTGGTCCATGCAAAATACCTTATTAATAATGAAATGGACATGACCATCTCGGTTATAAATTTCCTGAAACCATTTTCAGTCTTGAGTTGAACAATATTACTTGATATCCTTCTACAAGCTCCTTATTTTTAATTATTTTATCATTTTACACCTTTTTAATTTATTTGTACATCTTGGATTTTTCATAGGAATCCACCCTCATCTACTCAAGTTCTTTAATCGGAAAAAATCTCTTCACAGTTCAGAAATTTGATGACCTGATATGATTTGTTATCCAATTCAACTAAAAGGTAGTGCAAATCACCATATAGACCAATTTGAATGAAGTGGTACCAATAGGAATCTTATAAGTTTTTTTATTTTCTCATAAGACGTTATCCAACTTCAATGTTGAATATGAATATGCTAGAAATGGATAAAAAATGAAGTATGATAAAAAAGTTAGCAAATATTATGCAACTAAAATACAAGTTACATGTTCAATTATCATGTAATGAAATTAGGTGGTTAATGCATAACAAGTGTGTATTAGTAGGGCGCCCATACTTTTTTAAAGGGAAAAATCACATTCATGGCCATTGTTCATAGAAAAGGTGAAAGAGAGAGGTGGTGATGGATGCTCTATTTTCTTAAGTCTATGTGTGTGACAGAAAAAAGAGATAGAGGTTGTGTCCTTTGAGGATGCCCCTAATACTAAAAATGAAAGAAAAAAGAAAAATTTGAACATTGATGGCCAAGAGAAAGGTGAAAAACAAGGTGAATGAGATGGTGGGCATGTAACAAATAGGTGCTTTATTCAAAAATCAAATGAGGTGGGTATGATCACCATGGATTCTAGGTGGGTGTACTCTGAGAGTGTGACCCCTTTATCCTATATGTCCAACCATCCTCACTTACTATCCCTTCTTGGATCTATCTAAAAAGACAAAACACATGCATAGATTAGAAAGACACAACTTAGAAGTTGTAGGTAATAAGTACCTAGAGATTCATCCTGACAATTAGCATGACTTACAACCAGGCGTGCTCTATAAACCACCCCATTTTAGTCCAAATCTCAGATCTTGAGTATATGACTCCCTCTCATGCTTGGAGGATCTACATATCACATGCAAAGTGGGCACACACCAAGATGGCACCCTTGAAGGAATCAAAAAAATCACAAAATGATGCAAACTTGTCAATAGAGGCACACATCTAGCGGGCTTCCACTTGAAAACATAGTGATAGGTGTATGGGACAAAAACATGCAATACATGTACGATGAAGACTACAAATAGGGGTGGAATCTAAGGGAGTGTCCGCCTGGGAAAACTCAAAAAACACACGTTACGAAGAAATAATGCAACCCATGCATGATGAAAATTGTCACTTGCGTGGGTGTATCTAATGAGCACTCCCAGTTATTAATGTATAAGAATCAAGTTAACAGAGTTATTTTATATAGTTGTATAAGTTACAAATGACTAGCTTTAGCTACCCGAGACATCTGGGTTTGGATAACAACCTGAGATACACGGGCATGGCTAGTAGCCAACCCAGTCTCTGTATAAAGAACTTTGTACGTGTGAACATTTGAATTAGTGTGAGTGAAAGAAATTTCACTACCAACTGATTCCCAAAATATTTATTCTTTCATTTTCTCTCTTTGTCTCTTCTTCTCATTGTCTTACTCAAATCCTCAACTTTTAGGAATTTCACATGGTATTAGAGCTCTATTTCTTTCATCATCTGCTTCCTCATATGATACCTTCTTCCTTTCTTTCATCATCATGTATGAAGTTGCTTGTCGAGTGATTTTGATCAGAAATGGTGCTCATGTTGAAGCTCCTACGGAGGATCTAAAGCTCCCCTTCCCAACGGATGCTGACATTGTGAATTTCATCTCTTTGAAACTAAACAACACAAACTACTTATATTGGGAGATTCAGATCAAGACTTTGATCAAAAGAAATGGAATGTAAGCCTACATAGATGGTATATTTTCTGGTCCAGGGAAAATTTTGATCAACGATAAAGGTAACACTCGTCCAAACCCTAGCTATGTCAATTGGACGCATTCTGATCATCTAGTTAAAGGTTGGATTATGGGAACATAAATTGAATAAGTGTTAGGTTTGTTGTCAGTCTTACTACCTCTAATCAAATCTGGAATGGTTTGAAGAAAAATTTATGTGAATTTGTTCATTTGTGCAGATTTGAAATTATGACTATAATTCATCACATTAAAAAGGAACGAGAACTATATCTGAGTTTCTTCATGATTTCAAGTTTGTGTAGATCAGCTTCAACCTATTCGTAAACTGGTTACTGATGAAGATAAGTTTTATTTTCTGTTAATTGAATTTGGATATGAATATAAAAGTTTCATTGTGTCAATGATACGTCCACCTATCCCTAGTTTCGGGGAATTTTGTTCTCTTCTTAAGGACCATGATATGTGGAAGAGTTCTCTGGAATTGTCTTATTTTGTACTTGAAATTGCTTTCATCGGTCAGTGATCTTGTAATGGAAGAGGTGATATTAGAACAAACTACACTCGTTACAACAACAAAGGAACTTTTCTCTAATTGTCTCACAACCTATTGGTGAATCTACTGAACAAATGTTAATCATAATGCAGGAGGCATATTAGGCAGCTATCTGCATACTCAAGGGAATTCAAGCTTCACATCACATAATTGGGGTTTCACTTTAAGTATTAGACAAAATGATCCAAATAGGTGATTCCTTGTATGTCAAATTTGTGTAAAGCAAGGACATGATGCATTATGATGTTGCCATAGATACAACAACAACTACTAGGAAAATGATCTCCCTAATACTCTTGTTGAAGAAGGAAAGGCTCTTGCTACCTTACACATCTCTGACGCGTTAGGAAATCCCATCACTGAATGGTGTTGGATTAAGATAATGGGCTCTAGAAGGGGGTTGAATAGAGCTAAAAACACTTGAACTGAATTCACTAGAACTTCAAATAACTTCAAGAGATAAGGATGTAAATAAGGAACTTGAGTGCAACTAAACATACATAGCAAGGATGAGAGAGATTGAATAAGAACAAGAAGCTCTAGGATTTGTCAACCATAGCACCTTCCTTATATTCCATTATAAGAGATACAATAACATCTTCCGTTTCCGGGACAAGCATATTCAGCCTTCTCTTTGAAGTTAAGAGAGCCAATAACCTCACAAAGGACTTATTCATCCATGGCCAAGAGTCTTCTACCTCACCAAGGACTTACCCACTTTTGTAATGAGTCTTCCACCTTCACCAAGGACTTACCCTTTCTTGCAACAAATCTCCAACCTTCAAGGAATTACCCACTCTTGACTTGGATCTTCCGCCTTTGACTTCACCTTTGCCAAGGAGAAGCTTTCACCAAGGGACTCCTTCCCTTCTTCTTCTTCACCTCTCTTATCCAAGGGAGATAATCTTCATCTACATGGTAGAAAAGAGATATTGGGAGGTGGAGAAAGTAAGAGACTCACAAGATATACATGTAGGACTAGTTTTCTTATAAATATCCTACTCACTCTAATGGATGTAGCAATTGATAAATCTTGAGAGTGGAAGGAAGCTTTTGGAGGCACTCAATTAATATAGAGACCTTCATAGTTCTTAGATAACTATGGGATGAAGCCCAAGGGGTCCTATTTATAGTTGAGGATGTCTCCTAGCCAGCAGAAGCACTTAAGGTCGAATTCTAGTCATTTGGGGTGTTGCAATAGATCTATTTTTGAGTTTTGCAAACATTCCAACGGCAAGAAACACTTTTTCTACACACTCCTTACAGTGTGGTCGGTCAAGTTTATTTTTGGAAAACTTGACTGATGGCACTATACAACATATCAAATTTGAAGTGTCAATCAAGTTTATCCTGGATGAAACTCGGTTGATGGCTTAAATTTGATTTGATCAGTCCAAGGTGTCAGTCGAGTTTGTCATGGGGAAACTTGGTCAACCCTAGCAATTCTCAAAATCCATCAAGGGTGTCGATCGAGTTTATCCTAGATGAAATTTGACCGACAACAATCCTTTTGATGAACTTTGGAAAGTGCCATAAAAGTGTTTGAATATTTGATTTAAGGGATCTTGGTTTTTTCTTAGCTTGATTACAAGTGATACAATCATCACAAGTGATTTACAACAAGATTCTAATGGATTTGAGGCCTTTTCCACAAAAGTTCACATATATTAATTTTGACTTGTCTTAGGATGAGCAAGTTAAGTCATTTGGAGTGTGTCTATACCCAATCTGAAATCACTCAAGTGGAAGCATTAGACACAAATAAGTGAAATGGTTAGTCATCATGAAAACAAGGGTTTAGTCAATTAGACTTTGAGAGTTAACTGGACTTTGGGTCAACATTCTCCCCTTTTTTAAGATGAAAAACAATCCCATAAACGTATTGAAAGAATTTAAGTAAAACCATACCTTTGGAGAAACCTAGGGGTTTCAATAATTAAGTTCATATGCTCCCTCTAAATTGATGCTAATGGAGTTCTCATACTCCCCCTCAATTTATGATATTTCTCCTGCATGGTTAGCTTTCATAACATTTATAGAAACTATGTCTTCTACTCATATATGTCTTCTACATATATGTTTTCTCCCCTTTTCTTCTCCCCTTTACATAAAACATGTCTTCTCCCCTTTTGACATTTCAAAATTTGAGGGGGTGAAGAGTTAAAAACACAACTTGTTAGTAAAAGCAAATACCAAAAGTTAGAATGGAAAGTAGAAGAGAAAAATGAGGGGCTTATCCAAGCAAAGCATATAAAGCAAATTATGATATGCATTTGAACAACCCTAGAAGTAATTCAAGGAAATATCAAGGTAAGGCTATGCAAGCAAGTAACTCAAGATAGTAGATAAGTAGGTCAAGCAGCAAGCTTGAGTATGTATGAAACAAGTACAAGCATAACATACAGTTGGATACCAAAAGATGAACAAGGCTAGAACTACATGTATATGAATTATTAGTAAATGATATCACAAGTTAGTACTACTAGTAAGATTTAGATCATAGCAAAAGATGCACAAATTAAAAGACAAGCCATGAGTTGATGTAGAGAAATATCCAAACAAAGAGACATGCAATTTTAGGAGCATGAAAGGATATTACTCACTAGTAAATATGCATCATTACCAAAATATGGTTACCACTAAGAACCTTAGGTTGATCAAAATATATACTACTAGATAGATGTACTGGTTAGAGAACCATGGAACCAGTTTTAGATTACAACCAAGACATTCAAAGATATCCTCATCAAAACATGCATAACAACTCAAGATGGATAATTGCAAAAAATAGAGAAACCAATATATAGCAATTAGAAAGGTAGATTTGTATCCAAGATAGGCAAATTAAAGCATGGAAATATTCACATATAAAGGTATCAAGGGGAGTGACAATAGAATAAGGCTATTGGTTGAGAAAGTCTAGTTGAGAGGGAAATTCTCTTCCAAAGAGCCATCTGTGTATTCTGTGCATAGTGTTGTCAGTCAAGTTTATGGGTTAAACTTCTTGGCCGACAACAGTTGTTGGCAACAGTTATTGATGTTTGTTGGTTGAGTTTTCTCAGGACAAACTTGGCCAAAAACAACTACTGTCAAAAGGCATATATATTTCAAAAATCATATCTAGAGGCATGATAAACATATAAACCATATCCAAACATGTGTAAGGAAGTTAGTAATGCACCACGCAAGAATCAAAAATTTTTTTTGAACAAGAAAGTGATGAGATTCACAATATATCACTTTTGACTCAAAACCCACATGTATAGTGCATACTAACTTGGCAAAAACATATTATGATTGGATATGAGCAAGAATTACATTACCTTTGTTCTTACCATTTCTTTTCCACTTGTTGTCACCCCCATACACATCTCACCTTTCTTATTTTATGTGGATTGAGAAACCAATTTGCAAATCAATAGCTCAAGTCAATCCATTAGCAAGTGACCTACAATAAGAAATATGAAATGGTCCCCAATAATATTTTTGGGTCCAGAGGGGTTAGATTATCAACCCCAGTCCTATTGTTTTTGGTACTTTCCTAAAATGGAAATATGTAGAATAATGACCAATTTCATTGCAACTATTACATGATCTCATAGCCTTGGAACAAGATAATTCTTCATTGAAAATTTAAGGTCTTTTATCTGTGTTGTTCCTTTGGCTATATCAAGTCTGATACCATCTCTACCCATTTGTTTGATAGTATAGTCTAGGATTTGATTAAGATTCTTTTTATCGTCTAAGAATCTTTGTATAGAAAATCACAAACTATGATTATCATGCATAAGAGAAGTAATAGTAAAAGACAATTGATTGATATCATCTCTAGCATGCAAAAGATCGGTTTCTAAGTAAAGAGATTTGGTCATATAAGATTCTTTTTCAATATGAAGAGCAGCAACATTATTTTCTCTACTAGTAGAACTAGAATAAGATTCAAGGTGATTTATTTTAGCAAGCAAGGAAGCATTTTCTTATTAAAGCAAAGAAATTTTAGAAAGATAGATACTATTTTAAGATTCTATTACTTGCAACACAAAATCCTTGTACTCATTTTTAGTTCTAAGAACACTAATGTCAAGCATGAGAGATTTCACAATTTTAGTGTGCTCTTTATTACAACTAGGCATAAGTGGTTGAGCTTCTATAAATCTAATATTGTCAAGAAAAATAGCATTTTCAAGTTTAAGAACATCTACTTGACTAAGATAAGCATTGTTTTCATCTTGCAAGCAAATTTTAGCATGTTCAAGATCATCTTTTTCTTCATGTAAGTTATCAACAATTTTAGCAAGCTTTTTCTTTTTCTTTTTAGAAGACTTAAGAGAGGCATGAGTAGCATGAATAAAGGAAATTAAAGATTCTTTACCTAAAGAGTTTAGATTTACCTTATTTGAGTCTTCATTTGTTGAGGCCATGAGAGAAAAATGACATTCTCCATCTTTACTAGAGCTAGAGCTAGATCCTCCACTTAATTCTCCACTGGAGCTTGAGCTGGAGGAGTCACTAGAGCTTTTGTGTCATTTCTCCTTCTTTTTCTTCTCTTCTCTTCTCTTCTCTTACCTTCTCTTGTGATGATGGTTGTTTTTCCTTGTGGACAATCTTCCTTGAAGTGACCCTTCTTTCTACATTTGAAGCACTAGGTGGAGGAGGAAGACTTGCCTTTGTAGAATTTACTCTTGAAGTACGCAACACCTTCTTCAATGTGAGAGGATGGAGAAGCTTGTTCAACAATAGCTTCAATTTGGGCTTTAATTTCAGCCTTCTTCATTCTCTTGAGCTCTTTTTCTTCTTCTCTTTCTTCTTCCCCTTTCTTTTCAAGTGTAACTTCATGGGCTTGTAGATTTTCTATGAGTTCTATAATGGGAATTTCACCAAGGCTCTTGCTTTCTTCATTGGAAGTCATCTTGGATTGCCACCTCTTGGGGAGAGTTATAAGGATCTTTGAGTTGATCTCTCCTTGAGCCATAGGATGACCTAGGATGGCAAGACCATTTACAATGGTGTTGAGCCTTGAGTACATATCCACCAGCCTTTCTTCCTTTCTCATCTTGAAGTTTTCAAGAATCCCTTCGAGCATGTAGACTTTACTTTCCTTCACTTGCTTTGTCCCCTCATAAGTGACACATAGCTTGCTCCATATCTCATGCCATTTCATATGAAGAAATTTGGCTGAAATCGGAGGGGGGAATGGAGGCATAGAGAATGTTGATGACTCTAGCATTGAAGGTTTCTTTCTTCAAAGTAGCTTCATCCCATTTTTCTATCTTTGTCTCTAGTAGCTTGCATGGAAGGTCCACCATTCTCCATATCTTAATACTTGATCCTTAGATGTAGAATTGTAGCCTTCTCTTCAAATAGAGAAAGTTGATCATAAAATATTAGAATGTTGATGAGGTATCTTCCACCTTGATAATCTCCCATCTTCTCCTACTTGTAGAAGTATGCTTGGAGAAAACCTCGCTCTAATACCACTTGTGGGATTTAAGATGATGGGCTCCCGTCAAATATTGGAACGTTGATGAAGTATCTCCCACCTTAATAATCTCCCATCTTCTCCTACTTGTGGAAGTATGCTTGGAGAAAACCTCACTCTGATACGACTTCTTGAATTTAATATTATGGGCTCTATAAGGGGGGTTGAATAGAGCTAAAAACATTTAAACCAAATTCATTAGAACTTCAAAAAGAGATAAGGTTGAAAATATGGAATTTGAGTGAAACTAAACATACATAGCAAGGATGAGAGAGATCAAATAAGAATAAGAACACAAGCTATGTATAGTGGTTCCAAACTCCAAACTAGGAGAGTGTACATCAACTACCTGGAGAGGTCAACCTCTAGGATTTTTCAACTATTGCACCTTCCTTATATTCTATTATAAGAAATAAAATAAGACCTTCCTTTTTTGGATAATTATACCCAACCTTACCTTTGAGGAAAAGGGAGCCAATAACCCCTCAAAGGACTTACCCATCCATGACCCAGAGTCCTCTACCTCACCAAGGACTTATCCACTTTTATAACGAGTCTTCCGTCTTGACCAAGGACTTATCCACTCTTGCAACAAGCCTTCCGCCTTGAAGGAATTCCCCACTCTTGACTTGCATCTTTGGCCTTTGACTTCACCTTTTCTAAGGAGAAGCTTTCACCAAGGGACTCCTTCCCTTCTTCTTCTTCACCTCTCGTAGCCAAGAGAAAGAATCTTCATCTTCAAGGTAGAAAAGAGAGAATGGGATGTGTAGGAAGTGAGAGCCTCACAAGATATACAGTAGGACTATCTATCTTACAAATATCCTACGCACTCTAATGAATGTAGCAAGTGATTAAGCTTGAGAGTGGAAGGAGGATCTTAGAGGCACTAAACTATAATATAGGGACCTTCATAGTGCTTGGTTGACCATGGGATGAAGCTCAAGGGGTCCTATTTATAGTTGAGGATGTATCCTATCTAGTAGAAGCACTTAAGGACAAATTCTAGTCATTTGGGGTGTTGCAACGGATCTATTTTTTAGTTTTGCAAACACTCCAACGGCTAGAAATACTTTTTATGCACACTCCATATAGTGTATTTGGTCCAGTTTTATTTTTGGGAAACTCGGTCGATGACACTATTAGACAAAGTAAATTTGAAGTGTCAGTCAAGTTTATCCTAGATGAAACTCGGTCAACAGCTTAAATTTGATTTGGTTTGTGCAAGGTGTTGGTCAAGTTTTTCCTGGGAAAACTCAATCAACCATGCCAGTTCTCAAATACTATCAAGGGTGTCAGTCGAGTTCATCACTCAGCCGACAACAGTCCCTATGATGAATTTTGGAAAGTTCCATAAAATTGCTTAAATACTCAATTTGAGTGCTCTTGATTTTTTCTTAGCTAAATTACAAGTCATACAATCATTACAAGTGATTTATAACATGATTCTAATGTATTTGATGCCTTTTCCATAAAAGTGCACTTGCATTGATTTTGACTTGTCTTTGTCCAGGTTAGGATGTGCAAGTTAGGGCATTCGGAGTGTGTCTATACCTAATATGAAATCACTCAAGTAGAAGCATTAGATACAAATAAGTAGAATGGTTAGTCATCATCAAAACAAGGGTTTAGTCAATAGACTTTGAAAGTTAATTGGACTTTGAGTCAACAAATGGCATGTTGACACAGGTGCCACAGACCACATGACAGAAAACCTAGGTATCTTGTCTAATATTATATCATACAAGGGAAATGATTTTATTATGATCGGGGTTGGAAATTTTCTGCCTATTACACACACTGGAAGAACCATTATTATTGACAACTCTTCTATTCCTATTGATAAAGTTCTGCTAGTCCCTCAAATTAAGAAGAATCTTCTACTTGTATCTCGTCTAACCAGTCAATATTCTTGCTATTTTCTTTTTTATAAAGAATGTGTTCTTTATAAAGCATATGTAGAGTCAACTGACCCTGTTTAGCGGAGTTCTTAAGAATGGACTATATATCCTTAAAGGGTCTTCTTCTTCATCTTTCATTTCTAGAAAAATAAAGGTGGTGCCTCCTGAGCTCTAGCACAAACGACTTGGTCATGCTAAAAACCAAGTCATGCAGTTTCTGAAGAATAAAGGGTTAATACATACAAGTAGTAGTGAATTAGATTTCTATAATAGTTGTTCTTCACGCAAAAGTCACAAACTACCATTTTCTATTACTCGTACAAAAAGTTCTTATTATTTTGATTTATTTCATTATGACTTGTAGGGAAAGATCTTTGTGCATGGTCATGGATATTATGGGTTGTTTGTATATTATTGTAGTGGATACTCTTGGTTTTATGCATTGAAGAATAAATCTGATTTTGTCAAATTCTTTGAAGAATTTTATGTTATGGTGACGACTCAATACAATGTCAAGAATTAATCATTTACAGACTGATTGCGGGGGGAGAATTTGTAAATAGATCTCTTCAAAGTTCTCTTCTTATAAAAGAAATTGTATATCAGTTCAATTGCCCTTATACTCCACAATAGAACAATCATGTGGAGATGAAGCATAGACATCTAGTTGAGTTGGGATTGTCTATTCTTCTGGACTCTAAAGTCCCTACTAAGTATTGGGTAGAAGCTTTTTCTTCATCCTTCTTCATTATCAATAGACTACATGTGTAAGGGAATCATAGGAAAACACCTCTACAAATTTTAACTGACAAGGAGACTGATTATCAGAGTTTTCATGTTTTTGGTTGTGAATATTTTCCATGCCTTAGAGATATAGCTAAGCATAAACTAGATCCTAGAGCAGTTTTGTGTATTTTTGTAGGCTACAACAATGTATTCTAAGGATATAAATATCTATATCTTGCCATAGATAGACTTTATATTTCTAGACATGTGATTTTTAATGAGTAGGTTCTTCCTATTAGAGAGTTTATTTACTTGTGTTCTTTAGTATCTTTATATTATGGGCCCAAGTATGTCTTGGACCATAAGGGTTTAGTTTGAGTTTGTACGCTTTCCAATTTTCCTATATATAGGATCAAGGTTGTCCATTATCAATAGATCGATTAGCCTTTTCCTTACTTTATGACATGGTATTAGAGCATAGATTCTAAAAACCCTAACCTAGAGAGAGAGAAAAGTGGTCTCCCCCCATGGGCGGCTGCCATCTATTTTGTCTTAGCCTCCCACTAGGGAATTTGGTCGTCGGTAATCTTTTGTTTCCTTTGTCTATGAGAACAAATCCTCGCCTCTCTATCTTCGACTACTTCTCTCCACCTCTACCCCTCCCAGTGTTGATTTTATCTCTCCTACCATACTACATGTCATGTAGAAAGCCCAAGTCATGTCGCTAACCCCCCACTCAGTCTTTCGCAACTTCCTTGCCATCATAAAAGACAATCCCCTCCATGTGTTCCGCCACACAGCGACACCTATTGACCCTGGCCCCAACCGCACAGTAGTAGGAAAATGACTTATCTGCTACTACGTACATCGATCTAATTTTTTTGTCGGAATGAACTAGCTTATCACCACCTAGAATTCTTCCCCTTCACTGTCGAATCCTCCCATGGAAACTTCATGGCTAATGTTTTATCCTTCCTCAAAGAGTCCATGAATCATCTAACAACACTGATCAACAGAAAAGAAGGAGCCAAAAGCATGATGAACAAACCAACATGAATTTTTTTTTCAACAACGAAAACCACCACCTAAAGGATGTCATGATGGATGTGGTGCAATCATTTCTTACACACTTGGAAATTTGCAGATGTATATGGACAAAGCCTGCTAGCTACAATGTATTCATCTTGCTACCAATAATCTCCTCGCAACTCAACATAGTGATTCAACCACTGATATGGTTGTTGAGTGGATTATTGTTGTTACCCACCATCTCAATGAGAAGAGTGTGAAGGGGACTCATCGTAGATAGATGGTCTAGTTGTCTAGGTGCATATATTATCATATCTCTTTTACATAAGGGATGTACGGAGTAATATATAATGATGACAATTTTTAGGCTTTCAATTCAACTCTTATTACTCCTACCAAAGGGAACCTAATTACTGATGGATTTTATTTTTTATGGTTTTCATCTCGATGTATATTTTTTCTTGATTTCTTTTTAAAAATCATTGTGGACCTTTCTTTTTTTCAGGGCTATGTCCCTGAGCCCCCATGAGGGCCAGTCTCCCCTCGACCCCCGCCCACTGAAGGGTAGTGGAACCCCCTATTGGGGGTTGTGCCCCCCAACCCTCCTAGAAGTGTTACGACTTATTATTTTTGGATGTTTCTTTATCATTGTCCACCTCAACCACTCTTGGTTATTTTTGTAGTTGGTATGAGGGGGGAGAAATAGAAGAGATATGAGATGGAGGAACAAGAGGATGTATCATATTTGTTGCTATTGATTATGCTTCTTGGAGCACTTTGTATCTAGAGCTTAGTTCTGCTTCTGTTGCCTTTTGGTTTCTTTATGGTCTTCTATTCAGCTATGTCCCCTTTACTGTTGTGCGCCAACACTCTCTGACACATTGACTCTCTAGTCGTCCATGCTTTGTGTGTATGTTGACTTTCTACTCCTATGATCCAACACTCTCTGGTTCATCCATGTTTTGTTTGCACATTAACTACTACTATTTGTTTTACCCGACATTCTCTGGGATGCGATGTTATCAATTACGATGAAGACCATGAGGTTTTTTGGCTTACTTATGCTCTAGATAACACCATTATGATCGAGAAACTTCTATGACTTTCTTTCCTTCTATGGAGTATCTACTTAAGGGGGTGTGTTTCATTATATGAGCACTTTGTTGTAATATTGGGGGGAGAAAAATTCTTATATGGGTTTGGTTTATCTTTAACTTTTTATTTTGTCCTTGGTTTTAGTTTGTAGCTCTGTTTGGAAGATGACTTGGGATTCTCCCAAGCTTCATCTTGAGGGGGAGTGTTAGAGAGTCAGTTTACTTGTGTTATTTTGTCTCTTTGTATAATGGTCCCAAGTACATCTTGGCCTATTAGGGTTTAGTTTGAGTCTGTATGTTTTCCTATTTTCCTATATATAGGAGCGGGGTTGTCTCTTATCAATAGATCGATTAGACTTTTTCTTACTTTCTAACACTTCCATTTTCCAAATACAAAATTTCAAATGAAAAGTTAGGAGACTAAATTACATTTAGGAATTCTTGTAATCTAGTGGTCACCATGAAATGGATATAACTAAAGTAGCTAATGATTCCACCGATCATAGAGAGCTTGCACGTTTATTCAGTCATGTTGCTGATTCAAGTGATAAAGTGCATTGCATTTCTACTAGAGACTCAATTGTGATTTATATTGAAACTAAATTAATGTCTCACAGAATACTCAACAAGGTGCTAGTGTGCACATAGATACAAATTCTAAAATTCAACACATTGATAATGGTATATGATATGAATCAGAAGATTTAACATCCAGCTCAACTAATCTAAAATGCAATGTGTCCCATGAAACAATCACAACTAATAAGGCATCTCGGCCTATGATTACACGTACCAAAATTGGCATAGTAAAGCCAAATCTGAAGTATGCCCTTCTATCCACCTATATTCATCAAGTACCAAAAATTGTTAGTTCTACCTTAAAAGATCCTAGTTGGCTGCTATGCTTTAGGAAATCACAGCTTTATCAAATAACAAAACATGGATTTTGGTACCACGACCTGAGAACACAAACATAATTGGCTCAAAATGGATTTTCAAACCTAAGCTAAATGGATATGGTAGCTTAGAACGTCTCAAAGCCAGGTTAGTGGCAAAAGGATTCATCTAAGAAGAGGGGATCGACTTTGGTTAAACATTTAGTCTTGTAGTTAAAACACCTACAATAAAAATTGTTTTAACTCTTGCTATTTCCTTTGGCTGAAAATTAGAACAACTTGACATATGTAACTCCTTTTTAAATGGAGATCTCATTGAACTTGTGTTCATGGAACAACCACCACGATTCAAGCATTCTTCTCGTCCTGACTATGTTTGTCTTCTACACAATGCTTTGTATGGTCTAAAGCACATTCCAAGAGATTGGTTCAACAAGCTGAGTGATTTCTTACTTGATTTGGGTTTTCTCTGTAGCACAGCTGACCCTTCTCTATTAATATTTTCTAATCAGTCTATGGTGTTATACCTATTATTCTATGTTGATGATATAATTTTGACTAGAAATGACAACTCCCTTCTTCATGTTTTTATTACTTCTCTAAGAAACAAATTCAACTTATGTAGAGTGGGACAGGCTCACTTTTTTGGGGATTCATCTCGCTTTCTCAAGTTTAAAAATTATTGTGCAGCAAGACAAATACAATAAAGAAGTATTGTCCCAAGACAGTTTACTACATTGTAAATCAGTGGCTACACCAATGGCCTTAAACTTTCACAAATTGCCTCTTCATGATCTCTTTCATGATCCAAATTTGTAAAGAAAGTTGGTTGGTTGTTTACAATATATAACAGTAACAAGACGCGGCATACAATTTGTAATGAACATTGCATGCTGATACATGGCCTCACCATCTAATATTCACTTCTCCCTAGTGAAATGTTTAATGTGATATCTGAAAGGGACTTTAGGTGTTGGATTAAGTATCACGTCTATGCATGTTGTTAAATTAAACACTTTTTGTGATTCATATTAGGTAGGGTGTCCTGTCACCAAGAGATCTACATCTATGTATTGTATCTTTTTTGGCCAGGCCTGCATTTCCTAGAGTTTAAAAAAGTAATCTACTATTTCTCAATCCAGTATAGAAGTAGAATATTGAGTTTTATCTTCAACAACATCTGATCTCACTTGTCTTTCATATCTTCTATGAGATCATCATGGTCCTTTGCACAATCCAGTTGTGGTGCATTGTGAAAATCAAAGTGATCTGAATCTTACTATAAATCATGTGTTCAATTCCAAGATAAAGCATATAGAAATTGATTTTCAATATATCCGAGAGAAAGTTTCTCTAGGTCATATTCTTACCAAGTATATACCTACTCGATTGTAGCTTGCTGACATTCTCACTAAAGCTCTATCTCAAGAGTCCCACCATCGCCCAGCTGCCAAACTGGGACTTCATCAGTCGTTGTCCTATTTGAGAGGGGATATTAATGTATAAGAATTGAGTTCAAGAGCTATCTTATACAATTACGTAAGTTACAACTAACTAGCTTTACCTACCCAAGATATCTGGTTTGGGTAACAACCCAAGATACACCGGCCTGGCTTGTAGCCAGCCTAGTCTCTATATAAAGGACTTTGTACGTGTGACATTTGAATTAGTGTGAACGAAAGTAATTCCGCTCGCAACTGATCCCCAAAATTTCTTCTCTTGTTCTCTCTTTCTCTGTGTGTCTTTCTCTTCTTCTCATATTCTTCCTCAGATCCTCAACCTTGAGGAATTTCACATTAGTAAGGCTTGAAACCAAATATTATCAACCTCTTTAGAAATTTAGCAACTTCAGTGTTAGTCCCTGATGAAGTCGCCACTAAGATTTTGGCCTTTTGAAAACAAATAACCAAGATCTAGACTTGGATGCACAGAGTGAGGAGAATGGGTGTTTATAAGGCAAAACAATGAGAATTGTCCTGAAACTCTATGAAATAGACAAATAGGAATATATCAACATCTAAAGACTTAAGTAAGACATCATACGTGTGAAAAAGGTTTAGGCACGCCACACGTTCGAATCTAGTACTGCCAAGTTCAATGAGATAAAAGTAGAATATTTATGTGAGGGAAAAAGTCAAAGGATAACTTATATAACAAAACTCATGCATCCATGTTAGTAGGTCAACATGAGCAAGAATAATGATAAAATTACATAGCATCGTTCATCTCATGTTCTCATATCATTGTGCCACATTGGGATCGGTAAAAATACGGGAAAAGCAAAGGTTTAAATTATGTCTAGAGTTGTTCTACCTTGTTTGGAGGTAGTGGAGTTGAAGAGGGCTCATTCTCTTTATTATTCATCAACGGAGGCAGACTTGAAGCGTCAGAGATGAGACACACCTTCTCCAATCTTGGCATGACCCTCACCTCAAAGATAATTTTAGGGTTTCTAAATGAGAAGGTTAGGAGTGCTAGTTATCAAGATACTAGTGGATAGTTGCTAACATGGACTGGTAGGTGCTAAACCATGTAAATGACGATTGGGCAAAATTTTTGGGGGCTTGGTCTACGGTATAAAACATACTAGTCCTTATTTTGTTAATGATTATCAAATATGCCAAAGAATGCACAAGCACACTCCTCACTCGCACCCCCTACATAGGACGTCTCGAAGATTCACTTAACAAGCTCATTGTTGGTTTAATAAAATGAAATAAAGGGATGTGTATGCACTCACCTTCTGATAATTTTAGGATAACAATGAAGGTCTTGTGGAGTTTGGACATTCCAAAGGGGGCGCACATCGGATGGGTGCCCTCCTCTTAGTTGGCTACCCATTATAGAATTTATTATTTGAATTGTATGAATGTGATCCCTTATCATGGCAGAGACTAGGGTCATTCTTCAATCGTTATCATTTAATGATTACAAATCATTTTGATAATTGAATCATTTTGATATTTGATCATGTATAAAGTTAGAAGTCTCGTGGTATGTTCTAGGAAGCTAACATATTCTCTACTCCTAACAATGCTTTAGCAACACCATAATGCACTGACAAGTCTAGCATCTTAAACTACGATAACACAATGTTGAGTGTGCAATCAATCTTCGTGATATCATACTCGCTAGCCCTCATTTTTTATCATCAAGCTTTGAAATAATTAGTTGAGTAAGCACAGTATAAAGAACATTGAAGAATATGTATACTCAAGAAGAAGCACAATAATCCACACAAATGTAAAGGTACGAATCTACGTGGTCCAATTTGGATTAACTAAAGTGGGAGAAGATAAACTCTACTAGAAAAAATTACAAAGAGATGCTCTTAAAGAGAGAACATGAAATAAACCAGAAGGTTACACCCAAAAAGAGAAAGAACTCTTGAGTACAAATAAACTTAAATGCTCAAAAGTCATATATATGAGGAGTCCAAAAGAAAATAGGAACCCCGGTTGTACATAGGGATTCATCTCCAAAACAATTAGATTTAGCTTCAATTAGGATTAACAATCCCAATGACTTGAGTTGGATCCAAATGTCGACAAGACTCAACTAAAAAAAACTCAGCAGGATTCAACTAGAATTGTCATACTCATTGGATTAAGATTAGGAGTCTTACGAGGCACAACAATTCGATTAGTCGTTTTTGTGTTGGCATGGGATTTGCTACACTGACACTAGTATTAGAACTGACACTAGTTTAGCTGATTGTCGTGGTGACACTGGGATCAAAAAACTCGATCAAATCTTAAAATTGGACTGGCATAGGATTGGCCAATAGCACATAGATACACACTTGGTCATGGGTTATTGATTGGCCATAAATAAGATAGAGGATATTTAACATAGAATAACAGCAGACGGGCAGTTACGAAGCGATAAGTACTACTGCAGCCATTCTCGTGTTATTTACACAGATCAAAATCAGAAACAGCAGACATTGAAGGAGTATCTAGCCGATCGAGTATCTGGTCTCACATGGAACACTCCAAGAATATTCGCAATGGATCATTGCGTCTTCCAGTTAGAAGTTCACGTCTATGTACATACTACATTGAACGTGCCTATAATAATTATAAGTTGGCAGAAATTGTTTTATTGGTCTATTACATGAAGCAACATGGGCATTGGTATCACACGTAGACCAGCAGCCGAACTGCATAAACTTCTCTATGCCGAGTTAATAATTAAATCGTTGCTGTAGTAAGAAATACATCCATCGCAACGCCGCACACTCGTACAATATACAACTATGTACATCACATCTACAATCCACACGACACCCTGAATCCGTTCCTGTTAAGAAACAAACCCGCGTAATAATGGGATCAAGATAATACTGAAAGTCATACAGGTTAAAAGCAAATCTCCAGCAAAAACCTATCTAGCAATTGCTCTAGAATCATGGAGGCAATATCATCCTCTATTGCACCTGTCTCCTCTTCTGCCATGACTAACCAGGAATTCCTGCCAATGTCATGTGCCACCAAGTTCTCTATCAAATATGGTTCTGTAAAACACTGTGTTAGGCTTAGTATCTCATTCCATATGGCGTCCAGAAGCTTCTTTCCTTGAGGATTCGTACTAGGAATGTTCCGGAACCACTTAAGTGAAGTTCTAATAGATGTAGGTTTCAAGACAGAGGGAAGTGCTTCATTCAACAAGTCAAATAGCACCTTGTGACTCGCACTGGCCTCAGATGTAGAACATCCCTCTAACTGATTAAGATCGTGGTAAGTTTTCTCCACCTCATCAAATACCCAACCTGGCACAGTTTGAGAAGCAATATCCCATAGTGGGGAGTTTCCACTAGATGAATCCCTCTGGTAAAGGTCTACGGTGAGTAAAATCTCTTGTATATAGGCTTCTTCATGAGTATATGTTTCCACCACCTTCTCATCATATGTTCGCACATGACTTGATGAAACTTCAGATGCCATATCCTCCATAAGATGTGATTGGCTTTCATCTGATGAAAATGAGCACATTAGTTTCTCATCAAAATCATTATTAGCCAGTATGTAATTGACAGTAAAGGTATGGTTCATCAATAATATTCTTTCTAGATTATAAAAAAATAATCAATACAAAACTAATGTATTAATATCAGAAGCAATTTCAAGTGGACAGTGTAAAATGATACAATGATCGCATGGTAGAAAAAATGCCTCATCATCCATAGAACCGCCACCAAAGCTTGGAATAATACTTCAGTTTTTTTATGGCAACAGAAGTGAATGCAATAGTGTTTTAGTTACTGAGCGTTTAAAGATGACTCGGTGTATGTTCAATGTTTTGGGTAAACACAGTGGGTGGAAAATGGTAGCCACTTATACTGATTTGCGCCAATCTATCCACTGCTGCTACGATTTATGCCAGGGGACTTCACAATTCCTATTCTTATGGAAATATCAGTTCACAGCACCCATCCAAAACATTTCAAACCTTGGGTGCTTTGTTACACAGCCCGACACTCCACAGCTAAGTCCTAGCATGTTCGAAAGACAAGCTCTTATACAAGCATACATTGTTGTTTCTTATGTGTCATACTTCAGTACTCCACTGACCCTAAAATTATATTTTACATTTGAGTACCATTTGCAGTATGCCAAAATAATGAGAAAACATCTACACCTCTGTTACAAAATCATAATTTACATGACACAGTATGTAATCCATCAAAATTCAATTTTACAATGAGGACAAATCAACTTTTACCATGAGGACAAATCACTACCAATAAGTTCAAAGTATAATTATTGAAAGAAAAAAATCTAGAAATGCATCTGTGTATTTACCCCATTGTCACAAGAATAGTAAAAAATTAGCCTGTGGGACGATAATGCTTGCATATATATGACGAATTACATATGCACACACACAGATTAGCAAGCATTCATACGACATCCATATGTACACTTAACAATCCTACACAACTGGACCATTTAAACCTCGGGCTTCTGATTGTTGCACAAGATTTTAATCTGAACATCTAATTATTTGGTAAACGAATCAAAAGGTTGGTCCTCAGACTTTATCAGAAGTCCTCTGAACCTGAGCAACAATTTCTCACAGCAACCAAGTGGACTAAACTTACTTTTTTGATAGAACATTGGATGTAATTTATAACATTTTCTAAAGTGCGGCTCCTGGGGTCTAAGCTATCTAGAGGGGATACAACTATATTATCACACAACATATCCATCAAAGAAAATGGGCTAGGAAATCAGAAACTACATGTACCCTAACCAACTTAGTTGTCATGGCGCCAGCCTAGGTGCGCCTACGCGTCCTAGGCACTAGGCAAGGCGCCTCAAACTAGGCGCCCAGCCTATTAAGTGTATTAAGTGGGCGTCTAAGGCCTTTCACGCCCAAATTAAGGCATTTAAAGGCTTATAGCATGTGAATCGAGTCTAGATTTGATCAAATTAGATCACCTCGAGTCATTTTATGGTTGAAGTAGGTTGGATTTAGGCCAAATCAGGTCAAATTCTGGCAAATTAGGTCTGATCTGGGGAAAAACAGGTCTGATTTGGGGAAATTAGGCCTGAGTTAGGCCAAATTGGTAAGTGCTCATAGTGTTGTTTGTTAAAAAAATTATACTTCCTCATATGTCTGTTGTTTGTGCTTCTTTTTCTTTTCTTTTTTTATCATTTCTCCTGCTAATTCTTCCAAAATCCCACTGCTGATGTGTTGTATTATTTTGCGAAGGTTATTCCTCCCCCTATATTTCCTACTACTATGAGCATATTTCTTATTTCAGATTTGTCCTATATCTCCAGCTACCAAATCTACTAATACTAGTTGCATATATCTGTTCTTTTTCTAATTTCTTCCTCCTAAATCTCCTCTCATAGCTACTGTTGTTTGCGTGTTTCCATTTATTTTCACTGACCTATTCTTCCTTCCTCTATATTTTCTATTTCAGCACCTGCTACTGCTGTTTTTTTATTTTGTTTTGTTGAATTCTTCCTCCTCTTTCAATCTCCTTTTACTGCCCTTGTGTTTGTCTTATTCTGACTTCTTCCTGCACAACTCCTACCATTTGCATGTTTCTTTTTATCCCGTTTTCTCTCTCTCGACTCCCTACTTATCTTCCTCTTACTGTTGTTTCTTTTGCTTCCTATTAATTCTCTTGCCCTTAATTCTCCTATAGTTATCAACTCAAATTAGACTTATAATAACATTTAATAAATAAAAAGTCACGTTATCACATATAGTATATCATGTGCACAAACATATAAATATGTAACTGGAAAGAAAAAAAAAAAGTTAAAAAAACGCCCAGAAAAATCTAGGCGTAGTGCCCTTAAGCTTAAACCTACCGTTTAAAACAACTCAAACGTACCACAGGGCCTACAACGCATTGCTGCAAATTGAGCTTCACCTCTCGATCAAATTACAGTCATGTTTCTTACATTTAAAGGCAGCCAAGAAACCACCTAAATTTGCAAAATCATGCACTGGAACATATATCTGCAGGTGACGTTCCCCGCTGTATATCTAGAAAGCATATATGCTTTTGATTCTTGTATGATAATAGCACATCCTGAACCCATGATCCTTTTCTCTAACTCTACATGTCAATCATTACATCCTAGAGTCATCAGGAAGAATTCATAAATTGATAAACAAAAATAACAACAACAGCAATAACAAAGGAAAAATATGATCAAGCACCAAGTAATTCAGCTGACCTGCATGCCTCCTGAACTTAGCTAGATCTAGAGGTAAGTTACCACTATTCCAAAGTCTTATAAACCTCGGCAAAAATTTCTCACAGAAAACAACTGGACTAAACGTAGTTCTTTGATAGAACACTGGAAGTAATTTGGAATATTTGCTAATATGCAGCTCGTAGGATCTAAGATCTAGAGGGGGGAATAGCTCATCGCAAAACAGATATTGAAGAAACTGTGCAAGGAAAGCTCAGAAACTACATCTACCCGAAAAAGTTCAAATATACCATAGGGCATATAACCAATATCTCCAAATTCAGCTTTACCTCTAGATGAAATGGCAGTCATATGCTTCGTGCGTTTTAAAGAGACCAAGAAACCACCCAAAAATATATAGTGTACTTGAACATATATCTGCAGTTGGTGATCCGCGCTGTGTATCTAAAAGCATATGAGTTTGATTTTTTGTATGATTTACCACATCCCAAACCCATCATCCATTTCTCTAACTCCACATACCAAGTAGCCATGAGGAAGAATCCACAAATTGACAAACAACAACAAGAAAGGAAAATATAATTAAGTACTACGTAATTTATTTGGCCTACATGTCTCTTATACAAAACTAGATCTGGAAGTAACTTACAAGTTACTGGCATATAATGTGAAAAATTATCTAGTGGACTAACTTAAATAGACATGTTTCCTCAAAAGTAAATCCAGAAAAAGATTCCTTTGACAAAGATCAAATCCTCTTGAGAGTAATCATACTAGCTAATATGAAACTAGAGAAGTTTCTTATATTAGACGTTCCCTGAGACAAACAATAGCAAAAACATATGGTCAACTCAAATTCTAGGTAGTTTGTTTGACCTGCGTGCCTCCTATACTAAGCTAGATCTAGAGGTAACATACCTATATTATTAGCATATAACTTGATAAATTATCTAGTGGACTAACTCACATAGACATGTTTCTTCAGAACTAGATCAAGCAAGAGATTCCTTTGACAACGATTAATCCTCTTGAGATAATCTCACTAGTTATTATGATACTAGAGGAGTTTTTTTTTATTTGCCAAGACCTTGGGTGAATAAAGTTTCTTGAGTTGTTGAAGTCATAATTTCTTAATCACTTGCGATAATAATGCTATCTACGTATATGATACGAAGGATGTGCCTCACCTTTGAGCTTATAAAACACAGAGTGATCAGCAACAAGTCTTTTTGTCACCATAAATGATCAATACCACTAAATAAACTAAAGACTTCAGTTGAGACAAAACAATCCTCTTGGTATGATCTTAATGCTTAAGCAATAATGAAAATAATTTGCACTTTTCATGTTTATAAATAAAAGAAGATTGTGTAAAGTTCTTTCAAATGTAACCACCAGTCATGCTATATGGAAGTGAATGTTGGGTGGTGAAGAAAGAAGGTCTCAACAAGATTGTGGTTGAAATGCTTATACTAAGAATTAGATGGATATGTGGGACGACAAGGAAATATTGCTTGACAAATGACTATATAAGAAACAAATTGGGGGTGGCGAGTATCAAAGAGAAGTTATGAGGTCACTTGAGATGGTATGGATATGTGCAACTAAAACTGGAAAACGCACAAATTCCAAGCAATGCTATTGTGTCGAGCAAGATAAAAAGAAGAAGAGGCAGCCCTAAATTAACTTGGGAAGAGCTTATAAGGAGAGATTTTGAATCTCTACATCTTGATGCAAATATGACCCATAAAAAAGTAGATTGAAAAAGAAGGATCCATGTAGCCATCTCTAACATGGCTGGGATGAAGGCTTAGTGATGTAGGATGATCGTTTAAAAATAGTCATTTGAGTAGTATTTATAGTTTTATCAATTTCCTTGTGTTTTAGGAGTTATTTAATATTTTTCCAGTTTGTCTTGTAAAGCGTGTGGTTTAGTCCCACATTGGCGACTCGTCTATCTAATTGGGTTTAAACGCCTATATATCGGCTTTGTAAGGATCCTTAGAAAGTCAGACTTCATGATTCAAATCTATTGATGATTTATATTTTCTTTTGATTAGTTTGATCAATCGGCCTAGATTTTGATAGTTAGTTTAGATTTTAATCATTAGGTTCCACATTAAGTGGTATCAGAGCCAGGTTGATGAATGAGAATTATAGTCTTTAGTCATCTAGTCGTAGTTATTTTAGTTCAATAGATTTAAATTAAGTGGTATCAAAGCATCAACTCCTAATTCTTTTTGGGATTTAGACTATGTGTTCTCACATGCACGCGCGCACGCACGCCACGTACACACGCGCGCGTGCGCACCCACGCACAGACACACACACGCACAGACACTAAGAAACATGCATATATTATCCTTATCCTGAGATAACTAAGAAACATGTGTATATTATCTTTATCCTTTGAGATAACTAAGAAACATGCGTATATTATCCTTATCCTTTGAGATAAATATTTATGCTTTTGGCAATAGTTATCAATATTTATGCTTTTAGCAATGGTTACAATTAATGGCCTTTTGTTTATTTTGAGCTTAGTGAGTTTCTTCTTAGAGTCATAATCACATATTTGCATGCACCCATGCAACAACTTTATCTTTCTTCTCAACACCCATCTAACTCTATGGGAACTTTGGCTGCAAAAAGAAAAAGGGAAGATAGCAAGAATGTAGGGTGAATTTTAGTACTTAAGTGAGAAGAGAGCCATGACAAGTCAGTTTATCATTGTTGAGAGCATGCTTACTCAATGTAAGCAAATTGTATACTAGAAACTAATAGTATAGTGCATTCCTGATTGATACAAGGAAAACTTGATTTGATATAGGATTCAATTTCGGAGGACCAGAAAACTGCAACAAGATAGGTGATAAAATTCTATTGGAAACTTAGGACAGCTACATATCACAAACGAACCCGATCATGTGTAGGATCCCATACAAAGCATGTAACAGATGCCTCGAGCCTTGGGGTTCCTTTTGATTCTCAAAGGCCCTTTAAGGTTGGAATTTACTTCATAAAGAATGTAAGATGTACCACACTGGAAAAATAACATTTTCTTGCATATATCAGTCACTGCTTGAGGTTGTCAACGTTTAATGGGCTAATTCAACCCCTTGATTTTATTACCTGTCCTTTGGCGTCTGATTGCACGAGAGTTGAATAAAGACTTTGGAACAGTTCAAGCCCTTGACACTTGTTAAAGTGTCTATATTAGTCTATTAGTTAAATAGGCTAATTAGTTTTGTGGGCCTTTATATTCCGGCCCGTCTAGTTTAGATTACTTGGGTCCTAAGTAATAGGGCGTCTCTCCTCCTATATAAAGGAGAGGCTGTCAGTCTTTGTATCTATATCAATCTATTCCTATTCAAGCAATCTTATATTTTAACATGGTATCAGAGTCGTCGCTCCTGAGGGAACCCTAATCCGCCGCCCCGCTTCCCTCTCTCTCCAAGCCACCGACTTCTCCCTTGCAGCCGCCGCCACTCCTCTCTCCGAAGAGAGCAACCGCGGGCTCTCTCCGCCTGCGGGCGGTCGTTGCCATGGCCTAGGTCGGCTGCTCGCTAGGCATATCCCGGCCTCCATGGTCATCTCTATTCTCTATTCTTTCATTCTTTCCATACAACACCTCCGCTGCCTATCATAGCAGCCGTCCTCCATCATCATCCGCAACAGTCGCCGCGGTAATCTCCATCTGCCATCCATCAGCAGCAGCACCAGCTGGCGCCGCCGCCGCAGCCAACAGGAGCAACACCGCCCCTAGTAGCCGCCATCTCCAGCAAACGACCATCATCCAAGCCGCCATCCTAAAGGAACAGTCGCCGACCATCCATGACGCAACCTGCATTTGCCGGCGTCGATACTATCGACAGGAGGTCGATAGTATCGACTTTATCACAGCGAAAGAAGAGCGTCTGTCGATACCATCGACAGTCCTGTCGATGGTATCGACAGTTGATCAGTGACGATGTAAAATGGTATCGACCGTCCACTCCATCTCATGAAGTCTTCAGATCAGCCTTCATCGCCGCTTTGGAGAGGGTCTGCCTTGGCTCCGCATGCATCCTCTTGGCATGCAATATCTCCGGAGTCACACAGGAGACTCTTTGTCATCTCCTATGTTGCGACAAAGTGCTTCATCAGCCGAGCGTCATATCCAGCCATCATCCGCAAGCTGCTGCTCCTCCACTTCATCATCATCCCGACGATCTTCATCCACAAGTTGCTGCTGTGTTGTGCGTCATCATGCTACTGTCGTACCTACGCCATCACCTGCTGTCTTCATCATCATCACTCCATCGCCACCTCCCATCTATGTCTACTCCCATATTCATTATGCCATCTATTGCTATTCGGATCATTAATCGGTCCTATCTTTTGCTAATCGGATCCTATTTTGACCCTAATCGGGCCAACAGACCCCCTTTCGGGTCGGGACTAGATCCATTTATTTTTCTACCCGGATCTCATGTTGACCCATTTAGTATACTCTCTTTGGTTATCGGTTTCATTCTCCACATATTACCCATCTCCATTTCACATATTTTTCTCTTTTCAGCCTTTTTCTTTCCCACCCACCCATATTATGTGAACATCCCTTTTCCACATTACGGGGGGGTCATATATCCAGTTCTCCACACCAAACACTCACTCTTGTCGTATTTGGTGTGCGGGGGGGATAGAGAGGAGAGAAAGAGATGAGAAGAGAGAGCGAGCATGAGAGCATATGAGAGAATGTATGAGAGAGAGAGTATGAGATAGATGATGATATATGTATTCAAGTTATATATATTCCAGGCTATCTTCATGGAGCTTCACATTGTTCAGCACATCGGTTCTCTACTTGAGCCAGCAGTGAAGATCCAGCGTCGACACCATATCCGTTGTTGATGATGTATTCCTTCAGCTGCATTCACATGAGACAGATGGGTGCTTCTTCAGAAGCTCAGAGTTTTATCTTCACCGAGTTGCTTCATCACGTCTTCTCCGAGCCGCATCTGCTGTATCGACATCGCCTGTAGCTGATCCTCTTGGGACTTTCCTTGATGGATGATATCTACTTTCCTGTCAAGCCCCCATGGTTCCTGCATCGTATCAAGCAGCAGATCGTCCGTCCACGTTCGTGCCACGTTAAGCACGTATTCCAGTGGCGACTTGTTGTAGTATCAGGTCCATTCGTCCACACTATATTTGCGTTCGTTCTGCGTTCAGCACGTATTCCAGTGGTGCATTCTTCAGCCTACAGAGTATCTTCACATGTCTTCATTTCAGATGCACTTCAAGGAAGACCTTCTTCAAAGCTCGAGTATCTTCAGCCTGCAAAGTCATCATCACTATTTGATTTAGGGGAAGTATTGATTAAGGGGGAGTAACATATTTTGTATGGGAGTGATATTTATCTTCATCTTTCATTTATCATTTCTTTTTATTGAGTCCTGTAACTCTCCAAGCTTGGACATGTGTTTCACCCATGCTCCAGCTTGAGGAGGAGTGTTAAAGTGTCTATATTAGTCTATTAGTTAAATAGGCTAATTAGTTTAGTGGGCCTTTATATTCCGGCCCGTCTAGTTTAGATTACTTCGGACACAAGTCTCAGGGTTTCTCCCTTGCTCCTATATATAGGACAGGGGTGTCCAGTCTTGTAATCATCTATTCCTATTCAATCGATCTTATATTTTAACAACACTATTACCCGCCCTTTGGCATTTGACTGCACTATAGTTTAATAAAGACTTTGGTTATAAATTAGTCAGGTGAAATCAATCATATCTAGATGTCAATACTAGATTGGCCCCAAGGGAAGGGTCATTGAATCTCATATGTGGGAAAGAAGGGTAAAGCCAAGAAGGATATAGATCCTTTCTGCATCAGTAAGGATGGGCAGAGAAACTGAATTAGACCAGGGAACCTAATTACACCAATCAGTTGGGTTACATTCGGGTAAGTGAAATGGTTTGGTTTAGCATGACAAACTCATCAAAAAAATGATTTGATTCTATTTAAGGCTACGCTTGAATCAAATCAAACCAAAAGTACCAAAAGTATGCATATATTTCTTCTTGATATCATTTTTGTTGTTCTTAATATATGTTTGCATTGAATAAGGTATTTCCTTTGTAGAAGCATAGATTAAGACATGACAAATTTCACTATCGTAAATGCATAACATTTATAGTTTCTCTATAATTGTTTGTCATTTTGTTGTTAAACTATATTTTATTTATATGAGCTGGGTTGTTTTTTTTTTTGGCTTCATAAGATAGCAAGGACAGATGGACCATTAATCTCCAGCATCTTAACAGACAACTTTGTATTATCTGAATCAACAGATGAAACTGAACAACCAAACCACATGACAACGGTTTTCGGTCAGGTTTGGATCGGTTTACGATTCAGTTCAATTTTATTTGAAAAGCTTCAAACTAATGTGATTGGTTCATTTTACAGTTATAGTGCTAAACCAAAAAATTTCCAACCTTATCGATGAGGAAGATTTGTCCAGGAACAAGCTCGCAATTGTAAATCTTTTCTATCACTATATATATTTGGTCCAGTAAAACACCAACCCAACTTCTATGATTTTGTGTGAGTTTAGGTTTTCTTTAAGAAAAGTGTGTGGGAATTCTATTTATCTCATTCCCCAGTAGATAAAAGTGAAAAACCAAAAGGTATAATCTTACCAGGACACTACCAATCAGAATGTTGGGGATTACATAAGCATCATGGATATAAAGCTTTCTAATAGATAAATGTGTGAAACACCTGCTTCCCGGTCGATACCATCGACAGGAGGTCGATGGTATCGAGATTATCACAGCTACCAGACAACAGTCAGTCGATACCATCGAGATTATCACAGCTACTGGACAACAGTCCGTCGATACCATCGACATCCATGTCGATGGTATCGACAGAAGGTCAGAGGCGGAAACCGACGATCTGCCTCTTGTGTCTATTTTTATTATATCATTTGTTTTATTGTTTTTCTAGGTTTTTCTCCTTTGTACCACCTTGTATCTTACCCTAATATATAAAAAGGAGTGAGACGGCTATTGCCCTCACACACAAGAGCTGCACCTTGCAGCCGCCAATGTTGTTCGTCTTCCTTCTCTCTCGTTAACATGGTACCAGAGCAAGGTTTGCTCTAGGCCGCCGTCTCTCTCCACCAGCGGTTCCTCTCTTCCTCCTTATTCCTTCTTAGCCGCCGGATCTTCCCCTTCCTCCGGATCTTCTCACCGCGGCACTGACAGCAGTAGCTGCGGCTGAGCCGCCGCACAGCGTGCAGCCGTAATCCGCCGCTTTGAGGATCTTCGGGTAATCCAACGGTGATCTAAAATCTAAACCAGAGGACTAGTCTCTCTACAGTTATTCTCCTAGTCACACATCCTCCATGTGTGATTAGGAAAATCATCCGGAGGCTGTGAATGCGTCAGTAACGCATTTCTCCTTGTTTCTTGGGTGATGTGTATCTCTCTGTCACCTCAATCTTCTTTGTGGCGTGTATCAATCCGTCACACAGTTCCGTTCTGTAATGGGGGATATCAAGACACCTATGATCTACAACGAGGTGTCACCTATCACCTCCATCAAGCTCGGCGGGAAGAATTTTCTTCTATGGATGAATGCCATCCACACTGTCCTGGAGTCTCGTGACAAGGCGGGACATGTTGACTCAGGTCCTCTGACCTCTACTGACAAAGGATATGCTGAATGGAAGCGTCATGATAGTCTGGTGAAGACTTGGTTGTGGAACAGCATGGAACCTACTATTGCGGCAAGGTTCATGTTCTATTCAACAGCTAAGGAGATATGGGACGCAGTGAAGCAGCATTATTCTCAAGAAAAAATGTGCTTCGTCAATTCATGATCTATGATCGTTTGTTTGCTGAGAGGCAGGGTGACAAATCTCTTGAGGAGTACTTTGGAGCTATTCAGGCACTTGCTCAAGAGCTGAGATATTATCATCCAGTGACCGTCGCTGAACAGATCAAGGACAGGGACGATCTAGTTACGACTAAATTTTTATCCAGGCTTAACCCTTCGTGCGGATCCGCCCGGAGTGTCATTTTGGCTTCTGATAAATTACCCGGTTTTGTGGAAGCCTATTCAAGAATACAACAATCTATCTTTAAGTCTGCTACTCATGATCCTGTTATATCTTCTGGGGAGTCTCATGCATCCGTAGCTGCTGCGGTACGAGGGGGACGAACTGGTATGGGCAGAGGACGTGGGACACGTCCTAAGTGCACTTTCTGTGACAAATTGGGACATACAGTGGAGAAGTGTTGGAAGAAACATGGGAGACCTGCTGCACCACCTGTAGGGACAGCTCATTATGCCACTACTACAGATTCCTCTTCTTCTTCTGTTGTGGGAACTACTTCTGGAACCGGTATCACTCTTACTCAAGAGGAGTATGATCGGTTTATTTAGGCTACACAACACATGAGTATGGGATCATCATCATCATCGTCAGCAAACCTGGCATCTACTGCGGGTAATCAAGCTACATCTCTCATAGCTTCTGGCTCTACTTCATCTTGGGTGATTGATTCCGGCGCGTCACAGCACATGACTGGTATGAGGAGATTGCTCCACTCTATTGGCTCGTATATCCCTCACAAATCTGTTACACTAGCAGATGGTTTAGTGAGGAGAGTGTTAGCTAGTGGATCTGTCCCTCTAACACCCAAGATTGATCTCAAATCTGTACACTTTGTGCCTGAATTTCCTTTTAATCTTCTTTCTGTTGCAAAACTGATTGACACTGTAAAATGTACGGTAACTTTTGGTCCTTCTCGTTTTGTATTGCAGGATCTCAAGAGTATGAGGACGATTGGTGGGGGACCTAGGAAAGGTGATCTCTACCTTTTCCATGGTGACAGTCTGCCTCACCAAGTATCTGTTCCTGCTCCATCCGTCCTGTTGAGTTGTTCCCCCTTACTATGGCATTGCAGATATGGACATCCTTCCTTAGAGAGCCTGCGCAAGTTGGAACCAGAGTTGTCTCAAGTGTCATCTTTAGAGTGTCAGTCGTGTCAGCTGGGAAAGCATCATAGGTTATCTTATCTCAGTCGTATCAATAAACGGGCTTCTTGTCCTTTTGAGTTAGTCCATAGTGATGTGTGGGGTCCTGTCAAAGACCAGAGTTATAATGGTTTTCGTTACTTTATTTCCTTTGTGGATGATTTTTCTCGAATGACATGGATCTATCTTCTTAAAAGTCGAGACTCTGTACTATCTATTGTGAAACATTTCCACATTGAAATAAAAGTCCAGTTTGACTGCAATATAAAAATTCTTCAACCTGATAATGCTTTAGAGTATGTCCAAAAGGCTATGTCTGATTTTTGCAGCTCTGTAGGTATGATCCATCGCACATCGTGCCCTTACACCCCTCAGCAGAATGGGGTGGCTGAGCGAAAAAATCGCCATCTTCTTGATATTGCTCGATCTATTATGTTCCAATCCAATGTACCTAAGAAATTCTGGTCTGAAGCTCTTTTAACTACTTGTTTCTTAATTAATAGACAGCCATCCTCCGTTCTTAAAGGACAGACTCCCTTCTCTGTGTTGCGACCCACAGACCAACCTTTTTCTCTTCCCCTTAGAGTGTTTGGTTGCACTTCCTTTGTCCATCATGTTGACCCTAAAGCAGACAAGCTTTCTCCTAGGTCTGTTAAAACCTTGTTCCTTGGTTACTCTAGTACTAGCAAAGGATACAAGTGTTACTGTCCTAGTCTTCGTCGGATGTTTGTGTCTAGGGATGTTATCTTCCATGAGACCACTCCATATTTCTCTGATGCTATAAGGGGAGCAATTGAGAGAGGGAGTGCCACCAGTTTTGCAGAGTGAGGGAGAGCCACCCATCATTCCTGATTATACTTTTATTCCAGATGAGCAAGCAACAGACAGGCCTGTTATTGAGAATTACCCACATGTTTATAGTAAGCGAGGCAGACCAGAACCAGAAATGGTAGCGACACCAGTCTCTGAGCCTTCATCTTCGTCTTCTACTCATGGGATTCCTACAGAAGCATCAGATCTTGACCTTCCTATTGCTGTTAGGAAAGGTACTCGTTCTTGTACTATTAGACATCCTATTACAAATGTGTGTTGTCTGGCCCACTTATATAAGCAGGCCCGCGTATTTGCTATTGGGATTGATTCTGTTGATATACCAAGGAATCACTATGATGCTATGAAGGACAGTGGCTGGAAACAGGCAATGCAGATTGAAATGTCAGCTCTTTTGCATAATGACGCATGGGATCTTGTTGAATTACCTACAGGGAAGAAAGTTGTGGGTTGCAGATGGGTTTTCACCATCAAACATAATCCTGATGGCTCTGTTGAGAGGTTGAAGGCCAGATTGGTGGCAAAAGGCTACACACAGACCTATGGAGTTGATTTCTTTGAGACTTTTTCTCCAGTAGCTCGTCTAAATTTTGTGTGAATTATTATTTCTTTGGCTACTACTTTTGATTGGCCCCTATTTCAGCTTGATGTTAAGAATGCCTTTCTACATGGTGACCTCCAGGAAAAGGTATATATGGAACAACCTCCTGGGTTTGTTGCTCAGGGGGAGTGTCAGAAGGTCTGTAAATTGAAGAAAGCCATATATGGTTTGAAACAGTCTCCTCGAGCGTGGTTTGACAAGTTCAGTGAGGTTGTACTCCAAATGGGCTTTTCTCGCTCTATGACTGATCACTCTTTATTCTACTCTAGCTCTTCATGTGGCTCTATCATTATGGCAGCATATGTTGATGACATAGTTATTACTGGAAGTGATTCTGCAGGCATATCTCGTGTGAAGGAAGGGTTGCAGAGACACTTCCAAACGAAGGATCTGGGTAAACTGAGATATTTTTTGGGCATTGAGGTGCTTCGATCTCATGCAGGTGTCAATCTATCTCAGAGAAAATATGTGCTGGACTTACTACAGGAGACAGGCATGACTGGATCTAAACCGGTATCTACTCCTATGGATTATCACACCAAGGAGACGGTTGACGATGTTGAGTACTCAGATCCAGGATATTACAGGAGAATAGTTGGCAAGCTAATATATCTGATTGTTACACGACCTGACATTTCTTTTGCTGTGGGAGTTGTGAGTCAACATATGCACTCACCACGATAGTCACACTGGACAGCAGTTTGCCGGATTCTGAGATATCTGAAGAGTGCTCCGGGTAAAGGGATCACATATTCCAAACCCAAGGTGCCTCCATCTACTTTGACCCTCACTGGGTACTCCGATGCAGATTGGGCTGGTGATCATATTGATAGAAGATCTACATCAGGCGATTGTACGTTTCTAGGTGACCATTTGATTACTTGGAAAAGCAAAAAGTAGAATGTGGTAGCCAGATCCAGCACTGAGGCTGAATACCGTGCTATGGCCCATGCATGTTGTGAACTACAATGGGTCAAATCCGTTCTCTCTGAGTTAAAAATCACTATTATGCCTTCTATGGAGCTCAAGTGTGACAACCAGTCTGCTATACACATTGCCAGGAATCCTATCTTTCATGAGCGTACGAAGCATATAGAAGTTGATTGCCATTTTATTCGTGATCAAATCAAAGATGGTACTATTGTGACGCCATATGTCAAGTCTGAAGATCAACTGGCGGATATCTTGACAAAGTCTTTGGGTCCGGCAGCTTTTCAGAAATTATGTGGCAAGCTGGGCATACACGATGTGTACTCTCCAGCTTGAGGGGGAGTGTGAAACACCAGCTTCCCGGTCGATACCATCGACAGGAGGTCGATGGTATCGAGATTATCACAGCAACCAGACAACAGTCAGTCGATACCATCGAGATTATCACAGCTACTGGACAACAGTCCGTCGATACCATCGACATCCATGTCGATGGTATCGACAGAAGGTCAGAGGCGGAAACCGACGATCTGCCTCTTGTGTCTATTTTTATTATATCATTTGTTTTATTGTTTTTCTAGATTTTTCTCCTTTGTACCACCTTGTATCTTACCCTAATATATAAAAAGGAGTGAGACGGCTATTGCCCTCACACACAAGAGCTGCACCTTGCAGCCGCCAACGTTGTTCGTCTTCCTTCTCTCTCGTTAACAAAATGTATGTAATATAACACACATAGAAACTATGTAACTTGGTTCGAAACTTGTCAAAATAGGAGAATCGCGAGGTTGGGAATCAAACACACATACCTTGATGCAGGCATTTATTTTGCCATTATTTAAGAAAATTCATTTCAGCACATTACAAAGTCTCTTGGAAGAAAAAACACCTAACATAGCCCTAGTATGTTGAAGTGAAGATATTTCACCCAATAGTGCGATAATTGCATATGCTAACCCAATGAGTGCATTATTTCACTCACTATGCTGGCGCTGGATGTACGATAGATTACCACCGATCTGTCCCTAAGTTTTCATTAGTCTTGTCTGCAGATGTACATACGAACATATATGTACACTAACTTGTTGCCATCTTAGGGCCATGTTTGGTAGCAGTGCATATAAAAGGTGATCTTTCATTTGATATTTGTGTTTTAGACTCATTCAATGGTTGGATTCATTTAAAAATGCATGTATGGTTGGTTTGTAGTATTCATAGTTAAGTCTAGTATACTTGAGCGGTGCAAAGCGAACTCTGTTATTTTACCAGTGTAGCTTGTTTGTTTGTCTTTGAAAACATGATTCCAGCCACACTGCAGGGTTTTTTTTAACATGAATTTCAGACATACGGTACAAGGAACTCCCTAATTGTAAACAAACTCGATCCACAGGACAACAGATTCATGAATTTCAGACACCCGGTACAAGGCTAATTGTAAACAAACTCAATCCAAAGGACAACGGATTAAGTCTACAAGCATGACAATGTAAAAGTCAGAATTGAAATTCACATGACATACCTAGAATGCTAGAGGCCATCTCTTCGCTACTCTGTGGTGATGAGTTTTCCTTATTAAATGGTACATCCAATGGAGAGACGGGACTTGCACGCTTGAAGAATTCATCAGGAGAACTGCTAGAAATCGAAACAGGGCTGGGAGGAACCTCCGTCAAGTTATCCTGAATGGACAGGATAAGATTCAATAAATAATCCAAGAGATCAAATATGCTAGCAGTCTAAATAAAACTGAACATCAAAATCTTCTTGCCTTTGCAATGCCTACATCCATCGACAGAGCTGTTGAAGCGATCTGCTCGGGATCTAATTGACGAGCACTTGAATCTTCAAGTGATGACTTTTTATTAAACAATTTGTGTTTAAGCGTAAGATTGTGCCTGAGATTGGAAACTTTATTCTTGAAATTAAATCCATCTCTCTGCTTTTTTCTCGTGGTTACAGATGCATTTCCTTCTGTCTCATGCTTCATCTCAATATGAGCACCAGTTTGACTGTTTTGATTCTCTGTAATTAGTTTCTCATAAGATGTTGCAGATAACGGAGCAGAATATGATCTGGAAAGGGAAGATGGGTGCCCTAGAAAAGGTGCCTCTTTCTGATCTTCCAATCTAAACGATGCAGTGCTGCTTTCATTTAACTGATTAGTAATATATTTACGATTGAATTTTTGTACAGCTGGATATTCAATTGTTGAAATGAGATGACTGTCTCTCTCAGCTGAGATCTGTGTATTTCTCGAATATCCACTGGTCTCTGCAGTTTTGTGTGAATTCTTCAATCTTCTTAAGAAAGTGTTTTTAGGTTCTTTGCTGACGCTTCCAAAGGAACCCGATGCAGTGCACCAGTCTTCAACCTTGACTGTTCCGACTGATTTGGACTTCATTAATTTGGACTCAACATCCCTCGAAATACTCTCTCTAATTTGTCTGGCAATGTGCTGTGCTATTTGCTTTGGGTCTGTGCGCTTGCCCTTATAAACGGTACCTTCTGCACTTCCTTGAGTTGCAACAGCAAAATCATGAACCGGTTTTCCTTGCACTTCCAGCCTGAGTCTTTCCTTAACCTCCTCAAGAAAATGTTCAATACTGCCTAGCTTTTCTACAATCTCAGGAGAGTTAGCCCATGTCTCTCTAAAATCATCAATATATTCAGCATTAGGCTTCAACACTACGATGTTGGCTGCAGGCAGGGATTCATCCATCTTTTCCGCAGTTTCCTCTACACGGAAGCCTCTAATATTTATCCATGGCATTCTGTTTTTTGATGCAGGCTTCACAGGATTTGAGCGATATTTTGTACTTGTGATGTCATTATCAATGCCAGATCTTTGTTTTCTGTTATCAAGACCAGAGAATCTGGAAGGCTTTTGATGTGAAATTCTCTGCTGACCACTCACATTAGCTACCATCTTTTCTTCATGTACGTTTCCTTTTGAAAATGTTGGGTGTTCCCTCCACCCCGGCGGAGTACGATCGAGCCTATCGTTCTTATTCATCTCCCACTTCTTCTTTGATAGCCATTCCTCGAATTCTTTCTTGAATTGCTGAAGCTGCTCTTCTTGGGGATGCTCCCGTCTCTGCGGTTTTTCTGTTCGTGGGGGGATTGTGGGTTCAGAAGCTTCCACATTCTTGTCTCGCTGTAGACTAAAAGGTCCCAAATCAAATGGCTTGTGGTGCACAGAACTTGCTTCACCATACCCACGTCTTTGTTCACTGTTCCTGGAAACTGCAGTGAGTCTTTCACTATGATGTACAGAGCTTGCTTCACGTCTTTGTTCACTGTTCCTGGAAACTGCAGTGGGTCTTTCATTTGAGGAGGTTGAAGTTTGCGATGGTAAGGAATCCATTCCCATTAAGCGGGCGATGACACTAGGTGCATTGGGTCGACCACCGTTCACTTGACCAGACATTTCTTCATCAATCAGCTTTTTGACAGGAGTTCCACTGGGAATGGACAGTCTAGTGGGGTTCTTGATGATACATGAAAACTGAGAAAGATAGAATAATAAGTTCACGAAACAGTTTTACTCTGAATAGAAACAAAGGAAAACAATCTATAAGCAACATAGATGCAGTTTATTGTAGTGTATCCATCCTAGCTGTTGAACTAAAAGAGGAATACGGCAATAAACTCAGACCCTTTAGGCAACATAGGAAACCCGGCTAGTGCTTTCTTTTAATGGAAAAACAAAGCACTTGTAATTCCTATGAGGAAAGGGGTTACTTCCAAACTAAGTTGAAAAGAGAAACCACAATGCAACCAGATATGAGGTGAGTTCCAGTTAAAGGCCTAGATCAACTGAACGGTACAATGAAGTACCACTTAGTTAGCAAATACAATAAAAAAGTGAGTTGAACATTTTCTTCTCGTGAAACTCTTCACTTTCGTTATAAGGTTCTACTATCTTATTTGGTGTATATTAGCCCAAAAAAAATGAAAAAAGAACCTTCATGTAAGTAAGAGAATTTCCTGATTTTGGGAAAGAGTTAAGATATGATATTTGCCTGAGCAGCTTACCGGGATGTTTTCGTAGATTTCATGATACCCCTGGTACGACTCTGGAGGAAAATCCAAGCTGTTCCTGGGGGCATCAAAGCCTAACAATAACAAGCAAAGACAGTTAGTTGATAAGGTGCAAAAAAACAGAAACATGACTATCAAATAAGACACGATATCTCCAGCTCTAGAGAAAAGTGGAGGTTTGTATTTTTACCCTCTGGGCGCTTCTTCCTCTGCGTCAAAATCTTGTGAGATCTGGTAGATCGAGTGGAATCTGCGAGATGCAGTGCGGTAGCCATGGATGATAGACTTGGTTATATGCCACTTAATCAGAAAAGTAGATGAGTCTAACAATCCGTGGGTTGCATTGTGAGGGAGGAGGAAAGGTGAGGTTGCAAAGCGGACACGATAGTCGTCGTAGCGGCACCCTGCAAGATCAGCAGTTCAGGTCGTCTGTAAAAGTCAGCATACCAGCACAGGCAGCTCAGTACAGTAAGGCAGTCAAACCTCGTGATCAGTATCGAATAAAACAGAAATGAAAAACATCTCAAGATAACGTTTTTAGGAATCTCATGCATGTAATTCATCCCGAAAACTTAGCCTGCAGAAAGTTTGGCCGGTGCAATTCATGCAAGCCCAAATCTGCAGTAATTTAAGGGTATACAAAGGCCCTTTTAGAGGTTAAAGGGAAAAACAAAGAGAAGAAGAAGAAACAACGGGAGCAATTGCTCTGTCTCGCAAGCAAGCAACTTGAATACTATGAGGATCAGGGGCAGATCAAACATCATGTCAATTTGACAAGTGGAATTTTGAATTTTGTGAGACGTCGCGCTTCAACATTCCCGGAACCACACAAAAAAAACTCATCAGCGTAGCTCGAGAAGAATCCTGCGCCTACCGCTATGCGACTAGCAGCATCAACCATCAAGCTGGAATTTCGTCCTGAGGGATTCCACCATGCAAAGGCAGGACCTTGCGGGAAGATCCAATCTCAACGCAGAGGAACGCCGTGCATTCAAGAAGGGGCATAAACGAGCTGCAACCACCCAACCAGCCTGGCCTGCACAGTTTCACCGAGCAAATCCCGTCAACCGAGGACGTCAGCTACAGTCTACAGCGGCATCTGGGTAGCAACATTCTCCGAGGCAAGGATCAAGAAGCTCTCTGACCCTGTCCGTCGCGCCGGGCAACCCAAGAGAGCAGATAGGCAGAGGGTTGCTGGGCGACCCGACCGAAGCAGCAGCGTGTGAGTCGTCAGGTGGTGGTCACAGTACCGGTCCCCGGTAGGTGGTCTCATTCATTAAATGACAGGCACGAAGAGGGCGCAGTGCAGCTGGAGGGAATGTGGCAGGTCCGGCTCCGCGTTTCGTAGCAGGGGAGGGAGGAAGGGACAGGACTAGGTAGGAGGAGGAGGAGAAGGAGCAGAGAGCGGTACCAACTCAGCTCAGGAGGAGGTAATGCCTGGTTTTGGGTTGCGGGTGATGAGAAAAGATCCGGTTGGTTAATTCCTTTCCGGTACCGGTTCCCGTCCGTCCCTCACCTCTAGCACTGGCTCCTGAAATTGGAAAAATACCCCTCCCCCTCCCACCACCCCTACCCGCCCTCGCAGTTGAAAGCGACGGCAGCTGCTGCCAGTACTGCTGCTGGATTAAGGCCCACCACACTGTCATGCGACCACTCTTCCTCACGACCCCCACGTCCTGACTCCGACACCCACCACTACCTCCTTGATTGATTATCTTTTCTTTCAGTCCATATGCTTGTTGCTTCCGTCGCCCTCCACCTTTCCCCCACTTCCTTTCCCCCCACCTCCCTCGTTTTAACCATGTGTCCTGTTTCAGTTCAGCCCGCTTCGGGACAAAACATCGGCCTAGCTAGGGTTAGGGATCCGATCCGTCCACTCGGCCATGATCCATCTCTGATTCATCCCTTTCGGGTTCTGGGCAAACAGGGAAGGAGGGAAGAATTGAATAACTGCCAACTGCTAACTAACGGCTCAGAACTCACCCACCAGGCACTAGACCCGAGGAGGAGGCGGTAACGAAAAGGCATATCGAATCTCTCATCTAACTCATCTCTGTTCCTCCCTGTTATCTTTCGTCACTATTTTTTACTCTCGCCTACCTGGAGTTTCTATTCTCCGCCACTGTTCCGGCGACCTCACGGGACCAGTGCGCGATGGGTGTTTTTCACCGTGTATGCTATTTCCGGCATGCAGCATCCAGACATTTTACTGTGGTACATACACCGATGACGTCTTACACTGGTACAGAAATGTGGGGATGGCAGAGGAATTTAAACCAGAATTAATGTTCTCTTCTTTAGGATAAAATCAGGAAAATAAACCAGATAAACACGGGCTGAGCGTTTTCATTCATTGTTCCTCCGACTTTGGCCCCCAAGAAATGAAAGGGCATTCATTTTGTGCTCAGAGCTGACAAGGACCCATACATTGCTCTATAGTTAGAGAGAAAAATCAAACCAGCTGGGATTTTAAAATTTTCCTCCACATTTAGATCATGTTTCAAGTGAAAGCCTCAATTTTTTTTTCAAAATGTAATAAAGTTGTATTTCATGTATTATGTAATTATTTTTCAAATTCCGAATTGTTACTACGTGGACTCAAGTATGTTGTTACCGAAAGTTGTATGGTATTTCCAACATGCAGACTCCAAACATTGTTGAAAAATCGAAAGGTCATTGATACGGTCCGAGTATGGTGGGCAAATGACAATGCTCTGCAAGACTAAAAGTGCTAGATTTAGCGTGGAAATTCTCTCCAAGACAAAGAGAGAAAAATCACGGGACAATATCGGCCAACAAGTACTATGTAACCACGATTACAACTCACACTGCCCAGATTTAATCACATTTAAATCTGGAAAACTATCCCTGATCAAGAACAAAGATAAAGAGGAACAAAATTACACTCAATGTGTACAAACTCTCACTTTTAACTTTTTCTCCGCACGACACCATTGTCGTTGTTGGGGATTGCTTGTTGCCGCTGTGACCACTGATCGGGTTGCCTCTTCTCTAGATGAGGCGCCTCCCTCATTCCGTTGCTCTGATCCGTCGTCGTGGTTGATGCACCACCTATGTGTCGTCGACCGATGTGCATCCTCTACTAACCGGATAGACCATCGTTGTTGTCGTCGTAACCATCAAATGATGAGCATCTTCCTTTGCTCGGATCTCCTACTATTGTCTATGTCAACATCACAATACCAACAAAGTGCCACCAACTAATGTGTCATCTGCTGCTCAAACCCGCCTCCGTTGTCGATACACTACCATTGTGTTTCCGACTGCCAACCACTACTCCACCTCGAGGTAAAGTTGTTGACCCTCTCTCGTCCACGAGAGAGCATCACTGTCGTACACCCAATGTGTCACTAGTTGTCAGCTTCTATTTTTCCTCAAGGTAAAGTCGTTGACCCTCTCTCACCAAGAGAGAGCATATCCATTGTTGTTGTTCTCTGACTCTTCTACCATAGAAGACACCAACAAATGGTGGGATCACACAACAACAGGTGGGATGTCTCAATGATCTCCCTTGGGGCATCTATTTTATAGGCCTTCAAAGCATGTAGTTGCAACTAGGAATCCTACTCCAATTGTTAGTCTAGTTCTCTTTATACATAGGAAAGCATCTTCTTTCCTATTTACATTTGACTCCTATTAGGATTGGTAACAGAAACCAACTCATTCTCAAGTCCAAATCCAACTAAGACATGGGACGAAATCTTCCGTATCCAAATAATCTTCCCCTCCGACCCCTGTGGGAAACTTTATCATCAATGATCATCTGGAATAGCTTCTGGATTCTACTACCACATGTGATAGATCCAATCTTCTCAAAAATGTCAGCACTATGTCATCTTCATCCTTTTTTGAAGTCCACCATAACTTCACTATGTTCCCTGACAAGTGAGAAGAAGTATCATGACAATATCGCTTCTCTCTCCATGTCTGCACCTAGACATTGTAAGCTCCCCCTGATCAATCAGTCGAGTCACTCTTGATGAAGAACTTATTTCTGACCTCCTGTATGTTGGCTCAGAAACTCTTAGATGACGCTCCCTTGTCTATGCAACTCCTCTTTAGAAGATTGGTCCTATACTCTAGATATAGCAATTAAACACATATTGTAATGCCCTTTTTCATCACACACACGTTGTCCTGAAGAAGGCTTTGGAGAAATCTTGTCTGACCGGGAGACTTCGTGCTACATATTGTTGTCTTTCCATATTGAATCATGCATCATAGACATGCGTCTATTCTGTGATTGCTTCTTGTCAATGTTCCCCTTTCCGTATTCAGACGCCATCTCACGATGCCCATTAAATCCTTTAAACCTGGCTCTGATATCACTTATTAGGAAATTATAGAGGACAAGTGATGATTCTCTGCATGACTAAAGGCACTAGATTCAACATGAAAAACTCTCCTCGAGACAAAGAGAGAAAAACCATGGGGCAATACTAACCAACAAGTACTATGTAACCACAATTACAACTGACACTATCCAGAATTAATCACCCCTGAATTTGGAAAGCTTCCTCTACTAAAGAACAAAGATAAGAAAGAACGGAATTATACCCAATGTGTACAAACCCTCCATATTAACTTTTTCTCCTCACGACACCACTACCATTGTTGGGGATTGCTTATTTCTGTTGTAACCATTGACCAGATCGCCTCTTCTCCTCATAAAGTTGCTTCTTCTCCTGATGAGGTCACCTACCTCATTTCTATCTCTGGTACTGGTTCTAGTTGGTGCCTCCAACTAGAACTCTGACATTCCACTAGAAATATCTCTGCCTGAGAGTAAATATGCGTCATTCGTTGAATAGACATATCATTGTCATTGTATGCCACCAACCGATGTGCATATTTTGCTGCTCAGATCCGTCGTCGTGGTTGATGCACCAACTATGTGTCACCGACTGATGTCCATCCTCCGTTGACTGGATAGACCACAGTCATTGTCATTTTCATAGCCACCGAATGATGAGCATCTTCCTATGCTCAGATCTTCTGCCATTGTCGATGTCAATGTCACAATACCAACAAAGTACCACCAACTAATGTGCATCATTCGCTGCTCAAATCTGCCTCTATTGTTGATGCACTACCATTGTGTTTCCAATTTCCAACCACTACTCTTCCTTGAGGTAAATTTGTTGGCCCTCTCCCATCTATGAGGGAGCAGCACTGTCGGTGCACACAATGTGCTACCAGCTGTCAGTTACTACTTTGCCTCAAGGCAAAGCCACTTACCCTCTCTCACCAAGAAAGAGAACTGTCAATTGTTATTGTTATCTGGCTCTTCTACCATAGAAGACACCAATAACTAACAACTGTTGGGATCACACACCAACAGGTGGAGTGTCTCAATGGCCTCCCCCAGTGCATCTATTTTATAGGTATGCATAGCATGTGGTTGCAATCAGTAATCCTACTCCAATTCCTAATCTAGTTCCCTTTGTACATAGGGAGCCATCTTACTTCCTATTTGAATTTGACTCCTATTAGGATTGGTAACACAAGCCAACTCCTTCTCAAGTCCAAATCCAACAAGGACATGGGTCAGAACCTTCTGTATCCTAGCACATCCCCCCTTCAAAAATGGAAAGGCACATTCATTTTGTGCTCAGAGCTACTAAAAAGGACCCGCACATAGCCTTATATGTTGGTAGAGTTTATTGATTCAAAGATTAAGTCAAGGAAAGGATCCCAGTTAGAGACAAAATCCAAACTATCTATGATTTAAAAATTAAGCCATTTAGATCATTTTTAGTAAACCCTGATATTTTTTTCCATAATTAAATAAAGTGATATTTTATGCTTTTTGAGGGTTTTACAAAAGAAGGAAATTGTAGTACGAAATTCTCACTACTATGAAAACCGTGACAAGTGTTCAGTTGCCTGCTGTTGTTGATAATGTGAAAAAGACATGAAATCCTATGTCTCTATAAGTTAACCCTGGTCAAATCAAAGCCTGATGCCACCAAATTTGGCAGCTAACCATGGGATTAACATAAAAGCACACCTTACGATAAGTAAGTCACGATAAAGATACTGAAACCAAAATTTGAGCCAGTCTTAACTAACATGATCCAAAAAGGCATACATGATAAGGATCAGATGAACATTTCCAACTAGATTCATACATACAACACAAAGAAAGGCCCTTCATTTTCTTATTTCGTGAGGTAAATGTATAATCTCCATCATATGTTACTTGGTTTGGTACTTGTTTGTGCAAAAGATATGCATATTCATTATTTACAGCATATGCATCATATGCAAGACACACAACACAACACAAAATGAGTTGTGAATACATCATCATATGAATCACTTTGACCATGGCATGTGGTGTACATGGATGACTTTTGATGCAAACACAAAAGGTCCCCCATATTTTGCTGACTACACCATGGGTGTAGGAAACTCCTTAATAAAAAATTATATGGAACATATGTCGAGAACCTTAAAAGGTACACTTAATGGTCAACACCAAGTCTTTGGCCTTGTCCATCATCTAGATATCTCCTTCACCCTTGAAGTAAGGTAGCTACATCTTGATGAACTTCGTGATGGAGTGCTCTTTGGGTTTCTCGAGATGATTGGCATTGACATGTCCCATCATAAAAGTGGTCAAAAGCTGGCATAGGAAAGTCAACCCCTGATTCGGAGTAAACTGAGATGGAGGAGGGGTCTTTGTAAAATGAGGAGGCATGGTGATGACATGGTGGACCCTAGAGGTAGCATGTGCATCTGGAGTTGTCTGTGGTCGCTCCACATGTGGCATTCTGAATTGTGGGCTCAGTGGTGTAAAATACTCATCCAGTCTATCACGAGACTGAGATGACTCGCCACTCTTGTCCCAAAATAGATTGATTCTCCTTAAAACGATAGGTAGAGGTAACAAACTTAACATAAAGTTATGAGATAATAGACCACCGACTACTAAATAATTTGATGCCACATTGTAAGGAGCCGAACCCACTAGGGGGATACTCTCTAACTTTACTTTGATAATACTCCAGCAATACCCCAATTATCCCTTCGTAACAAGTAGATTAAAGGAGAACTACAATATTTTCAAAATAATATGGCTAAATTGTGACAATCCACCACACAAAAGGAGATTACTCAAAACTATAATGCCGATCAAATACTAACTATCCATATTACCAAAAACATACATAACTAAAAATAAAATAAAATTCTACACTTTAAAAGAGATATTTACACAAAGGTCCAACTTCACATACATTTATATTAGATATATTTACTTGTGGCCTCAGCCACTACCTGTATACAAAAGTTGTCTTCCAAATAGTTACAACATTTACATTGTTCATTGTGTATAATAAAAACTCAAGTCTATATACATCTTGTATAAATTCCTTTGTCCAGACCAGAGAGTATATGGACGACTATAGGACTCTACAAAATCACACCAATATCTCAGCTTCACTAATCTCCAAACCGAGACTCATTGCCACCACAGGTCTGACCTCACTATTGATCACCTAAAAGATTTAGAAGTCCATAAAGTGACACTCCAAGTCTCAATGATATGATGTAACTTCCAATAAAATTTATTGCTTACAAGCAGGTCAAATAATTATTTTAGTTAAAGAAGATATTATATCAAATTACAGAACTAACATAGTCCATAAAATGAAGAAGTACACATAATGGTACAGGTGTTGAACATGTGAAGATATGAATCCCATATGATACTAGTATCAAGAGTAAAGCAATAGTCATCATCCAATGTGATTTGCCAAATAAAACTAACAAATATATTATACGGCTGATTTCCATATTTTATCAAGCCCTGTGTAGTTTGAGGTGTACCACTCAAACTACAAGCTGACCACTGTGAAGTTGCAATCAGCCCGTATAAGATCTAATTTGATTGGAATCCTAAACATATCTCCCCCTCAGTCAGTACGAGTGACAAATTGTTGTGAAACTATGGCCCGACCTACTAAAAACAAACATGGTTTGTTCTAGGTGCACATGCCACTACACCAAAACTAGGGTATAAACTCTAAAATCTGAGTTATGGTCATATATTCTCTCTATCCCGTAATATCTGAGACACGACTTCAATCTCTCCCTAAAACCTTGGAATCATAATGACATGGATACACCATCTCAACACCCGCATATACTCACAGTATATAACTTTGAGCACCTTTTACAATTACTCATTTCACTAGCAACTGGTTATCTTTCGTCACTATTTTTTACTCTCGCCGACCTGAAGTTTCTATTCTCCGCCACTGTTCCAGGCTTCCAGCGACCTCAGGGGACCAGTGCGCGATGGGTGTTTTTCACCGTCTATGGTACTATTTCCAGCATGAAGCCTCCAGACATCGTTGGATTTACTGCAGTACATGCACGATGACGTCTTTTCACTACAGCGATGCGGGGATGGCAGAGGAATTTAAACCAGAATTACTGTTCTCTTCTTTGGGATAAAAACCGGAAAATAAACCAGATAAACCCGGGCTGAGCGTTTTCATTCATTGTTCCTCCCACTTTGGCCCCCAAGAAATGAAAGGGCATTCATTTTGTGCTCAGAGCTGACAAGGACCCGTGCATTGCTCTATCTTTAGAGACAAAAGTCAAACCAGCTGGGATTTAAAAATTTCCTCCACATTTAGATCGTGTTTCAAGTGAAAAACTCAATTTTCTTTTCAAAATGCAATAAAGTTATATTTCATGTATTACTAGTGAACGAACACGTGCATATGCACGTGACATATAAAATTTGTTGGAAATGTGCGGGGAGATGACTCGTCCGTGAAAAGATCCCTACGGTAAAAGATATTTGTGTTGGTTGTTTGAAAGGAGAGAATCAACGAACCATTTATGTGGGATGGAGACAGAAATACAGAATTAAAGATAATAAAAATTAATAGGAGAGTGAGAATAAATATTTGTATGAGTAAAATTCCTTGAAAAAAAAAATTAAAAGAGTGAATCAAGGAGAGCGCAACATCAAACTCGTTCTTTTTATAGTAGTATAGATGTACTTTTTCTTTAGAATCCGGAATTGTTTCAACGTGCACTCAAATCTGTTGTTACCGAAAGTTACTGTGGTACATGCACGATGACGTCTTTCAGTCAAGAGATGTGGGATGGCGGAGGAATTCGAAACCAGAATTACTGTTTTCTTCTTTAGGATAAAAAATGGAAAATTGAAAGGTCATTGACACGGTGTTATTACCGAATGTTGTTCCAAACTGTGTTAGAGATCATCCTAATCACAACTCACCCCTAAATAATATATTAGGGTGGTTTTACAGCAGAGATTAAATGCAATGTATCAGCATCTTGGAACAACAAATTCGGACCCATTTCTTGTGGGTTTTAGAAGAGGAAAAAAAATTTGAAATTCATACCATCTATTACAAGACTGGGCAGAATCTTCCATGACTCAGTTTATGCCACGCAGTAGGCACCCTCTCTGAATGCTTCATAGACCCAGAAATGTACAAAAACTTCTCTCAGGTATGTGTCGCAGAATCCAGATATTGCAACTCCACGTTCAACCGCTCTTCGAACCGCGCCAAACCTAGGGACTTACTAAGGTAAAGGAATGCAATAGATTTGGGAGATGTGCCTCGTGCTTGTTCACAAAAATACTCCTTTGTCGCAAGTTCTCAAATTGTCTCATCTTCTCATATAAGTATCACTGCGGAAACTACCTACTCTCAAACTCCTTCCTAAAATCAATCTAGGTGAATATTGACATCAACTTATAAAAATAACTTTGATAGCCAAGTCAATTGGTGTCACTATGTTTAAGGGAGATAATGGACGATGTGCAAGCAGAGCCTCCTGCACTCCCTGCTCTTGTGCCCTTTGTTGCTCCTTGACACAATGTTCCTCAGTCGCCAGCCGGAGAAAGCTACTCCATGCCTGCTCTTCACATCATTCTGTTATATCCACACCATTACAAAATAATGATTAGATATGGTGAGAATAACAAGACATCATATGTCCTTGTAACTCCAGCCAAATCTCAGCTCCGACACCACTAAATATCGTACCCAACCATGGGCACAGCGCACTAGCATGCCCCGAGGCCGAGCAAGCTACGGCAAAGAGACTCTTTGTCGAAAACCAAAAGTTTAGTCGGTCTTTGCTAACATCATACAACAAAGCATACTTGAATGCTGAAATAAAGATTCACGGCAATATGCATATACACCAACATATAGAAAGGCCCTTTATTTTCATATATATCTAGGTAAATGTATTGTAACATACCCGAATACAGGTATATAGGTTAACCCTCCCTTCTTCTAAGCTCCTATCTGCTAGTACATATTCACGTCGTTCAAAACACATTAGGAATAATTATAGTCAAATAGTATCATGTATTCATAAATAGCCTTTAAACATGATATTTGAAAGATAAAATAACCATGATACATGCAAAAATATAATTTGAGGTGCAAATATATCTAATAATGAATTTGGGTCCAAATTGACACTTTAGAATACACATAGGATTATAAGATAAAAGAAATCAAATTGATATGTGTCCTAGTGTCGCAATTGAATGATTGAGTGGAGTAGATATATAAATATAGGCTTAATACACTATTAATTGAATATAATATGAAATGTTTTCAAAAGTTAAAATTTACCTCAAAACTAAATTCCATACATCTCAAATTGCCTACCTAGCAAATCTAATACTGCTTGAATAAGGTTTACCAACCCAATTGAAATAATAAAGTAATACATTGAATCACCTAGGTCTAATGCATATATCAATGTGACACTTTAATCTCTTAAGGTTTCTGTTTATTTTCCTGATGTCACACTTTAATATGTTCTTAGCATTTATCGCATCCACGACTGACGTCTCCTTCCGGGAGGCCCGCTCTATGCCTTCTGCAACGGCTAGTCACCGCCCCCAAACATGATCCCTTCTTCTCAGCCTCTCATCATCTCCCTTCCTTCCATGCTTAAATCGCACAATCATTCCCCCTCTGGTCATCTTCCTTGCTTTATTCCTAACCGTCGAGGCTGCCTCGCCATGTGCCCAGCGGCCATGACCTCCTGACTTGTCATCATCTATAGCTGGCGGATGAGATGCAAGAAGTTGTTCTCCTCTCCTCTACCTCCGTGCAACCTTTTTCATCCCTTTCTCCCTTCCTCCATGTGCTAGGCTCCATGGTAGCAAGGTCGACGCCACTTGTTCAGCAGTTGTCGATGGCATGGGTAAGATGTGACCAATAGAGATCTCGACAACCACACCTTCCACCATATCTTCTTCTTCTATTGACGTCCCTCCTCTTCTTATCCTTCTAATTCTTCACCTCCTCCTTCTCACAACCTAAACCCTAGACACCAACATACCCATCTCCTTGTGTTTTTGAGTATCTGCATCGATGACCGTCGGGTCGAGACAACCTCGACAACTCTTCATGACTGACCCAGGTTTATGATCATTGGTTCTGTTTCCCACCAAAATCACCTACATTTGTACTCATCTAAACTCACGCACAACTTTGTCATCATCATCCACCTTGTGTCTGTCACCAAGCCACACGACATCTCTGTGGGCACAAGTGACCACCAGTAGGCTGCACATGCACACCTTCTTTGTCGAGAATTTGTCGCTATCTTCGACCTTCAAACATATGGCCACTCAGTTCAGTCTCCTCCACAATCTAGGAGTCAAATAGAAAGGAAGTGCCCTCCTCTTCAAATCATAAAACTATGATGACACTGCCACCATCCCCGTCTGCCATCTTTATGGTTTTGTAGAACCCAAGGAAGAAGACACCTTCGCCTCAACCTCGTCAGCCCTTCATAATACCTACATCAATGGCAATTGACATGCAAGGTTATGAACTCTTGTACAAATATCTCACCGTTGAGGCTACCCGTGACCAAGTCAATAAAGAGCACATGACGTCTTGGTTCAAGCCTACTCACCTACCATGTAAACATTGATCATCAGGATCAGAGTGATTGTAATGATCTACAAGTTAGAACTCATCCACTGTTCTCTCTACCATAAACTATAAAATTAGTAGGCCCATCAATGATGTATTTGACTAATTTATTATTATCTTTAGGCTTAGTAACAAAATCATCTAGTTTGTCTTACCCTTCCATCCTAATTCCTTGTATACATATTCAAGCAATGATTAGAGTTGCATCAACAATATGTACAAACATGATCACCAATGAAAATAGTAATCCATTTTAGTTATGGTATATAAGTATATTAGTGTATTTACTGGTCAAAAAAGTACATATATATTGTACTCAATTTTTCAGGAGATGATTAGAAGATATATGTTAAATAAGAAGCTAAAAGATAACCAACATGCTAATTTTATATAAAGCTTACTTGCATCACATTTGTTAATATGCCACAACATTGGTATCTTATTGGTACAACTTTCATTTAGTTAGTATTAATACTTAGAATGTTGGTTATCTTAATCTCTAAAAACTAATTATTGATAACATGTTAGACGAAGTGTTAAAAATTTATCAATGTTTGTGATATGTAAAGCATGGTTAAAATGACAAGCTAACCTAGTTGATCCCCTACATGAATATTAGTCGCATGTGAATTGAAGACCTATAACACACACACACACACACACACACACACACACACACACACATATATATATATATATATATATATATATATATATATATATATATATATATATATATATATATATATATATATATATATATATATGCATGGACTCATAATGTATCTACACCACTAGGAAATGACTAAGATTCCTTATGAGTACCATATAGTAGATGATGATCAAAACATGTTACATATGTGGACATAATTCCAAAATAATCTTATCAACTTCACGTCTTAGTATTTTCCATTATGGCACTAATATACATATAAGTGGGTAAAATGATAAATGATTAAGTGTCTAGTTATATCCTTACTAGTCATGTTTCATCTAATCATTAGTTAATCAAGATTTGTTTGCCTACCTAGTCCTTGTATCCATATCCTCGCTTCCTATTTCATTGGATTATAGGTTTAAACCCTAACTCGACATTAGATAACCAAATAATAGGCTTAGATATGCTTCAAAATCTGAATTGGCAGTTGTGGACTAATTTGCGTATAGAACACTTTTAGCCCGACAAGGACAAATGATGAATATCATTCCTAGAGTTAGTGTTAGTCGTGAAGATCAGGTATGCACATCCTCTATTTTTATTTTGGGAATTATTTGACTGAAATGTACATTCTTTTAATGAGACGTCTCTTGAGCTGTTAAATTCTTTTGGAAATCCAATTTCTTGAACATTTATATTTCCTAATTTTGATTGATTATATCCTTGTGGTTGTTGAACTATTTTGTTTGGATGCGTTCTTGGACCCCACATGCTATGTTTTCCTTTTAATGAGAAATTGATTGAGATGAGTAGTCTTGCCACTCTAATTTATGTGTGCTACATGTTTGACTAGAATATCTAGAATTGTGATACTTATGTACAATCATACTTATAAAGGGTGTGTGTATTCCAGACTGGGTGTGCATTTCTGCCCTTATTTCTCTTAAGACATGATCCTATGGGCCCTATTTTAGATATATTTAGTCTACATTTTTGTGCCTGTAAATGTTTATGTTTTAAATTGAGATTGTGGTTAAGTGATAAGGTGAGACACTTTATTCTTCATACTATTACTCTAAATTTAATATGTCTAATTTCTCTTGTGATACTTCTTTTGAACTTACCTAATTGCAAATATCTCCCTTCGTGTGGGAACATCTCTTCCTACACTTTTAACCCAATTTAATGCTTGAAGTGTTTAATTTATGTACATACTCAACCTTTGCTGACCTACATGTCTTGTTTCCTAATTTTTATGTTCCCTTTCACCCAGGCATAGGTACATTAGAAGAGAAGGAAGCATAGATATTACATACATGGTATTGGGCCTAAGGATAGCTTGGAATGGCCAGGTTGCCCTCTTCAACATGTCTTGCATGTGATTGGATATATTAGATGTGTGCCTTTTTACTTTGCTATACCACCTTTTATGGTGAGGAACAATTGTAAATGAATCATCATGTAACATTGTAACAGTTTTGATTCTGTTGGTTTATTACTAAATGGCTTTTATATTGTATCATTTGAGTGGATCCCCTATCGGGTCTCACTCTCTACAAAATGGTATCAAAGCCAAAAGCAGTTGGTAGTTTGAATGTTTCAAGTTATCCTATAATGTTCCTTAATTAGGTAATTAGTTGACCCTTTAGGTGTAGTTGATGTACCTAATATCGATTAATGGAATATTGAATAGGGTTTCAATCCCTATCTAATTTGGTGATTTCCACTCCTCAAACCACTACTGTAGTCAACACTTAGTTGTTGAGTAACCCTAGTTACCCTACCCTCCTCATAGGTAAAAAAAATCATATGTAAGGGTTGACTCTTTAGGTCATTTGTTTCTACCCTCATGCCTCATGGGAAGATTGTGTAACTAACTACTATACAGAGTAGGTTTATCTGAAGATACATAGCTAGTCTTAACCCTAGTTCTTACCTTAAATCCTTTCCTTTGTTGTTTTCTAGTATTTCTTGCATACACCCACCTTGGGATGAGCATGCTTGGATGACAAATGCAAAACCCTAAAGTAAACCTATAATTGAGTTTATTTCCTTGATACCAAGTGATAATATGAATTAGCTCCATTATGGTTCAACATTCATTGTCCTCAACATGGAGTATGTCCACATAGCTCAGTCCAAATATATTTATCTTAGGTTTGTATACCATCCTCATTGAGCTTGTTATGCCTTATACATGCCAATTGGTTGATGAAAACTATAAGCTTTAGTGCATGTCCTTAAGTGCTCACATCTCTGGTCTCTAAAGGTGTTCTTGATGTAGGGAAATATGGTTTAATAGAAGGATGGTTTAGAGGATATACCTGGTCCTAGAGCAAGTCCAACGACAATCTCCTCATCATGGTGTGCTCCCTTTCTTCAAGTCACACTCAAACAACGTCTGTGTCGGCCTCCTAGTTGAATACCACATGCAGCAGGTTGATGTTGTCCTCCTAGCGGGAAAAGCTCCATGCCTCTATAGTAGTCCACATGGACCACATGGAACTCTTGTCGTCCTAGTATAATGGACAAGAAGGAGTTTTCCCTTCACGTTGGCATACTAGTCCCCAACTTGCTCTCCCACAATTGTTCTCCCTTTCTATCCCTTCCTTTATCAGGTAGGACTTTGATCGGGTTCTCTCAGTTACCACAATCAGAGAAAACAAACAATTTTCAGAAGCAATTGAGTTGTGTCTCTAGGAAACCCTCAGTACTCTCTTTTTATAGGAGGGTCAGGGTTAGGGTTCCCAGACTGTGTGGGAGTGGAAGGGATCGGAATTTCATGAATTTTTACAACCTACAAGCGGTGAAACAATCAGTTCATAGTTGATCGATCGTTGGCATGTGAGCTGGTCGGTTCACCCAGTAAATTGGTCATTTCATCATGTTTCCTAATCGTAATTGTATTAACAACTCTAGTCTAATTAATGCATGAAATGGCATCAACACTAATCCTTGATGCAATCGAATTGCTCTTGTGAATCGGGCGGTTCACCTCATGAACCGGTCCTCTGGTGACCTTGAGTCGATCGGTTCACTCAGTGAACTGGTCGGTTCATGCCCTAGTTCATTCAAAATTCAGACAATGCAATATTCAATTAACTTGACACTTGAACTGGTCAATTCAACACTTGAACAGGTCGATTCAAAGTCATGTCAGTCAGTTGTTGTTTAAATCGAGTACTTAAACACTTTAGTAATAAATTCAATTGTCATTCATGATTAAACTCCTATTCCAAGTGAATCCTATGTGTGTGACCCTATAGGTTCCATATTACGTTGGAAGCAAATGTCCATAACTACTTTATGACATCACAAGAAAAGAGTGGTGCCTAGTCACATCATTCCTACCCAAGTAAATGGAAAGTTGGAGAATGAATTCAACCTACAAACTATGATTGGTGTTATAGTGTTTGTCTAATTCCTTTGTCACTGATATCTCGTATTGAACTCGAGGAATGTAATCATCATCCTATCCAATCATTCAATCCATGTTACTTGAACTAGATCAGACTGTCTGAGATATATGTCAATATCACATATTGACTCACATGTGCATGGCCATGCATTTCTCAGTCTCACTTATCAAGTGGCTAGGATATCATACTCTTATAGGAGGGACAAATCCCATCTACATCACTCACAGTCATCCCCATGTGTCACAATGTATCATATTATCACCATTATAGCAAGCCTTACTCAGAATCACGGTGGATGATGTCAAAGTACATTGAACAACATGTGATGAGTGTAGTAACTTTAGGTCTAAGAACCACATTCACCACCAACACTACAAGAGATGATTTTGACTACCAATTATGGTTTCCATGTATCACTCTTATGGTGGGTATGTCCAATACATTGTTCTCTAACAAGTATCTATGTGCTTGGTTTGATGTCACATATCATGACTGATGTGATTCTGTCATTAATCAACACAAACTCTAGTCTTATGTATTATTGTTGTTTATTAGCCTTCCACAATAACATTCGACTAAGGACATAACAAGAATGTATATACTCTTAACATCCCTATGATCTCATTGTTCAGGTCACACACCTAAAGACATATGTCATTGAGTAACATCATTCTATATACATTTATTATGTGTCTTCATTATCTCATAACTGGATAAAATAGAATAAATTGGAAGCTTGCCTTTATTATTAATAAAATCATTTATAAGTTATTCCATTACAATCATCATATGATTGGCTCTTTGGGTATACATACCAACATACTCCCGCTTGTACTTAGAGCCAATCACCCCTGAATCTTATTCCGAGTGATCTAACATAACCATCATGCTTCTGTTGTGAAAGTGTTTTTGTCAATGGGTCAGCAACATTGTTCTCGGTTGGTACTGTGCAAATCTTCACATCTCCTTTTTGTATGATCTTTCGTATGAGATGGAAACACCTTTATATGTGCTTGGAATGTTGCAATAGCTCCATTGTTGTCACAATATAGCTCAATTTTGTCGTTGATGCTTGGAACTACCCCAAGTTTAGAGATGAACTTCTTGATCCAAAAAACCTCCTTTTCTGCATTTGATGCAGCAATATACACAACCTCTCTGGTAGAATTGACAATTGTCTCTTGGTTGGAACTCTTCCAACTCACAGTTCCATTGTTGAGGCAAAACACACAATCCAAACTATGATTTGTAATCATCTTTGTATATTTGGAAGCTTGCATTGGTGTAACCCTTTACCACCAACTCATCCTCTCCGCACAGACCAATAACTGATACTTAGTTCTTCTCAAGTACTTAAAGATGTTCTTCACGGATGTCCAATGAGCATCACATTGATCTGACTGATATCTTCTCGTCATGATCAAGGCATATGAGACATCAGGACGGTTACACAACATTACATACATGATGGATCCAATTGTTGATGCATATGGAGTCATACTCATGTATTTCCTTTCTTCACAATAATTGGGACATTGAGCTTTAGAGATGGTAACTCTATGGCACACGGGAAGGTTTCCTCTCTTTGAGCTCTCCATGTTGAACCTCTTCAACACTTTGTCAATGTATGTTCTCTGACTTAGTCAAAGAATCCTTCTGGATCTATCTCTATAGATCTTGGATCCCAATATATAACATGCTTCACCGTGTATGGTATTTCCAGCATGCAGCCTCCATATATCATTGGATTTACTATGGTACATACACTGATGACGTCTTTTCGCTACTACAGAGATGTGGGGATGGCAGAGGAATTTAAACCAGAATTACTGTTCTCTTCGTTAGGCTAAAAAGTTGGGAAATAAACCAGACAAACACGGGAAAAGCAGTTTCCATTCATTATTCCTCCAACTTTGCCCCCAAGAAATGGAAGGGCATTCATTTTGTGCTCAGAGCTGAAAGGACACGTACATTGATGTAATGACCCCGCCTCCCAGAAACCCCATTTAAGGGAGACTCGAAGGTCAGAGCCATTATCCCAATTAACAGGATCAAAGCTTCGACAAATAATCAATAATAATTATGAAATTCTACCAAACTAAACTGAAAACTGGTATAAAATAAAACTTTGCATACCTTTTTCAAAAACTTGGACATCTACTTCTATCCACATCTGGAGTCTATCCTAACTAATCATCCTTTGTACTTTAATTCTTATTTAATTCCACATATGCCACTTTACTGTTTGTCCTTTTCAAACTTGTACCTAAAACGCCGAAAAACAAAACGTCGGTCAGCATATCGATATATGAAGGTATGTGGGGACAACCAAAATTTTGCAAATATGGCTAACAATCTATATAGCACAACCAAGTTAGTTAACAAGACAATTTACGCTTTCAATGTAACATCATCCATTCTCCACCGCTTTTGCCCTAACCCTGGAATACCCTCCTTAGGGTTTCTCTTTTTCCATTGACTTATGGCCACCTTTTCAATCTCGAGCTTGGTTCCTGGGGTCACCCTTCATGGTGCCCTTTAGTCATGCAATATCATAGGCCACCTTCTCAATCCCGAGCTTGGTGCCTGGGGTCACCACTCCTGGTGCCCATGGGTCTTCCCTTCTGGGCTTAACCTTTTTGCATCATCCATCAGGGTGGCATGTAGGTACGAGAATACACACTTATACTATTATTGTGATAATCATAATGACTTTATGATTTGCAAGTATGAACATCCAAACTGATAAGTTGCATTCAATGCGATGAATCATCTGGGAAACTCTTCGGGAAACTAATGCGATTAACCATAATTAACCACATACCTGTCAAGCTAACTTGAGTGCACAAATAACCCAACCAAGCAAGAAACCAAGCAAGCACACACAAGTTGATCCTAAAATATGCATCCAATTTCCTATCATTGATCATGCCATCAAGATCTATTAAACCTAGCTCGCTTCCAAGGGTTTCTAGTCCACTTTTAGGGTTTCCATTGCAATTAGGGTTCTTCTTCATTTTTACTCTTTTAAACCCTAATTATCTCATCTATTCTTCACAAAAGATATTAAGGTTACCTTTTAACAACATATAACCCTAATTTCATATTAAAGGCACAATTAAATGTCCATTAAGTCTATTATGCCCCTTTTACATTAAAACTACCATTTTTATCCTTTTAATTCATGACAAGATCATTAGGATCAATTATCATCTTCGGTTCCTTACTGCAACTTACTATCTTAGTAGTACCATGGTGTATGGTAATCTTAACATCATGATCTCTTGTATGTCATGATTCCTCAAGATTGATTCCTCAAAAACCCTAAACCACTCTAGTCAGGGTTTCATCACCTTCTTTTCTAGAGAAGTGCATTTGAAGTTCTACAACCATCCTTTTATTGCATAAGGCCTAGGGTGTCTAACCAATCAACTAGTAACTTGTTCAACAGATCTCGTTACATCTGAGTGTTAGCCAAACTTATCTTCTTTTTCAACTTAGGGCTAACCTAACAGCCTCTTCTAGCCTCTAGTTAAACTAGGCAACTGCATCTCAACCAGAGCATCCATTACCGCTTTGCATCCTTAGGTGTTAGGTAATGTTGAAGACATACACCTCCATGTACTCCACTTACAATCTCATCTCTAAGTCTATCTTCATCAAGAAAACTCTGAGCTCATATTCTTGGTCTTTGAACTCAACCTTGTATAACTTGCAAATTCCACATAGCTCATGTTAAAAACATCTTCATAAGATGACTACCTTATTTCTCTGGATGTTTGTAGACCATCCATGTATCATTCACTCCACAAGGGTATGCTATCATCTCTGTCCTCATACCTCATAGCAATGTTCCAACTCACATCATCTTTATCCTTGGTGTATGGCATGCATATTGTCCTATCTCTCACTCTCATAACAAGAGGAAATAAGCATTTGGCGGCCGCCCAAACACAAAGTTCTTCCTATTCCAAGAGTAGAGATGGTACATCCCACATTTCTAGTACACCTTCAAATCTAAGTTGAAACGTGCAACTTATGTCTCTACACCACAATCATTTCGACATCAAAGTTACTTCCATGGAAAACTAGTCTTGAACCTACTTGGGTCACCACACAATCCTTGGTCATCTCCTCTAGGTCTGTAGGGTGCCGACACTTTTGGGGTCATTCCTCTTCCCTTATGCATCCAGAGAGTGCCCTACTCATCAGCCTTTTAGGTCCCATGAGTTCATGAAGGTGATCAATCTCCTAACCCATGGACCTCAGACAATGATAGTTGTTACCTCCCGATCCTATGGTCATGTGCAACTAGGGAATTAGGCAACTCCTACTCCCATCGGTCTTATCCCAACTGACCCTAGGATAGACTTAGGATTCTAACATAGTACATGTCCAACTTAGAACCTCATCCAAGTCTCCATCATCTCTCTTTGTGTTCCTGGGTTGTCTTTCATCCTTTCACAGGGGTCATGGTGACCTTCCTACCTTGGTCAGGCCCCATACCGGTTATCTCCATGGTAACACATCCCCTGCACTTAGAGATGGTTATCTATAGGTCTACAAGTTCATTCTCATATCATGTACTTTTCACGTAGCTTCTCAAGATCTTATGAGACCTTTTTAGGTTACCTCAAAACCACAAACACTAGTATACACCCTACAAAAGGGTTCCTCTCCCAGGAAGGGAGGAAACTACAACTTGATGACAAAGGTCACAAACATCCTTAGGTCTAGGGGTTTACATCAACATGAGCATGCTTAGCCATGTCAAACTACTAAGGCACATAGCTAGCAAACGGACCACTTACTAAACCATGCTAGGTCACACTTGTTTTCATTCCTCAACATTGGATCAAAATTGTACTTTCCCATGTCACCAACTTAGCTGTGAGGGGTTCATCAAACATACCTTAAACTTAAGGGGGTTTCCCTTTCCTCTAAACATGAGGAGTGCCATGCTCGAATCTATATAAACTCAAATCTCATCAGGAGCATCAGTACACCACTTCCCCTCTTAGGCCTAGGAACCCTAGGTTCACTTTTTGGGTGTCCAACTGCATGCTCAACCTTTAAACCATGAACCAAACATGTACAGGGTGTGACATGCACTTCTTGTCATCCTTCTACTCGAGCAACACTAAAGAGTGGAGTCATCCTCAAGGACAACCAACAAGGTATAAGGCCTCACAACCTGATACTAAACCTCTTCAGGTCTAAAGAACTCTTCTTCCCAGCTTAGAAGGCAAGCACTTATTTGCACACAGGTACTAGCAACCTCATCATCTTTCTAGGGTTTGGTTCCTCTAAAGGCAACCAAGATACTATCAGCCTTAGGGATCATGCATGAGGCAACCGCAACCATCCACTTAGGTCGCATCATCCTCAACTCCCCACTACTCCTCGTATCTCAGAGTCTAAGCTTCCAACCTTCTTACTTGGGTCCTGCTCTCTCTCTCTCTCTCTCTCTCTCTAGATCTAATCCTATAAACAAACTTACTACCAGAGGTCCTCTCCTACATGAAGATGGATCAAGCTCACAAGCATAACCCTTCCTGGGTGAAGCCTATGTTCAATTTATGTTTGCTCAAGATTATCCATAGCAATTTATGCTTATATCATAAGCTATCCATTATACTCTCCTGGCCAGGGTTTTAGCCTACTGCTCGCACCACTGACGTACTCTGGGTGCATGTTATGCCCTACTGGCATAAGCCCATAGGGTTTCTATAGGTTCTTCACTAACTTCATCATTTAAGGAACTATCCTTCACTCTAACATGCACAACCCTTCCCAGGGTTGGGTCACCAAAGGCACTAGATCATCCAACCTCACATGGCTCATAACATCATGGGCATCCAAAAGCATGTCCACGCACCTGGTCTATCATGACATCATGTCATCATGCCATCTCTCTCTCTAACCACTACTTAGGGTTAGGGTTAGCATCATTGTGCCAGGTCTCTACTTTTAATGGAGATCTCTACCCTCCAAGTCTAACTTTCTCCACTCATCCTCCTGACAAGGAGGTCTAGTGTTACGACCCCATCTGAGCTTAATTGGTAAACTAGGGTTTACCTAGACAATTGCAAAGATTAATTGGAATAATCATTCTTGAAATATAATTAATGACGATAACACAATTAGGATGTTTTAACTATTATAAGAAGTCTAAATGTTCTTTTGTCTTGAGAATTAGGGTTTGAGAAACATAAACCCTAATCGGCCCAATATAGGGTTTTGATGATACATGAATACAGAATTTGATAAGTAGAATGTCTCACTAAATGATTTTTAGTATTTTATGTGTAACTCTGATTTACTTCAAATTTGGATATGATTTGTATATATAAAATGTGAACAACATTGAAAAATATCAGAATTTTTGAAGAATGCTCTGATCTGTTTATCGGCCGAGTTTCAAACTCGACCGATCACATTTCCAGATTTATATAGCAGTGTGGTAATTGAATTTTATCTTTTTATTGGTATATCCAATTGATCTCAAATTTTAACTGTGATTGAAAAACACAATTTTAGACACTCTGTTAAATTGGCGTAATTTTTGGATGACTTTTTGATCTCTACAGTAAAGGTGTCGGTCGAGTTCAGTGCAGGACAAACTCGGCCGAATATATTGCTGACTGCAATATAGTAGTGCACTGTTCTATTTTTAATTATTTATTGGTAACTCCAAATGATCTCAAATTTTAACTGAAGCTTTATAGATCAATTATAAATAACTTTCTAAATTCCCATAATTGTTGGAGAATGTTTGATCTCTTAAATAAACGAATTACAGTAACTTTTGTATAACTGAATATTCAGCCAATATAATTAAAGTTGAGTGTTGGGTCAATATGCAATTGACCCAAGCAGCTCAATTGACTTATATGATCGACCACACACACACACACACAGCTCTCATTCTTCGTCATTCATTCCAGAGAAACGAGCTCCTAGAGAGAGAGGGAGAGTTAGGGTTTGAGAGAAGAAAGTGGGGGAATTGCTGAATTAGGGTTTTGCGATTCAAGGAAGGGTGAAATCAAGTAAGTTTGGATTCTTTGCATAGACTTTTATGGTGGATCTTCTCTCTCATGTCAAGATTCCGTCCATGCTCTGATTTGATCCAAGATAATGTCGAAATTCCCTCTTTTCTCACCCTTTCTTCATAATCCCTCATTTTCAAGGTTCCCGAGTTGAATGGAAGAAGAATTGGGAGATTTGCTAGGGAATTGAGATGAGTTCGAGATTCCCTGAGTTGAGCTGCAGTTTTGAGGTGTTTTCACACCTTAGGGTGAGTGGGTTCTTCCTTCAAACAGTGTAATGCACGAAATTTGATTATAGCATCCAAATCCCTAAATGCTTAGCATGTGATTCTCAATCCTGAATGTGTCCGTTTGATTTAAGTTGTTGCAAATTGATATGTTATGGATTCCTTCTCTGTTTGAATGATTCCTAAATGGTAGATTCATATCAGGAACGTATACAACACTTCCTAGTGAGAATGTTTTTCAAATGTATATCAAATGATGTAATTAGGGTTTAACCTAATTGTGACATCACTAGAGTTTCAACCTTATTGAAAAGGACTAGTAATCCTATAAGTGGTTAGGATGTACCTCATGGGTTATCTTAATTGAATTTTATTCTGGATACATGATATCGCAGTGAATGATATGGAAAACCTAAATTTAGTTAAATTTCCATGGTTTCATGTCTATATTGATTGCATATGATTTGTTGGAAATAATCTTTATTTAGTGAATGCTTATATCCTATGAAATCCTTATGAGAGACATGTGACAAGTGAATGAGGTAAATGAAAAGGTGAATGAGGCAAATGCAACCCTAAGAGTAGGGTGTTGGCATGTGATGAATGAATAAGGCAAATGAAACCCTAAGGATAGGGTGTTCAATGAATCATGCTATGGTAATATGAAATGTCTCGATATGAGATGTGGTGATGCTTAATTGTTGAATTGTATGTTTCTAGTGCATTTAACTTTATATGCTTGTTCTCTCTGAAATGATATCTACATACTGCAGGGCTTCTTATATTTCAATACATATCTCGTAAATTGTAGGTGATGAGATATGACATGCCCTAGAAAGGGATGTTACTGAGTCATGTTGAAGATGACAAATGATATATATGTGTTTTCAAGTGATACCCATAATGTGAAATAAGTATGAAATGTGATATTCCTGTTTAATTGTTTATATGTTAATCAGTTAATAGACTTAGGTGCCCTAACACCGTAGAACCCCTTTGAGAGGTCTGCACCAGGGGGGGTGAAACTCGTGTTCAACATCAACGCGTGCGATGTCACGGTGGCACGAGGATGGAAAGGCAGTGTTCAACAACAACGCGTGCGATGTCACAGTGGCACTGGAGTAAATAGGGGTTATTCAACAACAACGCGTGCGATGTCACGGTGGTAACCCGATAAGACTCTCTGCCTGTGTGCTCAGGTTTGAGGAGGAGTCTAGAGTTCACTCTTTGAGAGTATAGTGAGGTCGATGAGCCTGAAGGCCGATGAGCCTGTGGGCCCTGCAGCAGACCATGGCGGAAGTCAGACTTAGCATTCCCCGGGTGTGTCGCTAAGTCTTGTACGGTGGGATCGTAGCTCGCTACGGATCTTTATATGCAGAGTACACTGCATATGATTAGGGCATAATAATAATAAGCTAAAATATGATCATATAGGTTCACAGAGTTCCTTATGAATAAAAGAGTTAAGGAAGACTAGAGTATAGTCTTCTAGTAGTTATTCTTTGGATGCAGTATTTACATTCTTTGTTATTTCAATTATATTGTTTTAGAACTGCTCAGTGTAGTATTTATTGTTGTTAAATTTCATATCGTTTACTCAAATTATATCTGTAATCACTTTAGTGCATTAGTCTGTTTCCATGAAGTACTCATTCACTGAGCGAGTAGGCTCACCCCTCTACTCAAACATTTTTAGGGTTAACCGCGTGGACTTGGAGATAGTCAGAGCTTCAGTGTAGACCTGCCACAGGAGTCAAGTACGAGATTAGTTGAGTCAGTCGGTCCTTGTCACTCTAGGTCCTCAGTAAGAGTTTAGAGAGAGAGTTGTAATTACAATGTGTAATATTGTTCCTCTTTGATATGTATGCTAATTAGCAAGTTTCATGTGCATAATGTGTGAAAGACATCGTGAATGCTTATACATGTATCTTTACTATTAAAGTCTGATTAGTAGAAGAAATGTTCAGATTCCTTTGTTAAGATGTTTTATGTGGTTCAATGCGAAGAAACAAGAGTTTTTAAAGAAAAGAAAAAGTTAAGGATGTTCTTTGTGTCACATATAAATCCTATCTTATGCCCTAATCTCATGATTTGAGGAAATTGTGAGATCGGGGTGTAACAGCTTGGTATCAGAGCTTAGGGTGAGTTGTCAAGGACCATTAAGTTAGTAAGTTAGAGTCCTATGTGTGGCAGATAGGAGATGTTTGATGTTAGCTTTGGGGATTTGAGTATTTGGATATCCTGGCCCGATATCTGAGTACTTGGATCAGCCAGTACAAGCTACTCTGTCTATTCTCTCACGTATACCCTGGCCAGGTATACAGTGGAAGAATGGGCTAGAGAGGAACCCTAGAAAGGTTAGGGTTAGATAACGAGAAAAGAAACAAGAATTAAGAGCATAAATGTAAAAAGAGATAGAACTTACATTTCATAATGTTGTTTTTGTTGGAAATGTATAGAAATGCTCTTATATGTTTGAATTGAAATATTCAATACTTTTAAATATGGGTCTTTAATATCTGTTGTACACTATGCAATTGTAGCATTTATTGATTTTATTCTTTGTAACAAGTAGACTAGAATTGACCTTTGAATGAGCTTTTGTTTCTATAGTTTTGCTCGCTGATTCGAGTGAAATTGACATCAGCAGTTCTGTTTAGGTTTTCAGTCTGTACGCGATTCGGCCGAGTTGTATGTGATTCGGCCGAGTTTCCTTAATAGGCAATCGAACAGCAAACTGATCGGCCGAGTTGTATGTAATTCGGCCGAGTTTCCTTTTTCAGGAAATCAAACGGCAAGTTGATCGGCCGAGTTTCAAGCGGATCGGCCGAGTTGTGAAGCAATCGGCCGAGTTTCTGACCAATCGGCCGAGTTTCTGAGCCGTGAGTGGCAGTTCAGGAAGAATGTAATTCTTGTAGTTCTTGGCTTCAGGACTTCAGGTTTGGCATGGTCCGGTTGGCAGGATGCGTTACTAGGATCTAATGAATCCTATCAATAGTATAATAAGAATAGAATTTGAATAATTAGACCCACATCAGAGTAAGAATGTACATACAATAAGATGTTGAAACATATGGGTAAGATCAGAACAGCTAAGAATTAGTTGAAACTGATATCTGAGGTTCAAATTTTGGGGCCTCATATGAGAAACCCTTAATTGGGAATAGTAGAACATGATATGAAGTTCATAATCAGTTTATTGATTAATGTTATGTGAATTATACATATGAAATATAGAAAAGATATGTGAAATGTATGTATGGTTCAAGATAGCAAGAATCAATCATGAAGAATGAATCATATAATAGAGTATAATACTTTTATGAACTCTAAAGCAAAGGCTAAGTAGAGAATAGGGTTGAGCATTCAATAGGTCCATAGAAGTAAATAGTCTTCAAAAGAGTAAAAGTGAAGAGGATCGTATGAACATGTAATTCATAAGACTAGAACAACAAACTAGTTTCTAAGTAAAGAACATAGTTGCAGTTTAACGAATGAATAAATCATACAAAGGTAGACTGTATTCAGGAAGGAAAAACTTGATTGAAAGAGAAACTATGTTTGACCCATGCATGATCACCTTGATTTAAAAATGAAGAATATGTAATGTATTCAACATGAGGAAAAACTAATAGAAGGACTTTTAATTTAGAACGTTAACTTCACAATAGTATAAAGATAAAGGAGGAAATATGTGCAACATGGTATACATGACCATACATATGAATAAGCAACATGGTCATAAGAGAAAAATTTAGAATTAAAGATGACGGGTTAAAGAGTAGTATATGGTAAGAGGACTATGAAACGTAAGATAGGGTTTGAAATATGATGGAGAAGTTATAAAATAAAGAGGTTGTGAGATTCAAGCAAGTGCTAATTAATCAAATATCTCTGTTGATAACTAAGTAAATCTACATACGAGAATGTATTAAGGGAATGTTTGAATACAAGTATTCCAAGTCTTAAAATCATCTTCTCTTTCATATATTCCTTAACAATAGCAAGGTGGGAATGAAATGATAAGAAAATGAATCATATATGATGCATAACTACCTTGGTAGGGTCATCTAGTGAATGTAATAGTGACATACATTACGATGAAGTACGATAAGAAATAAATTTTTGTGTGATATCAAGAATGATGAATAATCTATTCCTATCTTAAATGCTTCAATGTTAATGATGTTTATTGTATATAATCATATGAAAAGGATAGGTAGCAAAAAGTAAAGAAGTAATGAATGAGCAGAGAGATATGGGAAAACACTAGCTTTGTGTAATATGTGAATTTGTTTTTACATGTATGATTTGTTGAAGGCATATTAAGGTATGAAAGTTGGTTCTACATATGATTTCAGTATATTTGTGCAAGCTATATGCTAAATTAAAGGCGTATGATAGTTGAAGTAATTCATACCTGATATGCATCTTACTATTGTGTATTTGTGATATGGTGATACGGTTTGGATGATGTCAGAACACATGAAGGGATATCCTGAATAAGGTAGTTATACTTATTCACTCATATTAATGGAAAGAGATGATAATTAGATTGTCTGGACAAGTAACCCTAATGAGGTATAGCTTGTTATACCTAGCTCTAATATAACTGAGTGATGGTAATTGAGTATGATTAATGCTTGAATGACTGATACAATTGTGGATTACTTTATTACTGTTGTTGAAGCCCTAAAATGATATAATATGATGGTTACACTTTGAATTGTGTGTGGGCCCATAACCCACAGATCCCAGGATCGAAACAGGATAGTATGGAATGAGGTGGTAATGCTTCACCTCATGCATCCATGACCCAATGGGGATGCCAAGAGTAGTATTGTGCAATTTATTGTTGAATATAGTCTTTTAATTCAAGACTGTTTTGCTATTTGAATAGCACTTTATTAAAGTTTAAAACAGCATGGTGAACTTGCTTTTGTCACTTAAAGGTGATACAGAACAATAGAACTTTCTGAGCCGCATAAGTTGAGATAGTTGTATCAGAGTATCAGAGTTGCGCAGCAAAAGCGTGGTGGTTTATCTTTGCATTCTATGTTTGACTGTGGCATAAAGAATTTGCTTGATATCATTGAGAACTATTTGAAATATGTTGTGATTTAGTAAAGAATTAAAAGATCTAATGTTGAAAACTACATTCAGGTATGAAATACAAGAGTATAATGACATGGAAGGCTTTAGAAGCTTAGAATAACCTTGAATGTATCTTTCTTGTAGGTTTATGTTTCGAGGATGAAACATTCTAAAGGGGGGGAGAGTTGTTACGACCCCATCTGAGCTTAATTGGTAAACTAGGGTTTACCTAGACAATTGCAAAGATTAATTGGAATAATCATTCTTGAAATCTAATTAATGACGATAACACAATTAGGATGTTTTAACTATGATAAGAAGTCTAAATGTTCTTTTGTCTTGAGAATTAGGGTTTGAGAAACATAAACCCTAATCGGCCCAATATAGGGTTTTGATGATACATGAATACAGAATTTGATAAGTAGAATGTCTCACTAAATGATTTTTAGTATTTTATGTGTAACTCTGATTTAATTAAAATTTGTATATGATTTGGATATATAAAATGTGAACAACATTGGAAAATATCAGAATTTTTGAAGAATGCTCTGACCTGTTTATCGGCCGAGTTTCAAACTCGACTGATCACATTTCCAGATTTATATAGCAGTGTGGTAATTGAATTTTATCTTTTTATTGGTATATCCAATTGATCTCAAATTTTAACTGTGCTTGAAAAACACAATTTTAGACACTGTGTTAAATTGGCGTAATTTTTGGATGAATTTTTGATCTCTACAGTAAAGGTGTCGGTCGAGTTATGTGCAGGACAAACTCGGCCGAATATATTGCTGACTGCAATATAGCAGTGCACTGTTCTATTTTTAATTATTTATTGATAACTCCAAATGATCTCAAATTTTAACTGAAGCTTTATAGATCAATTATAAATAACGTTCTAAATTCCCATAATTGTTAGAGAATGTTTGATCTCTGAAATAAACGAATTACAGTAACTTTTGTATAACTGAATATTCAGCCAATATAATTAAAGTTGAGTGTTGGGTCAATATGCAATTGACCCAAGCAGCTCAATTGACTTATATGATCGACCACACACACACACAGCTCTCATTCTTCGTCATTCATTCCAGAGAAACGAGCTCCTAGAGAGAGAGGGAGAGTTAGGGTTTGAGAGAAGAAAGTGGGGGAATTGCTTAATTAGGGTTTTGCGATTCGAGGAAGGGTGAAATCAAGTAAGTTTGGATTCTTTGCATAGACTTTTATAGTGGATCTTCTCTCTCATGTCAAGATTCCGTCCATGCTCTGATTTGATCTAAGATAATGTCGAAATTCCCTCTTTTCTCACCCTTTCTTCATAATCCCTCATTTTCAAGGTTCCCGAGTTGAATGGAAGAAGAATTGGGAGATTTGCTAGGGAATTGAGATGAGTTCGAGATTCCCTGAGTTGAGCTACAGTTTTGAGGTGTTTTCACACCTTAGGGTGAGTGGGTTCTTCCTTCAAACAGTGTAATGCACGAAATTTGATTATAGCATCCAAATCCCTAAATGCTTAGCATGTGATTCTCAATCCTGAATGTGTCCGTTTGATTTAAGTTGTTGCAAATTGATATGTTATGGATTCCTTCTCTGTTTGAATGATTCCTAAATGGTAGATTCATATCAGGAACTTATACAACACTTCCTAGTGAGAATGTTTTTCAGATTTATATCAAATGATGTAATTAGGGTTTAACCTAATTGTGACATCACTAGAGTTTCAACCTTATTGAAAAGGACTAGTAATCCTATAAGTGGTTAGGATGTACCTCATGGGTTATCTTAATTGAATTTTATTCTGGATACATGATATCGCAGTGAATGATATGGAAAACCTAAATTTAGTTAAATTTCCATGGTTTCATGTCTATATTGATTGCATATGATTTGTTGGAAATAATCTTTATTTAGTGAATGCTTATATCCTATGAAATCCTTATGAGAGACATGTGACAAGTGAATGAGGTAAATGAAAAGGTGAATGAGGCAAATGCAACCCTAAGAGTAGGGTGTTGTCATGCGATGAATGAATAAGGCAAATGAAACCCTAAGGATAGGGTGTTCAATGAATCATGCTATGGTAATATGAAAGGTCTCGATATGAGATGTGGTGATGCTTAATTGTTGAATTGTATGTTTCTAGTGCATTTAACTTTATATGCTTGTTCTCTCTGAAATGATATCTACATACTGCAAGGCTTCTTATATTTCAATACATATCTCGTAAATTGCAGGTGATGAGATATGACATGCCCTAGAAAGGGATGTTACTGAGTCATGTTGAAGATGACAAATGATATATATGTGTTTTCAAGTGATACCCATAATGTGAAATAAGTATGAAATGTGATATTCCTGTTTAATTGTTTATATGTTAATCAGTTAATAGACTTAGGTGCCCTAACACCGTAGAACCCCTTTGAGAGGTCTACACCAGGGGGGTGAAACTCGTGTTCAACATCAACGGGTGCGATGTCACGGTGGCACGAGGATGGAAAGGCAGTGTTCAACAACAACGCGTGCGATGTCACGGTGGCACTGGAGTAAATAGGGGTTATTCAACAACAACATGTGCGATGTCACGGTGGTAACCCGGTAAGACTCTCCGCCTGTGTGCTCAGGTTTGAGGAGGAGTCTAGAGTTCACTCTTTGAGAGTATAGTGAGGCCGATGAGCCTGTGGGCCCTGCAGCAGACCAGGGCGGAAGTCAGATTTAGCATTCCCCGGGTGTGTCGCTAAGTCTTGTACGGTGGGATCGTAGCTCGCTACGGATCTTTATATGCAGAGTACACTGCATATGATTAGGGCATAATAATAATAAGCTAAAAGATGATCATATAGGTTCACAGAGTTCCTTATGAATAAAAGAGTTAAGGAAGACTAGAGTATAGTCTTCTAGTAGTTATTCATTGGATGCAGTATTTACATTCTTTGTTATTTCAATTATATTGTTTTAGAACTGCTCAGTGTAGTATTTATTGTTGTTAAATTTCATATCGTTTACTCAAATTATATCTGTAATCACTTTAGTGCATTAGTCTGTTTCCATGAAGTACTCATTCACTGAGCGAGTAGGCTCACCCCTCTACTCAAACATTTTTAGGGTTAACCGCGTGGACTTGGAGATAGTCAGAGCTTCAGTGTAGACCTGCCACATGAGTCAAGTACGAGATTAGTTGAGTCAGTCGGTCCTTGTCACTCTAGGTCCTCAGTAATAGTTTAGAGAGAGAGTTGTAATTACAATGTGTAATATTGTTCCTCTTTGATATGTATGCTAATTAGCAAGTTTCATGTGCATAATGTGTGAAAGACATCGTGAATGCTTATACATGTATCTTTACTATTAAAGTCTGATTAGTAGAAGAAATGTTCAGATTCCTTTGTTAAGATGTTTTATGTGGTTCAATGCAAAGAAAAAAGAGTTTTTAAAGAAAAGAAAAAGTTAAGGATGTTCTTTGTGTCACATATAAATCCTATCTTATGCCCTAATCTCATGATTTGAGGAAATTGTGAGATCGGGGTGTAACATCTAGCCTCAGGTCTCTCCTGAGGGCATGACAACATATGTCATACGACCTAAGAATGTATATGTTCTTTAGTTTATGCTTAAACTATTAAGCTTATGTCCATGACATCTTATTTACATGCTTTTCATTAATTTGGTGGAGGATTCCTTAATCCTTATCAACCTTACCCATACCTCAAGAGGGTGAGGAAAAGAGAGAAAACCCTAATCCTTAAAATCCATAACAACATTTGAGTCGAGAAGGGATGAACAAGATGAGAGAGTCCTAAAGGTATCTTATTTCGAATCAAATCTTGAGACATTGGCAAGGCAGTCACACAAATCCGAGATTCCTCATATTCTGACTAGCAGTGTGGAGGAAAATATTGCCAGCCCCCAGACATGATCCTTTTCTAGATACCTCTGTCTTTCAGAAAATCCTCTAATAACTCCCTTGGGTTCTACAAAGTTTGTAAAATTTAATAATTACTAAAGATTAAATGAGGAACCTACGCTCTGATACCAAATGTAATGACCCCGCCTCCCGACAACCCCATTTAAGGGAGACCCGAAGGTCAGAGTCATTATTCCAATTAACAGGATCAAAGGTTCAATAAATAATCAATAATAATTATGAAATTCTACCAAACTAAACTGAAAACTGGTATAAAATAAAACTTTGCATACCTTTTTCAAAAACTTGGACATCTATTTCTATCCACATATGGAGTCTATCCTAACTAATCCTCCTTTGTACTTTAATTCTTATTTAATTCCACATATGCCACTTTACTATTTTTCCTTTTCAAACTTGTACCTAAAACACCGAAAAAAAATGTCGGTCAGCATATCGATATATGTCGGTCTGTGGGGACAACCAAAATTCCGCAAATATGGCTAACAATCTATATATCACAATCTAGTTAATTAACAAGCCAATTTATGCTTTCAATGTGACATTCTCCATTCTCCACCGCTTTTGCCCTAACCCTGGAATACCCTCCTTAGGGTTTCTCTTTTTCCATTGACTTAAGACCACCTTCTCAATCCCGAGCTTGGTGCCTGGGGTCACCCTTCATGGTGCCCTTCAGTCATGCAATATCATAGGCTACCTTCTCAATCCCGAGCTTGGTGCCTGGGGTCACCACTCATGGTGCCCATGGGTCTTCCCTCTTGGGCTTGACCTTTTTGCATCATCCATCAGGGTGGCATGTAGGTGCGAGAATACACACTTATACTATTATTGTGATAATCATAATGACTTTATGATTTGCAAGTATGAACATCCAAACTGATAAGTTGCATTCAATGCGATGAATCATCCAAGAAACTCTTTGGGAAACTAATGTGATTAACCATAATTAACCACATACCTGTCAAGCTGACTTGAGTGTAGAAATAACTCAACCAAGCAAGAAACCAAGCAATCACACACAAGTTGATCCTGAAATATGCATCCAATTTCCTATCATTGATCATGCCATCAAGATCTATTAAACCTAGCTCGCTTCCTAGGGTTTCTAGTCCTCTTTTAGGGTTTCAATTGCAATTAGGGTTCTTCTTCATTTTTACTCTTTTAAACCCTAATTATCTCATCTATTCTTCACGAAAGATATTAAGGTTACCTTTTAACAACATATAACCCTAATTTCATATTAAAGGCACAATTAAATGTCCATTAAGTCTATTATGCCCCGTTTACATTAAAACTACCATTTTTATCCTTTTAATTCATGACAAATTTATTAGGATCAATTATCATCTTTGGTTACTTTCAAATTAGCAACTTACCTCAATTTAACACTAATTCCATCTTTATCTATTATAAAAACCCTAATTACCATATTAAGGGTATTTATCCACAATTAGAAACCTTTATACTCAAATTAGCTTAGAACCATCATATCTCAGCTTTATTCATGAATTTGAATAATTAAAGCCATTAAGAGTCACCATTACTAACATTAGGGTTTCAAGGCCCATTAAAGCTCATTCATGTACATGGAACTCTAAATTAATCCAACTACGTGCAAAGTTCATCCCTTTTTGTTCTTAATGTACCTTTTTATAATTAATAGGCTAATATCAACTCTGATCATTCATATAACCCTTCCCTAATCATTATTCAACAAAGATTAGGATTTTTCATTAGTTAAACTATTAAAGATAGCATTTGACATACTTTTTGAATGGCAAGCAGAAAAAGGCTTCAACTATATTTTTATTGCTTCCTCGTGTTCTCTTGATCAATTTTCATGTATTAAGTTCCTTCATCTGACCTTCCTACTAATTACTACGCTTTTTGCAAGAAAAAACATTTTCTGGATTTTCTAGTTAGAGAGGTGAATTACCTGAGTTTTTTTAGAAATTGACATCCGTCGGATTGCGGGTCTCCATTGACTGCACATGATCACACGACTCACAAAACTTGCGCCCACTAATGACTTATTGAAGTCGCGAAGAAACCAGGGTCGTTTTTCCTCGCCTTTGGTCCACGGTGGATTCTGATCGAAGGGCAGCTGCACTTCGTCCTCGCCCTGATTCAGTAAAGGCTCCATGATGGTGCTGCAATGAGGAGCTCACCAGAGCAAGATGATCTCGGTAGGATAGTGTGGGCTCTGATCTCCAAACCACGATATAATCATGATTTAAATTTAGCGGAAGCGATTCGATAAACAGTGGAAGACAAAAATCACTGGAAATTAAAACTTTTCGAGACAAGAGCTTGAATCCTTAAAAGCTTCTTTCATAACAAGAGATAAACTGTTTACATCTCATGATAATTACTTCTTGAGTAATTATATACATCAAGATACAAAATCTCAAGAACTCATAACAAAAGACTCCAAGACCTGAGAGTACAGAGGACACATAGGACTGACTCTAACTACACCACATGGCAGGCTAAATCTCCACCTGAGATTTACTGCTGCTCCCGGTGCTGCTGCTGCTGCTGGGACTGGTCACCTGTAGACCGGTTCCTCCATCTCCGACGTCCACCTAAAAAGTTGAAGTCTACGGGGTGAGACAATTTTTCATAATTGTCCCAGCGAGAGTTATAACTCTCCGCCAGAAGCTTTATTATAACATCAAAGAATATCTTAAGCAGTAAAGATTTCAAAGTATTCAATAGCAATTGCAGCTATAAACAAGCGCTCAACATTTATGAGACATGAAGAATATAAGCACTATTATAGTGTATCATCAATCAACTAACTTGTAGTTATCTCTAACAGGTATACTATGTGGTTGATTATGTTTTACAAACAATATTATGCCCTGTGGAGATGAGGCATACCACTCATACTCCAACTGATCGCTAAGAAGTCACATCAGTATCATACATAGGTCATTAAGAGAGCCAGATTCTCATGACCTTCACCTTCCTCAGTCAGTAAGAGGATCACTTGTAGGACATCTTGTGTCTCTACTATTATAGCTCACCAGGGTAAACTGGTCCTTCGCTATTTTAGAGTTACAGTGGCGTTCTGTACTCTCTTCGTCATCAGGAGATTTCATGTTTATCTCCACTGATACGGATATCTATGTTTTCTTTGTCTTCATCTCCTAGCTCAATAACGTCTTCATCTCCTATCTCAAGAACAGCAAGGATTTCTCACGGATTTGCTTGCAAAGTAGCAAAGGAAGGTAGAGAAGAAGAAGAACTATCATCTAAAAGCATAAACGAGATGTATATAACAAAGCATAGGTTTAGAATTATAAAACCCGCCTAAAGCTTGCTCCTTGAGCTCCAAGCTTTCGAGCTCCAAGCTTTTTAATGGCGTCCTTGAGCTTCCACAGGTCGGCCAAGGTGAAACCTCCAGGGAAAGTCGAGAAGAGATGGCTAGAAAGGTAGAGCTATGTGAGCTAGCCATCAATTTGACCTTGAATTCGAGTTCTAACCATGAACTTAAGCAAAAGGGAGGATTCAAACCTACCTTGCCCTCCTTGGTCGTCCTCCTGAGCTCCACAGCTCCTCTTTAGTCGGTTTGGTTGAATAGAACAGTGAAGTAAACGAAGGGAAAGTTCCCTTGCTTAGAGAGGTGGAGAGTATATATACTTGGGGTGAGATTTTCAACATAAGCTCATAAGTTCTCCATATTTTCAACTAAGTCCCTCCATCCTTCTATGCTCGTCCCTTCATATTATTTCTAATGACAAACCTTCTTCTAAGGTCAAGAAAATGAGGGCAAAGAAGATCAACCTATTACTAAAGCACACACATAAAAGGGCTATAGCACATACACCTTGATTATTCAATCACAAAGGTGTTTTTCATTATATGATTATTCAATTAAAGTGACCTCTTCATCATTTCTTCTCTAAATGATGACAAGAGTCTTAATAGATACTTTTGATGATGTAAATTACAAGTTGCACCCCTCAAATTGGGTAAGTTGCACTTTACTCCAATTTAGGGTTTTCAAGCACAGGGATTGCTTCCACAGCTGCACCTTGGTGCCCAAGCTTGGGAAATCCCTCAAACCTTACCATCATCATTATCATGATGTCTCAACATCAGAGGAACATCTCAACATGTGCAAATTGCAAGTTAACCCTTCTAACTGGGTAATTTGCACATAGGTCCCTGTATTACAAAACAATGCTACAACTTTATATAAAAAGGAGCAAAAACTGAAATATATGTTTCTGAGAAACTTAATTACATGCCCAAAGTTAATCACAAGGATTTAATTACATATTTAGGCAAAACACCTAGGGTTAACTCATAACCCAGGTCAGGGATGTTACAAATTATCCACCCCTTACAAGGATTTCGTCACCGAAATCGATAAAACATACTAAGAGAAAAGGGCAGGATACTTCCTTCTCATCTCATCCTCTAGTTCCCAAGTGGCTTCTTCAACACCACGGTGATTCCAGAGGACTTTCACAAGACTTATATCTTTCTTCTTTAACTTTTTAATTATGTTATCAAGGATTGACACTGGTCCTTCCTCATAATATATATCATCATTCAATTCTACTTCCATAGGTTGTAGAACTGACTCGGTGTCTGGGTGACATTTCTTCAGCATAGAAATGTGAAACACAGGATGTAACCTCTGTAACTCTGGTGGCAGCTCTAGTCTATGTGCTACCTTTCCAATCCGTTCAATGATTGGATAAGGCCCCATAAATCTAGGAGCTAACTTCCCTTTCCTTCCAAATCGAAGGACCCCTTTCCAAGGCGAGACTTTGAGATATACTCTGTCTCCAACCTGGAACTCTAAGGGTCTACAACGCTTGTCAGCATAAGATTTCTGCCTATCCTGTGCAGTCTTAATCTTTTGTTGTATTACTTTAATCTTCTTTGTGGTCTGCTGCACAAGATCAGGACCTAACAACTGACGCTCACCAGTCTCAAACCAACACAAAGGTGATCTACAACGTCTACCATACAAGGCTTCATAAGGTGCAATATCAATGCTATGTTGATAGCTATTGTTATAGGAAAACTCTATCAAGCTTAGGTGTAGATCCCAACTTCCGGTAAACTGGAGAGCACATGCTCTCAACAAGTCTTCTAAGGTCTGTATGGTCCTTTCTGACTGTCCATCAGTCTGTGGATGAAAGGCCGTACTAAACCTTAGCTTGGTGCCTAAGGCTCTGTGTAACTGTTCCCAAAAACGACTTGTAAACTGAGGACCTCTGTCAGAAACTATAGTGACAGGAACTCCGTGCAAATGCACTATCTCTTGTACATATAATTGTGATAACCTTTCAGCAGAATAGGTTGTTTTGACAGGTAAGAAATGTGCTTTCTTTGTCAACCTATCAACAACTACCCAAATGGAATCATGTCCTTTGCTTGTCCTGGGTAGGCCAACAACAAAGTCCATGGTCACATGGTCCCACTTCCACTGTGGTATGGGTAAAGGTTGCATTGTTCCTGCAGGCTTCTGGTGTTCAGCTTTAACTTACTGACACACAGGACACCTCAGAACAAATTCTACAACATCCTTCTTCATTCCAGGCCACCAATACAGATCTTTCAAATTCCGATACATCTTGGTGCTCCCTGGATGCATAGCATACATGTAAGAATGAGCTTCTTCCAGGACTAACTTCCTCAAGTTATCCACATCTGGCACTATCATCCTTCCATTATAACAGGCTACTTGGTCATCTGAGTCATTGAAACCATCTCGCTTCTCATTTCCATACTCAGATCTAATCTGCTGAACTGCAACATCACCTAGCTGTGCTTCCTTAATCTGCTCTCTTAGGGTAGGTTTAATATGCATCTCAGCTAACAACCCGGCTAACAATGACACCTCCAACTGTACATTGTCTTGCCTTAAAGAGATAAGCATATCTCTCCTAGAGCATACTAAAGAGTTTAGTTGTGCTCTATTCATGGTTGATGTTGCTGATTTCCTACTCAAGGCATCTGCAACAACATTGGCCTTGCCCGGATGGTAATCAATTGTACAGTCGTATTCCTTGATTAACTCCATCTAGCGATGTTGCCTCATGTTAAGCTCATGCTGAGAGAAGATATACTTAAGGTTCTTGTGGTCTGTGAAAATCTGGAATGTTTCTCCGTAGAGATAATGTCTCCAGATCTTCAAGGCATGAACTACATCAGCTAACTCCAGATCGTGTGTTGGATAATTCTCCTCGTGTTTCTTAAGCTGTCGGGAAGCAAAAGAAATCACTTGTTTATCCTGCATCAACACACATCCTAGTCCATTCTTGGAAGCATAACAGAAAACTACATATCCTTTCCCTTGTTCAGGTAGTACAAGCACAGGTGCACTTGTCAACCTCTCCTTCAACAACTGGAAAGACTGTTGACACTTATCACTCCAAGAAAAAGGAACATCTTTCCGGGTCAACTTGGTCAAAGGTAAGGCTATAGAACTAAAGTTCTTAATGAACCTTCTATAATATCCAACTAACCCCAAGAAACTTCGAATCTTCGTCGGTGTCTTTGGTTGTTCCCACTGTAGAACAGATTCTACCTTTATAGGGTCAACACGAATTCCCGAAGCAGATATCACATGTCCAAGAAAAGATACCTCCGGCAGTCAGAACTCACACTTGCTAAACTTAGCATACAGCTTGTGTTCTCTTAGCAAGGTCAAAGTTTGGCGAAGATGCCGCTCATGCTGCTGAGCATCCTTACTATAGATCAGAATGTCATCTATGAAGATGACAACACACTGATGAAGGAAAGGTCGAAAAACTCTATTTATGAGTTCCATAAATGCTGCTGGTGCATTGGTTAGTCCAAACGACATAATCGTGAACTCATAGTGACCATACCTTGTCCTAAAGGCAGACTTGGATATGTCACTATCCTTAATACATAGTTGATGATATCCAGACCTCAAGTCTATCTTTGAAAAGACTGTTGCACCATGCAAATGATCAAAAAGATCATCAATCCTCGGCAGAGGGTACTTATTCTTTATTGTTACTTTATTGAGTTGTCTGTAGTCGATGCACAACCGCATTGAACCATCTTTCTTTTTAACAAACAAGACCGGAGCACCCCAAGGTGAAGTGCTCGGTCGGATAAAACCCTTCTCAAGTAACTCTTGAAGCTGTTTCTTGAGTTTTGCCATCTCGGCAGGCGCCATCCTATACGGAGTCTGGGCTATGGGTTTCGTATCTGGAATCAGATTAATTTCAAAATCAATCTCCCGAGGTGGTGGTATACCAGGAAGTTCTTCAGGAAACACATCCTCGAATTCCCTGACTATGGGAACTTCAGCAGGATTGGACCTTTCCTTGGTAACATCTACCACATGGGCTAAGAATGCATAACATCATTGCCTCAACAACTTATCAGCAACCATAGCTGACACAAGACAGGTGGGCAGAATCTTTCTTTCTCCTTGAAAGATCCATGTGTTGCTTTCATCAGCAAACACAGCCAACTTGGATTCACAATCCAAGACAACTCTATACCTCTCCAAGGTATCCATCCCGAGGATTATATCAAATCCTTGAATATTAAGTGGTATAAGATCCACTTGAATGCGATGGTCGAAAAAGAAAAGGATGTAGGGAGAGCATACCTCCTGCAAAACGGCAGACCCACTCAACGGAGTTTCCAACAACAAACTATCTACCCTATGACTAACAGTCACATTGCAGTTACGAACCACTCTTCGAGTGATGAAAGAGTGCGTAGCACCCAGATCAATCAGAACAGATACTACACAGGAGGTAGACATATCAGAATATAAAAGTTTCATCTGACCTGCCACTACCCGTGGATTGACCACTGCTTCAGGTGGGTTCATAGCATTGAACCTTACTGTTGCCTGGTGTTGAAGTGGTGCTGATGATCCAGCTTGAGACGCTTGTCCACGTCCTCAAGCTACTCCTTGATGTTTCCTATTCTGAGATCCTTGTTGATTCTGTCTCGGAGGCTGTGTCACACTGACAGGCCTAGAACGGAAATCCTTCATCAAGTGTCCCACCTTACCACAGTTGTAGCAACTCCTCTCCTGTTGTTGTGGTCTGGGTGGTCCAGTTACTGACATTGATGCAGAACTGTGCGTCCTTTGAGGCGGTTGACTCCGTCCTCTACCTCTGCTTGGTGACCATTGAGTTTGAAAACTCGATCTAGGTGGTGGAGGGTTAGGTGCATAGAATCTAGGTTTCTTGGAATCCCTAGATGAAGAACCCTGGAACTGTGGATATCTTTTCTGAGTTTGTCTCTTCTCAACCATAGATCTCTCTATCCTTCGGACTGACTCAACGAAGGTAGAGAATCTCTCTCGGTTTTCTAAGGCAGACATAGGGGTTGATATATCAGCATTCAAACCCTTCTCGAATCTTCTGATTCTTTCCTCTTCTGTGGCAGCCATGTGCGGACAGAACCACAACAACTCCATGAACTTAGCTTCATACTCGCTAATGTTCATCATACCCTGCCTTAGTCTCTCAAATTGAGAGATCTTCTCATCTAGGAAGGTCTTTGGAAAATATCTATTGATAAATTCCCGACAAAACTCTTCCCATGAGAACTCTATTCCAGGTCTCTTCTGCTCTTCCATGTTCCACCAGTGACTAGCACTGCCTTTGAGAAGATAGACAGCATGTCTGACCTTCTCAGCTTCTGGGATAATAAGAATCCTGAAATCCTTCTCCAACTCTGTCAACCATAGGTCAGCATCTGCGGGGTCGGCAGTCCCAAAGTACTCGGTAGCTCCGACACGACGAAGTCGTTCGAACGTCTTACCGATACCTTGTCCTTCATGTTGGACATGCGCCCTAGGTGTAGGCGTGGGCATCCTGTCGGTTATGTGTGTCATGGCAGTCATAAACTGCCCGAACATTTTCTGTACAGTTGGGTTACCCATGTCGGCTGGGTCAAACTGGGGTGGCTCTCTTGGTGACTCTGGTGCAGGCTGTTCTATTCTTGGAACCCTTGCACCGCCTTGAGGTGCACTAGCACTACTCTCTGCCACGTACTCATCATGAGGCTCAACCATCCTTATGTATCTTCTTCTCCTGAGGAGTAGAAGATTCTATTAGATAAGGAAGGAGTACTAAAGATAGACTCGACATCCTAAGTCCTATGCCTCTGTAGACTCAACTGACCTAGAGCTCTGATACCACTAATTGTGGGCTCTGATCTCCAAACCACGATATAATCACGATTTAAACTTAGCGGAAGCGATTCGATAAACAACGGAAGACAAAAATCACTGGAAATTAAAACTTTTCGAGACAAGAGCTTGAATCCTTAAAAGCTTCTTTCATAACAAGAGATAAACTGTTTACATCTCATGATAATTACTTCTTGAGTAATTATATACATCAAGATACAAAATCTCAAGAACTCATAACAAAAGACTCCAAGACCTGAGAGTACAGAGGACACATAGGACTGACTCTAACTACACCACATGGCAGGCTAAATCTCCACCTGAGATTTACTGCTGCTCCTGGTGCTGCTGCTGGGACTGGTCACCTGTAGACCGGTTCCTCCGTCTCCGACGTCCACCTAAAAAGTTGAAGTCTACGGGGTGAGACACTTTTTCATAATTGTCCCAGCGAGAGTTATAACTCTCCGCCAGAAGCTTTATTATAACATCAAAGAATATCTTAAGCAGTAAAGCTTTTAAAGTATTCAATAGCAATTGCAACTATAAACAAGCGCTCAAAATTTATGAGACATGAATAATATAAGCACTATTACAGTGTATCATCAATCAACTAACTTGTAGTTATCTCTAACAGGTATACTATGTGGTTGATTATGTTTTACAAACAATATTATGCCCTGTGGAGATGAGGCATACCACTCATACTCCAACTGATCGCTAAGAAGTCACATCAATATCATACATAGGTCATTAAGAGAGCCAGATTCTCATGACCTTCACCTTCCTCAGTCAGTAAGAGGATCACTTGTAGGACATCTTGTGTCTCTACTATTATAGCTCACCAGGGTAAACTGGCCCTTCACTATTTTAGAGTTACAGTGGCGTTCCGTACTCTCTTCGTCATCAGGAGATTTCATGTTTATCTCCACTGATACGGATATCTATGTTTTCTTCGTCATCAGGAGGTTTCATGTTTACCTACTACTGATACGGTATAGGATTGTAGTGAAGGATTGACGGATTACATATCTACATCAAATTCCTACACTAGGATGTAAGGTTCTACACATCCATATACCCCACATACTCAATAGTATGTGATCCAGGAGTTCCCTTAGGAAAACATGTTTCACCATCATTTGATCTCTGACAATGATGGGTCTATGATCAGGGCTCTACATTATACTTGATTAGTTAGGTACATTCAGTATTCATTTAACATCACACATTGTTCTTCAAACCATAACAGTAGCATAACAGCTATAAAAGGAGAATACTAAATGTAACAAGCCTAACTCACATCAATCATCATTTCTCATTATACTCATCACAAGTCATCTCTAAAGCATGACCTTGATGGTATTCATGGCTCTCACAACCCATTATTATCATAGAATGCCACTGAAAAGGCATCAAGATACTTTACTTATTCATAAAGCTATCAATATGCCTTTAATGAATATAGTATCATCATCTATTCCTGGATATGATCACCTCCATATCAGAACCTGCATGGTTAATTCAACTAATAAAGGCAATTCAAAACAATGATTTTACTTTCCACTCTTGTCATATGAGCTAAGTTCTTTGATTCTTATCAAATAGAGTTTAATACTCATATAACATGTCATCACCTTTTGAATTTAGGGTTTACTATTCACATCACATGTCATTACCCTTGAATTAGGGTTTACTATTCACATCACATGTCATTACCCTTGAATTAGGGTTTACTATTCACATCACATGGTGAATTGAACTCATAACATCATCATGTATGAGGAACATCATCATTGATGCTCTCAGATTAGCTTAAGATTCATCATATATCATAATTAGGGTTTCCATGATCTCACATAGGTGGATCATACCCTAATCATGCACATTCATGTGTATTGAAGGTTCTTTACTTGAGTTTCCACCCTAAAAGGGTACTTTCTCTCTCTTAAGACACTTTCTCTCTCCTCATACTAGTAGATGGTGATAACACCACTATAGATCAAGTTGGGTTAAGTCCTCATGGGCTAACATAAGCCAAAACATCACTATCATGTGATTAGGGTTTGATTTGAACAAGGTTTTACTCAATTGAACCCCTCAAGGGTATTTTGGTAATTCACCCCATTGATCACCATAATGGTTCAATTCATTAGTCACTTAATCCCTTAATACCCTAGGTTATCATTAGGGTTTAGATTAGAGCATCATTGAACCATTTACACCTTCAATTGATTAAGTGAAATCAACCTTTGAAAACCTCAAACGGTTTCAACCTTCAACCTCCAAACGGTTTGAGACCGTTTGGATGAGTTGACCGTTTGCTAGGGTTGACTCCAAGACCGTGTGACCTTCAAGGTCGTTTTCCCAAACCGTGTGAGGGTGTAGACCGTTTAACAAGTTTGACTTCAAGACCGAGAGGGCTTACACGGTTTGAGACCGTTTGGTGTCTCTCGATCTTGAGATCGTTTGAGTCCACACGGTCTTGAGACCGTTTGGCCCCAAACGGTCTTGAGACCGTGAGGCCTCACACGGTCTTGAGACCGTGTGACCTCAAACGGTCTTGAGACCGTGAGGTATCAAATGGTCTTGAGACCGTGAGGCCTCAAACGGTCTTGAGACCGTTTGGTCCACTTGGTCTCAAACCGTTTGGACCTCCAACATGGTTCAATGATTTCAATCGTTTATGATTATCAATGTTGAAGCCTCCAAATGGTCAAAGCCATGGTAACCACTTATAGATTGAGTTAATTAGGGTTATGATTAACCAATTGGTCACTCAATTGACCCTCAATTGTTATCCAATTAGGGTTGAAGTTGGTTCAATTAAGGTCCATCAACGTTCAACCATCAACACTCAACAATGTGAATCAACACAAGGTTGAACCCTTCAATTGAGCTCCAATTGGGCCCAAACTTGGCCCAAACGGTCTTGAGATCGTTTGGATGAACTCCACACGGTCTTGAGACCGTTTGCCCAAGATTTCATCAAAATTTAATGTGATTTGATAGGGGTTGAACCTTGATTGAGTCTCAATTCAGTATTTTTGATTAATTCAATAACCCATTGCAATTGGACCCTCAATTGATCAAATTACCTTAACCCTAGACCTCCAAACGGTCTTGAGTTGCCACCACACGGTCTTGAGACCGTGTGACCTCAAATGGTCTTGAGAACGTTTGGTTGTCCCCAAACGGTCTTGAGACCGTTTGGGTTAATCAACCCAAAAACACTTAATCAAATCATTGAGATTTCAGTACTGATTTCAATTAGGGTTTGCCCTAGTAATCATCCTTCAACTCTTAGATCGTTTGGAATTAGTCCATCAAATTTGGTGAGTTGTTAATCAACATTATTTTGAACAGTAATCTCATACGGTCAACGCTTGGTCAACGTTCTTACACGGTCTTGAGACCGTTTGCCCAAAAAGGGCGATTTCAACAGATTGGAAATCAGGAGTAAATTCAATTAAAGTTGTTGATTAAAAAAGGCCATATATCACGATTCCTTTGGAGTTATCATCTCAAATTTTGTGGGTGATTAGCCTACATAATTATGAACAGAAATAGTATACAGTCCATGCTCGGTCAACGCGGCTAAATGGTCTTGAAGACCGTTTGCCCTTACACGGTCTTGAGACCGTTTGCCCTTACACGGTCTTGAGACCGTTTGCTCACCAAACGGTTTTGCAAATCGTGTGAGCACTTGGTGGAGACCGTTTAGTAAAGTGAAAAGTAGTGGATTAACTTTGGAAATAACGTCTTCATCTCCTAGCTCAAGAACAGCAAGGATTTCTCACGGATTTGCTTGCAAAGTAGCAAAGGAAGGTAGAGAAGAAGAAGAACTATCATCTAAAAGCATAAACGAGATGTATATAACAAAGCATAGGTTTAGAATTATAAAACCCGCCTAAAGCTTGCTCCTTGAGCTCCAAGCTTTTGAGCTCCAAGCTTTTTAATGGCTTCCTTGAGCTTCCACAGGTCGGCCAAGGTGAAACCTCCAGGGAAAGTCGAGAAGAGATGGCTAGAAAGGTAGAGCTATGTGAGCTAGCCATCAATTTGACCTTGAATTCGAGTTCTAACCATGAACTTAAGCAAAAGGGAGGATTCAAACCTACCTTGCCCTCCTTGGTCGTCCTCCTGAGCTCCACATCTCCTCTTTAGTCGGTTTGGTTGAATAGAACAGTGAAGGAAACGAAGGGAAAGTTCCCTTGCTTAGAGAGGTGGAGAGTATATATACTTGGGGTGAGATTTTCAACATAAGCTCATAAGTTCTCCATATTTTCAACTAAGTCCCTCCATCCTTCTATGCTCGTCCCTTCATATTAATTCTAATGACAAACCTTCTTCTAAGGTCAAGAAAATGAGGACAAAGAAGATCAACCTATTACTAAAGCACACACATAAAAGGGCTATAGCACATACGCCTTGATTATTCAATCACAAAGATGTTTTTCATTATATGATTATTCAATTAAAGTGACCTCTTAATCATTTCTTCTCTAAATGATGACAAGAGTCTTAATAGATACTTTTGATGATGTAAATTACAAGTTGCACCCCTCAAATTGGGTAAGTTGCACTTTACTCCAATTTAGAGTTTTCAAGCACATGGATTGCTTCCACAACTGCACCTTGGTGCCCAAGCTTGGGAAATCCCTTAAACCTTACCATCATCATTCTCATGATGTCTCAACATCAGAGGAACATCTCAACATGTGCAAATTGCAAGTTAACCCTTCTAACTGGGTAATTTTCACATAGGTCCCTGTATTACAAAACAATGCTACAACTTTATATAAAAAGGAGCAAAAACTGAAATATATGTTTCTGAGAAATTTAATTACATGCCCAAAGTTAATCACAAGGATTTAATTACATATTTAGGCAAAACACCTAGGGTTAACTCATAACCCAGGTCAGGGATGTTACAGATAGGGCATGAAAGAGGAAGGGAAGATGCAGTTTGGGCTCATGAGGGTGAGAAGAGTTGAGAGGGGGTAGTATTCATAGGATTGGGGGTCAAATTCTAGGGTTCCCAACCCTTGACCGTCGCTGCCGTTTTAAGCGATTTAGGCGTATCTTCCAGATGCCTCCAAAGCATGAAGAATCAGGGTATAAATGGTTCAGAATCCTCTCCCAAACCCAACCCTACCCTTACCTTGTTTGCACATGCACAAATTCATGAGAAAAATCAAGGGAAAGCCCCCCCCCCCTTTATGGCCCTTTCCTTTTCTGACTCGAGGAAGGAGACGCACAGCTGGCGTCAGATCTCGATCCAACGGCTGGTGTCATCTCCTATTATTTTCATTTAAATCAGAAAAGTGTGACATTTATTACAATCACAACACTTTAGGGAAATTTGTAAAAGCCATAACTCCCAAACCGAGTGTCCAATTAATCCAAAATTTTGAGGGAAACTTAATAATGACTTTATATACCACTATGACAAATTTGGGATCATTATCTAAAAGAAAACGTGCATTTTATTTAGGTGCAAGATATCACTTAATTATATATATTTCTCACATATTTTCTCTTTCCCTTGCTATTAAATTATTATTCTGAGTTCCTTGAACCTCAAGGAACCTTAATGGCTCGAAATACCATCTTGGGGATATACCTTAGCCTTTTATCCATTATTTCTCATTATCTTATTTATTTCTTATCGAAATATCTCTTTTCGAGGATTTCTCTTTATCTTTCTTTTTATTTTCCTTATTGGAATTCCTTTTAACATTAGAAACCTTATGGGTACGAAAATCCACCAAAGACAACTCAATTATACCTCTTTCCACTTATTTCCCATATTTTAGCATTGTTTTCAATTTCTTTCTTAATAAAGAAATATTTAATTGATCTTTTCTTTTCTTATTGCATTATCTTTACAACTTTGGATTCTTTGGAACCCAAGGAACCCAAGAGGCACGAAATCCACCTTTGGATCATATTCTCTTGCCTTCTAGAGATTTCTACATTTCCCTTTCCTCCAATTCTCAATTATTCATTTACTAATTGAATTTCCTTGTTATTGGGCCCAATAGCCAATAAAGCCCACAAAACAACCAACAAGGCTATTGTAAATGAAATCCTTTTATTCAAAAAAAAAATATATCATTATTTGTTCAATTATCTTTAATAGGAGAAATTACATTTCTCACCCAAAGAATCCAAAAATTGGGGTTGTAACAATTGCCCTATAGTTAGAGACAAAAGTCAAACCAGCTGAGATTTTAAAAAATTTCCCACATTTACATCATATTTCAAAGTGAAAACCTTAATTTTTTTTCAAAATGCAATAGAGTGGTATTTCATGTTTTATGTACTTTTTTTAGAATCCCAAATTATTTCTATGTGGACTCAAGTTTGTTTTTTGTTACCCAATGTTGTTCGAAACTGTGTTGCACATCATTCTAATCATAACTCACCCCTAAATAATATATTAGGATGGTTTTCAGTGGCGTAGCCAGAAAATACGATTTGGTTGGGCACTGCATACAATCTAGCTTTAAACATTTATCAAGGTAGGACACTTATACTAGTTTTCTATTAATATCTCACACAAACTATAGAAATTAGTATAATTAGAAAGGCCTGGATAGGCATGTGCCTACCTAGGTCTACATGTGGCTATGCCACTGATGGTTTTACGGTAGAGATTACATGCAACACTCGTGTAACAACATCTTGGAACAGTAAATTCAGACCCATTTGTTGTGGGTTTTAGAAGAAAAAAAGAGGTTGAAATTCATATTATCTATTGTAGGATTGGGTAGATCTCTTTCATGACTCAGTTCATGCCACACAATCGACACCCTCTTTGAATTCCTCATAGACCCACAAACTTACAAAAACTTATCTCATGTATGTACTACATAATCCAACTATTGCAACTCCATGTTCAACCTCTCTTCAAACTATGCCAAATCTTCTATCATATGTAGGGACTTACTAAGGTAAAGGAATGTAAAAGATCTAGGAGATGTGCCACGTGCTCGTTCACAAAAATAGTCCTTTGTCGCAAGTTCTCAAATGCCTCATCTTCTCATATAGGTATGACTGTGGAAACTACCTACTCTCAAACTCCTTCCTAAAATTAGTCTAGGTGATCATCTCTACAAACATTTTCTCTTATTTGATGGCCTCCAAAATGATCCAAAACTACTCCCCTTCAAAATGTAGATCACATGTTTTATCCTACCCCCCTTCGATATTATCCAAGATCATGAATTCCTTGTATAACTGTATCAGCAACACATATTTGCAGCACCTAAATATGTAGTTCATGTTCCTTATCGCTCTCACTCAAAGGTCTTCCATAAAACAACCGAACAACCATCACATGGAAGCAGTGTATGTGATTAAGAGATAGGCATAATGTACATCAAAGTTATGAACATTGCCATCAACTATCTAAAATAACTTGGATAGCTAGGTCAATTAGTGACATTATGTTTAAGGGAGATAGTAGAGGATGTGCAAGCACAACCTCTGGCATTCTCTACTCTTGTGCCCTTTGTTGCTCTCTGACACAATGTTCCTTTAAGATATTCCATGTTTTCTCTTCACATCGTTATTTTATATCCACATCATTATTAAAATGAACAGATATGGTGTATATAACAAGACAACATATGTCCTTGTAACTCCAGTAAGATCTCAGCTCTTATGCCACTAAATGTGGCACCTGATTCAACCCTATTTTTGGGCTTCATCTTGTGTCTTATTGCACTTCAATCACATCTATACATGTTAGATTGCATGTTATTTCCCTCACTATGCATATTTGTATAAAATGCACTTATGGATATTATTTACATGTTTTTCAAGCATTTGGACCATGCTTGATGGAAGAGAGAGAGAAGGAGTGATCCTAGGGTTTCTTTACCCTTGGAGAAACCTAAAGTGAAGTTCGATGCTCCCTCAACCTACCCCTAGTGGCCAAAGATCCATTGAAGCAAAGAAGTCCAAGAAAATCCAAAGAAATAAGTCCAAGTGTTGATCCAGAGGCCAACATGGTCGTGGTACCACCGAACGGCCATGCTAGCACACATGCAAATCAATAGAGCCATCTCCAAGAAAAGCTAGAATCACCACGACCGTGCCACACAGAATGGCCATGGTGAATTGACCTAGAATGGCTGTGCCACCTTGCACGACTGTGTGACTGATGAGGCAGAACAGTCGTGGAGCCAAGAACGAGTTGTGCAATCCAACGGCCGTGGTGACCACCACGGTCGTGCTACCCTAGCCCCACCACGGTCGTGCCACCTTTAGTTCAAAATCAACCAAGTCCCTATAGTTTTTCCTCATTTCTCACCTCGATCGTTCTCATCCACCACGATCGTGCTACACTAGCCCCACCATGGTCATGGTGACCACCACGACTGTGCTACTCATAAAAACCGAGCTATTTGTTTGCACTGCATTTCCCATACTACCTCTCCTTGACCTATTGCTTTCCCCACACCTATATATACCTAGGTGGAGGCTCCAACATGAGGTTAGCTACCTTCTACCACCTCTTAGCTCTCCATTTTCGCCCCTTATCCATTCCACTCCATTTCCATCTCCAATCCATTCCATTTCCACCACTAAAACCCTAGTTTCTTCTTATTTCCACCCATTTCCACCACCATCACATGGCATTGCACCTTGGAGGAGAGTGGAGGACGTCCTGCATCAGCTGAAGTGGAGGAATTCTTTATCTACACCGAGCTCCATGGCTTCTTCTACCTCTTTCTCCCTTCTTTTTGTATTTTGTATTGCTATGAGTAGCTAGGCCCCTTCGGTGGGCTGTTTGGGGTGAAAAATGTTACTTTGATACCATGTTGGGGGAAATTATATGTAAACATTGTAATTTCATTTTTAATGATTATGTTTTATTTCTATCTCACTCTACATGAATTGCTTATTTGTTTGTGCTTGTAATCACCTAAGAATTTAGGGAAAGTACTTATATGTGTGAATTTTTGGATTTTCTCCTGGGTCCAATTCTTGGATCCCTAGCTATAGCTACCCATCCTCCTACATTCGAATCAATTCTCCTAACCCTAGTTGAGAGATCTAAGTAGCCAATTTAGATGAATTTGGTGTGCTTAGCATGGAGCTTTCTCACGGCTAGAATGTGAGTGATGGGAGGCCTAAAACCTCACTTCCGCTCCCATTACTAACCTCATACCCTAATCATCCAAAGATCATCTAAACTAGAAACCTAGGCTTATTTAGACTCTAATTGAATTACACATAAACCCTAACCCAATTGAGCCTCGCAAGGGTAGTAGGGGGTGTTAGGGACTAGTTCCCTTATACCCAACCTAGCATATCCATGGCCAGTTAGTATCTTAGGATAATTCATTAGACTCTAGCTTGTTATTTGGTTTGATAATCTAAATGAAATTATTATGTTCATACGTCACCCCCAACATAATTGATAAGTGCATCCCATAAACAACCCACGTTTCCCTATATTGCTTTAAACACCAAACTGCCACCTCACTTAGCTAGTGTTAGTTTAGTTAGTTCTTTACTTGCTTAGTTAGCTTCATGCCTTGTTCTTGCTTTGCTCTTGCTAGTTTAGGTCTTTAACTACTCTTGTGCTTAGTTTGCTAGTTAAGTGTAGTGTAAACCTTTTATTGCATGTCTTACTATAGATTGCTCTTTTCTTGCCTTGCCTTGTCTTTTCTTGCTTAGTAGAATTAACTATCTAGGGTTAACTTAGGTTTTAATCTTGTTTGCTTTCCTTTACTTGCTTTCTTGCTCAACTTAGTGTAATCAATCAAAACAACCTTCAAACCCTTCAACCCTAGACTCCGTAGTAGGAACCTAGCCTAAAACTAACCTAGCTCTAGTGCCCCCTTTTCTCCCTGTGGATTGACCCTATACTTACCGCCTTACCTATACTACGACATGACCCTGTGCGCTTGCGGGTTAGCATTTTAGTAGAAGTAGGTTATTTGAGTTTAGGTCCTTTATAGATTCAAAAATTTAATCCACCGTGTGTTTCTGTTCATGGGTTGCATATATTCAAACTCCAATTGAGTAGTGTGCAACACCATTGGTAGAAACACACCAAGATTTCTAGCACCAGTTGAGGAGAAAAGCACTCGGCCGAGCTAGTTAGTTTTTGTTTAACTTTTCCTAATGTCCTCATCATTGTTATTATTTATTCTTTATTCTTTGTATTCTTTGTGCATATTGGTTTGCTAACTTGTTCTCTTTTGTTTGGTTGTGTCTTTTGCATGTGACAAGCTACTCAGGGGAAGACAAGATGGAAGGCCAAAATGTACCTCACTAGCCACTTTAAGATTACTTCATGCCAAGCAACTATAAATCACCAATTTCTATAAGGGTTGATCAAATGTCAGGGGAACAATTCTCCATCCCTCCAGGTCTTCTTGGGCTCCTGCCCATCTTCTACGGCTTGAAGAGTGAGAACCCCTACAAGCACTTGGACTCATTTCTTGAAGTATGCTCCACCTTCAGGACGTCGACGACTAGTGATGACACAATATGGTTGACCTTGTTCTCTTTCTCCCTCAAAGATAAAGCCAAATATTGGTATGACTCAAGGAGGGACATCATGAGTTGGGATGTGATGAAGAATGCATTCTTAAGACAATTCTACTCTATATCAAGGTTAACACAAATGTGACGTGCCGTGACAAGTTTTAGTCTAATGGGCAATGAGAAGTTTCACAATGCATGGGAGAGGTTTAAGAAGATGTTGGGAGAGTGTCCACACCATGAGATCCCTTTTTGGCAGCTAGTTCAGTCCTTTTACTCTGGTCTATCTATAAAGAGCCAAACCTTAATGAACTATACTTGTGGAGGAATTTTCATGGCTAAGCCACCCGAGGAGATATGGCCCTTGTATGAGCAGCTAGCAGAAGGTTCAAGAATCTGAGCTTCAAGTATGATGAATGATGGTGGTCATGCCTTTGATATGACATCTCTGACTCATAATGACTCAATCCCGCAAGTGAGAAAGATTCTTGGTGACATGGTAGGTTTCATGAAGAACCATGCGACAAAAGTTCTTTGCCATCCAGTCAATTCTATTGAGTTCTATGGTGAAGAAAAGAAAACACCCCACTCTTATAGCTACCAGGAACCACAAAGTCTAATATATATCTCAAGGTTTGAGGAAGAGGTTCTCTCTAGGTTGAAGAGATTCGATGACATACAAATGAGTTCACTACTACAGAAAAGGCCTTCGGCGTCGGTTATTTAGAGCCTTTAGCGTCAGTTTCCAAGCGCCACCCAAGTGGGCGCCGCTAAAGGTCGACACCTTCAGCGTCGGTTTCTAACTAATGCCATAACCCTTCCCGCCACCGAAAACGTGCCAGCAAGGGAACTATAAGCGTCGGTTATTAACGAAAACCAACACTATATCATGATCAAAGATGTCTGTTATTAAAAACACACCAACGCCATAACCCTTCCCGCCACTGAAAACGCATCAGTAAGGGAACTACAAACGTCGGTTAGTAAACAAAACTGACACTATATCATGGTTAAACACATCAGTTATTAAACAATAACCGACACCATATCCCTGCCAGCACGACCATGCCTGGCCACAACAGGTGTCAGTTCTTATAGATAACTGACGCCAGCCATGGAAGAGACGTCGGGTTTTTGCTAATAACTGACGTTGTATGTCTTTGTTGTCGATTTTATACAAATAATCGACGCCTATGTTCTGATTTTTTTTTCTTATCAGTTTGTAGGCCTGTTGTATGGCTGGTCAGCAGGATGTAGAACCTGCAGTCCAGTTCTGAACTATAGGTTTACATCATCCATTGATATCAACCTACAACAAGCCACAAACCTACAAAGTCATTCACATTCAGACACATGTATTGATCAGATACATGTAGAAACCTGCAAAGTCATTTATATTCACATTCAGTTCCTTTCATTTTATATTTCTTCACATTCAGACATTCATGTATTGATAAAAAAAAAGTCATTCACATTCACACATATGACAATTCAGAAAAAGTCATTCACATTCACAAAAAAATTATTATGAGAGCAAAGTTTAGAAATATCATTCTTTATTCATCATCGTCATCATTGTCATTAGATACCTAATTATATTTAAAAATTCCCATTACTTGTAGGGCTTTTTCCCATTCTTCTCTTACGACATCTAATTCCTCCCTTGTATAGAGAGTATGTACATCTAATAACTTTCCACATGTACTGAAGTCGGTTTTAAACACCTGCAAAGAGAATAACATATATATAATTAATAATATATAATAAGATTGATATATTTCATATTATCTAATGAGACTATATATAATACCTTATGTATAGTATCGATTTCCATTGCGACATATTTGATGATTAGGTCTATAAATCACATTACATAGTAGGCACATGCCCAGTCGTTATCTTGTATATCACACTATAAATTGAAACATACAAACTATTCAAAAATACAAATAAGCACAGTTCACATAAATAATATATACATTGGAGTCCGGAAATTACTTTCACATTCTCCCAAATTAGTGGCTGATATTTTTTCCTGGGGACCTTTCCTCCAACTTTTTTGAACTCTTGTAAAGCCCTACATGTTAATGTAACACATTAAATTGCATAATTAAATACTAATGTAATAACATATGTTAACAAATATAAAAATATGAAATATTTCTCACGAGAATAATGGCATTTTCATTGTGTGTCCATATAATGTATTCAATTCGTTCCCTGCAGGATCTAGATAATAGACAGTGAATGTCTTGGGGATAATAACCAGTAACTCCCAATGCCTACCACTATAGGTAAGAAAGTTAAAAATTAATAACTCAAAATCCACAATAAAAATGTAATTTTCTTAAGTCCAAATTATAAGCAAAGTAAACTTACTCGACATTGAATGGAGCTATTATCTCCGTCTTCTTATTTTTACCAAAATATTCAAAAGCATCACAGTAGTATGAAGTAACTGAAGAAGGGTCTATATCTAAAAGACTAATCAAAGATGGAACCAAAAATCCCATATGGGAAAATGCAAAATCTGTACATATCATGTGTATGTGGCTGCAAAACATGTATTACGTATGCATTAATATATAAGAAACCAGATCATCGTATATAAAACAAGGTATACAGATGTATAAACAAGATCTCACCATATCCACAACTCTATCATAGATGTGTTCAGCCAATCATAATGAAACGACTCCAAAATATCTTGTATAAATAGCTTTTTATCGTATGATTGACCTGCATTAATATGTATGCATTAATGCATATGCAAAACTTGTATTACGTAGGCTTTAATACGTATGCAAAACTTGTATAAATAGATTGTTATCATATGATTGACCTGCAACATCCTCTGGAATAGTAACAATTATAGGGCAATTTGAATCATGTTCGCCTATCCATACTGACATACCCCTACAATTAGGACCTAACGAGGCGTGTAGGTCCCTTGGAAGCCAATTTGGTACTTTAGGAGGTGGAGGTGGAGGCCAAGATGTAGCAGGTGTCTTCTTTTTGACCTGTATATATAGTTTCAGATCAATTGACTCATATATACACACTAACAAATTAACATAATGTAAATTTACCATACAATATTAGTATAGACAACATCCACTTTGGGCCACATTATCACTCCGCCTTCTTCCTCACCAAGCATTTCAGAATCTAGGTGGGCATATGGCAGTGGAAGATCCCTCCAATCAGGGAGTATATGTATCAGGCTCACATGAACCACATCAGTTGGTACTGGAGTCCCATGAAACATCTCCCCTGGAAGGTATAGGTAAGAATGTGTCTCTGCAATAATATATTCTTGACTTTTTAGACGGCATGGCTTCAACCCCTACAAATTTATGTAAAGAATGTTATATACATATATACATAAACATACCATCTTGAAAAGACTAGCTACTATATATGTCATAAAAATACTTACAACGGACGTGCTAGGTGGTGGGTCTATAGGATTACTCCCAACCTCTGTAGTAGGAGAAGAGTGGCCTGCCACATGTACTATCTGAGTGGCAGTCTGAGACGCCTGCCACTTGCTAATTGCTTCATTGACTCTCTTATCAAGTGTTTCCTCGACTCTCCTATCAAGTGCTTCCTCGACTCTCCTATCAATTAACTGATCTACCTATACATGGACAAAAGAAACACTAGCTTCTGATTATTGAATTCTCTTTCGCAATAACATTCTAAAAAAAGAATAAATTACCTCAGCTTGTGAAAGTCCTGCTCTTGGGTCTGGTTTGCACTGTGATGGCCCAAAGAACGCTTTGATGCCCACACCAGTGCATGCACCCCTAACACGTCCAGGATGCTCTGGGTTACCCAGAGCAACTGTCCATTCATCCCTTGTGCCCTCAGGGATGAACTCACCTTCCTTCCTCTGCTCGTGCAGCTCCCGCTAATCGACATCAACAGAAATTGGTAAGTAAACATAACAATAATCAATATCGATCGATCGCTCTAAGAGTTGAATTTTACCATTTTTGCATCCGCCTCAGTAGTTGCGGGCTTCATTATATCTCCCTTCTTATTTTGCCTCCCAGCTATCCACATAGCATGGTGAGGAAGAGGTGCAGGACCAATAGTAGAGGACTCCTGAGTAGCAGTGGACTGAGCAGTAGACTCAGCCTGTAGTCTTTGGTGAATGCCTACATAGCCTCTTGGACCCATTGTGTGGTCATGCACATTCGGTGCATGCCTTGCTCTTTGAGCATTGTTGATAGCCTTGTTAGTAAGCACATTGATTTGGTTAGTAACATTAAAGGTTAATCTTGAATAGGTGAATACATAAGAACGTATATTAATTAAATTGGGAGTGGCGCTTAATACCTTGAATTCATCCATTTTTCTTTGGGTAACAAACTCCTCCCAGTCTTTGGTATCCAGGTAGTTCCATTTCTTAGTGGCTGCATTCTGCCTAAATTTATTTTTTAAATAGAATACAAACAAAAATTATTAGTGTAGAGTTAGTCAAAAAGTGATCAATGTCTAGAATTGAAAATCAATCAAGAACCTCTTCTCAGCATCATGTGTGTAATCTCGGGTGAGATTTGTCCTATAGTTCCTTAGGACCCTCCCACAACGTTGTATCATGCATTTACGATGCAACTTTTCATCTAGATCAAATATACTATGCAAAATAGAATTGCTATTAACTAGTATCCTACAAATTAGTAATCTACAAAAATAGAATTGCAAATAATAATAACCCACGCATAGTTCCTTCCATACTAAGTCTTTCTTCCACTTAGGAACTTTATGCTAGGATTAAAAAATAGGACTACAATGGCTACAAGTAAGAACCCCAAGATATGAAATAAATGAGTTGTGGTTCACTCCAACTGGATTTCCCGCATGATCGAAATCCACAACCAATTTGGGTCCATTGCCCATTTGCTGTAGTAACTTGTTCATCATTTTGATGCCCCTCACTTTCTCAATTATTTTTTGCTGCTCATCAAGTGCCCCACTTTCTTCAGGGGGTACATCACCAACCAAAAATTTGACAAAAAAATTACACTTATAGGATATAACTATAAATGAACATATAGATAGAAACATCAGGGATATATTTTTAAAACTTACATTGTGAGGCGGTGCATTGACATCCTCACCCTCACGGTAATCATCAGCACGGCCATCAGGAGAATGCTCAACCATCTGAAAGTTCACATTCACATTGTAAAGTTCACATTGTAAAGTTGCAAAGTTCACATTGTAAATTTCACATTCACATTGTAAAGTAATTCACATTGTAAAGTTCACATTCACATTGTACAGTTCACATTCAAAAAATAAAACATATAAAAAATATAAACATACATGCCTCTAATATTGCGATCTTTTATCAATATGATGCCAATATGAATGGTTCACCCTTCTCGCCAATCTTTTCAAAGTTCACTAATGTGAAACCCAATTCATCCACTATAACTCCTTGGGTGTTATCAACCCAATTACATTTAAAGAGCGGAATTCTAAAATCTACGTAGTCAAACTTCCATATGTCTTCAATGACACCGTAATATGCCATTTTATCTTCACGTGGACTCTTATCCTTTACACTTGCAAAAAACAAGATTAGGGTCTACGGTTAAGAGATTAGGGTTTATGGTTAAAAATTTAGGGTTTAAGGTCTTATATATAATAAATGTGTACCACCTATCCCATTCTTAAACACATAATCTCACTAGTAAGTGTATAATGTGTATTGGGTTTTCAAGAAAATTTCGGCAACATTTCCCCGCTATTCTCTAAGTACATATGTACTTAGAGAACAAACGGGGAAATGATACCGAAATTTTCTTGAAAAACCAATACACATTATACACTTACATCCTAAGTGAGATTAGGTCTTCAAGAACAGTCCCAAACTGGGGAATATCCAAGATTTACTCCTAATGAGTAAATATTGTACGGGTTTCTAGGCCAACAAAATATAACACCAATCCCTTGTTCACAACCCCATTCACAAAACATGTCCTTAATACAACATTATTTAAAAGATATGATGTTCATGTGACATCAACTTAGGGTTACAAAAACATAGAGAGAGAAAGTACTCTATCATCATAATAATCACACAAATGTCTATGTACCATAATCTCTTACTTGCATTAGGGTTAGGTTAAGAATTATAACTGATCTTGTCATATATGGTTAGAAATCTTGATGAATAATTGAAGTTTTTAGATTAATAATATTATTCATGTTGATTTAGTGTTTTGAAACCATGGACATCTTACTATGATCTTAATGCTAGTAATATGATCAAAAGCAAGGAGGCCCAAGCTTGCTAGCAAGTGCAGCCATCTGGTGATGGTCCCTTTAATTTGAGTTAGCATCACCTCAACCGTGTCCAAAACTATGGAAGAGAAGAAAACAATGATGTGTAGTGTGGACTAGTTAAGTTGTATACAGTTGGTTGGTGAGTAGGTGATATATACAAGATCCATATGACGCCCATCATTCAACAGACCATCAGTTTGTATGAGTAGATGTTTAAGGGAGAAACAAAGCTAGGTCATGGGGAGGTGCTTAATTAGATGTTTCATGTTTTCAAATTAAGCTACATGATAATTGTAAAGGTGTTTGGCTTGCTGAGCCAGTACCACTCATCAATGCATCAGTACTGGGTTATGTAAGATATAAAAAAAGTGTGAGGAAAATATACTCAATGTTGTTAATAATGTTGTAAACAGTTGATTGATAAACATACAATTTATACAGTATAATGCAGAATTACCAGTAGTGTTGGTAAACATGCATAAGAACTTTGGTGGGTTGTATCTACACTTGGGTCTCAAGCAAGATGGGTTTAGCTTAGCTAATGTGGGTTTGAGCTGTTACTGAGTGTTTGATTTGGTAAGGAAGAGGTTTGGGCGTCGTCGTCCCAAAGTATCCACGATTCGGTGACCATGTGGAAATGGGGAAACTATCCTTAGGTATAAGAGATTAAGAAGAAGCTTTTATTAGGTAAGAGTATGATGAAGCTCATTTATAATATAGAAAAGGGGGGTGACCTTGGGTAGTGGAGGGCAGGGAGAAGGTGGAGGAGGACGAGCAGGTCACAATTGGGATTTTGGGCGTCGGCGAGCAGGGAGCCGGCGAGCACAACACCGGTGGCGGCGAGCAGGGAGAAGGGCAGTGGCAAGTAAGGAGAAGGAGAGGCACGATGGCGGCGAGAAGGGAGCAGCAGGGAGCGTCAGGCGGCGATGTGCAAGGAGGGAGCAGGGGGCAGAATCGCCAGACCTAAGCTTCAATCGCAATGAAACAAAGAAAGGGGAAGAGCATGCTTCGCATGGGTGCTATTAAGTTAACAATCGGCATTAGTTATTACAAACAACTGACACTTATAACAATAAGCATCGGTTACCACAAAAAACTGACACCTATGCTCAATGATAGTCGTTGGTTTCTACTAGAAAAACCGAAGTCTATCGACATATGCCGACAAAAAAAAGTTCTCGAATTCTGACCATAGTCGTTGGTTGCCGTAGAAAACCGACGCCAAAGGGGGGTGAAAATGTTCACACGGATAGCGCGGGAAAACACATCAGCATCAGTTATTGCAAGACAACTGACGATAAAAATATGCCCAATTTCTATCTCGCGAAAAACCTTTAGTCGTCAGTTGATTAGTTAATAACTGACGTCATATGTTAAATTTTGGAGGAATTTTTTTCCACTAGAAAATTTGGATTTGGCGGTCGATTTTAGGCATCGGTTGTTTATTTAGGAACTGATGCTAAATTAAAAGCGATACCCGTGTCTGGATGCTCTTCACAAATAGATGTTAGTTTGTGTATTCAACCGACGCTGTAGGGTTTAGGCGTCGATTTCTTATATACAACCGACGTCTATAAATGTGACATTATAAGCCATTTCTATAGTAGTGATTTGATAAGGATTGAGGATAAGATAGATAAGTTATCTTCCATAATTGCTCTTTAAGAAGAAAAATTGTCTTCAAAACCCATCTTGAGTTTCAATGAAGCAAGTGGACCAATGCCTTCTTCACAAGTTTTCTACAGTCCACCTCCCATGCAAGTGCAACCCATATAACACTTTCAAAGTGATCCCAAGCCTTATGTGAAAAACACTAGAGGGGGGTGAATAGAGTTTTTAAATAATTTTAACAATTTATTGAACTCAAACAACCACAATTGAAAATTGGAAGAAGGAAACAGGTGTTTAGAGTGGTTCCAACTTTAGCAACTACTAAAGTTGTCAGTCCACTACCCGATTGCTTACCCAACCGGGATTTTGAAAGTATTTATTTTATTACCTTCTCAAGGATTATACAAAATACAATACTTTCCTTTACACCCTTTGAACAGCCTTCACTTGAAGTAGGTGCACCAACTTTGAGGTAGCCTTCTTGAAGTAACTCCAAGCTTCCCCTTGAAGTAGCCTTCCTCTCTAGAAGTAACCTCCCGTTGCACTAGCCTTCTGAAGTAGCTCAAAGTCACCTTCTTCACCAAGAAGATCTCCACCCTCTCCAATCAGCAGCCTCCAACCTAGGAGTAGCAAGGAGAGTACAAACGGTAATAGAGAACAAGAAAGGAAAAAAGAAATTACAACTTATCCTTTGTAGCCCAAGGCTTGATTTGCCTAGATCAAGCGTATAGATCTCCTAACCAAGTGTATGGACTTGTGATTGCAGTGGGTAGGAGATACTAGCCTATAGGACACGAATTTTGAGCTAAGGAAGGAAGTAGCCAATTGTCACAATGCTCAAATTGCTCACAAACAGATTGCTCAAAGTATGCTCAAGGATTTCTCAAGTGTAACAAGTATGTTTGAGTGTCCTATGGCTTGTACTATTTATTGGAATGGCCTAAGAATGCTTAAGGACGTTCTAGACAACTTCTAGGGGTTTCTAAGTGCTTAACTAGCCGTTAGGTACAAGTTTGTTGCTTTAACAACGGCTAATTAATTAATTCTGCAGTTGCTGTCAGAGACCATCTCGGTCGAGGAATGGTCGACCGAGACACCTACTCGGTCGAACTTTTGTCGACCGACAAGCTCTCTAGAACAAGTGATTTGCAACGTCTATCTCCAACTGCCAACTACCTTGTCAGTTGTGTCTAACGGCTACTTTGGATCTTTCTCGGTCGAGAAGATTGTCGACTGAGAGTGTCTCGGTCGAGGAGTTTGTCGACCGAGATTGATCCTGTTTCAATATTTCAATTTAGGCACTAACTATATGTATGAGTGTGCAAATGTGATCCTATTTGAAGAGAATGACTTATCTAAATGTGGTGTTTAGCTAGGGAGAATCTAACGCTTGATTTACATGCAATCTAAGTACTTGCACATTATATATTTGTACAAGTTTTTACAAAGCGATTACATTGCATGAAAACATAAACATGTAAGCATATGAATTTCCCTAGTTGCTTTGTCATCCACCTTAATCCTGCACACTCAAGTAGCTCGTTAGATCAATAAGAATGAAATGTTTGTCATAATCAAAACAAAGGGATTTATAGATGTCCATTTAGCCAACAATCTCCCCCTTTTTGAAGATGACAAACATTTCCAAAAATATAAATAAAGGAAATATAAATCATATGAGTTTCATACCTTTAGATTACCTTTTGTATATTTCCTCTTGTTTATAAGATGTATGCTTATTATTCCCTTTGAATTATGGAACATGAAATCCAATTCACTAGGGAATATAGCAACTTTCAATGTAAAGCCAAGAGTTTATTTATGAAACTCATTGATTGAGTGTTTCCTAATTACTAAGTTTTATATTTATTTCTCCCCCTTTGTCATTTCAAAAAGATATCTGTTAGAAATAAAAACTCCCCCTTAATTAGATGTCCCATCAAATCTAATGAAAAAGATGTCCGTTTAAAAGCCAAAATATCATGATGCAAATAAGAGTTTTTGTTTAAGTAGCACAAATATCAAAGAAAACGTCTTCCAAAGGAGTGATAAGCAGTTGCTTCCTAATTTTGTTAAATTGATCTAGTGGAAGCGGTTTTGTAAAAATATCAGCCAATTGATCTTCCGTATCAACATGATGAAGGGAAACATGATTCTTGGAGATATGATCCCTTAAAAAGTGATGACGGATTTCAATATGTTTAGCTCGGCTGTGTAAAATAGGATTGTGTGCTAAGTTTATGGCGCTCGTGTTGTCACAAAAAATAGGCGTAGATGAAAGAGTTAAACCATAATCGTTTAATACTTGTTGCATATAAAGCACTTGAGCACAACAAGACCCAGCTGCCATATATTCAGCTTCAGTTGTAGATAGGGCAACCATATTTTGTTTCTTGCTAAACCAAGATACTAAAGCTCTCCCTAACAAGAAACAACCACCACTAGTACTCTTGCGATCAAGGCGACAACCAGCATAATCCGCATCAGTATAAGCTTTAAAATCCAAGGATTGTCCTTTTGGATACCATAAACCAAAACAAGTAGTGCCGGCTAGGTAACGAAGAATTCGTTTAACTGCTAGAAAATGAGAGTGCATAGGTTGTGATTGAAATCGAGCACAAAGACCAACGGGAAACATAATGTCCGGTCTAGAAGCAGTTAAGTAAAGCAAACTACCAATCATGGCTCTATATAAGGAATCACCAATAGGTTCCCCATTTTCATCCTTATCAATTTTAATAGAAGTAGCCATAGGAGTAGTAGCATGTTTGCACTGATCCATCCCAAAACGTTTTAAGAGTTCTTTAGTATATTTTTCTTGGTTTATGAATATTCCGGTAGGTGTTTGCTTAATTTGAAAACCAAGAAAGAAAGTTAATTCACCCATGAGGCTCATTTCAAATTCTTTTTGCATAATGTCACTGAATTGTGTGCACAATGAATCATTAGAAGCTCCAAAAATAATGTCATCAACATATATTTGCACAACTAGGAAATCAGATGTATATGTTTTGAAAAATAAAGTAGAATCTGAATTTCCAATAGAAAAACCATTATCAAAAAGATATGTCTTGAGCCTTTCATACCAATTTCTAGGTGCTTGTTTTAAACCATAAAGTGCTTTCTTAAGTTTATAAACATAGTCACCTTTTTCCGGTATTTCAAAACCAGGTGGTTGGGCAACATATACTTCTTCTTGAATGATGCCATTTAGAAATGCACTTCTTACATCCATTTGGTAGAGTTTGATGTTTTTATGTGCAGCAATAGCTAGTAACATTCTAATAGCTTCAAGTCTAGCTACCGGTGCATACGTTTCATCAAAATCTATTCCTTCTTGTTGATTATATCCTTGTGCTACTAACTGAGCTATATTCCTTATTACTTCCCCTGCCTCATTTAGCTTGTTCCTAAAAACCCATTTAGTTCCTATTATGGTTTTATCTTGTGGTTTAGGAACTAAATCCCATACATCATTTTTAGTAAATTGATTCAATTCTTCTTGCATGGCTATTATCCAATAATCATCTTTAAGAGCTTCAGATATCTTTTTAGGTTCAATGATAGAAACAAAAGCCATGTTTGCAACATCTTTGAAGGAAGACCGAGTTTTGACTTTATCATTAGGATCTCCAATAATTAGTTCTTGAGGATGATCTTTAATAAGCCTAGGTGTAGGTTGTGGTTCAGCTTGGTGATTATTTGTAGTACCTCTCTCACTATCATTTGGTATGTTTAAATTTTCGAATTGATTAGTGAGATCTATGATTTCTAGATTTTCAGATTTGGACTCTTCATGAAAAGAAACATGAATAGATTCCTCAACTTTTCTAGATATAGTGTTATATACTCTAAAAGCTTTGCTAGAAGTGGAATATCCCAAAAAGAATGCTTTGTGTGATTTTGAATCAAACCTATCTCTATCATCTTTGGTATTTAAAATATAGCATGTGGAGCCAAAAGTATGAAAATAGTCAACTCTAGGTTTCTTAGAATGTATTATTTCATATGGAGTTTTCTTTAAATGAGAGTGAACAGTTACTCTATTTAGCACATAGCATGCAGTGTTTACAGCTTCAGCCCAAATAGTTTTGGGTGTGTTGTGTTCGAGCATCATAGTTCTAGCCATTTCTTGTAGTGATCGATTTTTCCTTTCAACTATACCATTTTGTTGTGGGGTGCGTGGAACAGAAAAATTATGAGTATACCCTTGAGATGTACAGAATTCTTCAAATGTATGATTTTCAAATTCTCCACCATGATCACTTCTAATGGTACATATTTTACTTTGTAATAGATTTTCAATCTTGGAACAAAATTGTATAAAAACATGAATAGTATCATCTTTAGTTGCAATAAAGTGTACCCATGTGTATCTACTATAATCATCAACAATAACAAAACAGTATCTTTTACCACCAATAGATTGTGTCCTCATGGGTCCAAATAAATCCATATGAATTAATTCTAAGGACCTACTGGTGCTAAGTACATGTTTTGGTTTAAAAGAGGTTTTGGTTTGCTTTCCCATTGTGCATGGTTCACAGTTTTCAACTTGATCAAAAGATAAAGTAGGCAATCCACGAACAAGATCATATTTCACTAATTTTTTAATAACATGTGAACTAGCATGTCCTAGCTTTTTATGCCATACTTGTAAGGTATTTTCATTTGCAAGCAAGCATTTTCCCACTACTGATTTCATAGAATTAGGTTTAAGGATATAAAGATTTCCAACTCTATTTCCTTCATAAACAACATTTGTAGTGTTTTCTATCAATAACTTGCAGCAAGTTTTGTTAAATAACACATCATAACCACTATCACATAATTGACTAACACTTATCAAATTATGGTGCAAACCATCAACGAGTAGAACATTCTTTATTTTGAGGTTTGTACCAACATTACCTATTCCAACGATTTTGCCCTTACTATTATCTCCAAAGGTGACTGTTCCACTTTTCTTTTCTTCAAAGGTTTGAAATGCATCTTTGTTCCCAGTCATATGTTTGGAACATCCACTGTCAACTACCCATTCCTGCATTAAAATGTAGATTTTGGTACCATTGTGATGGTACGATATGGTTAGAATCATTTAAGTACATACTTGTATAAAAGTTCTGAATCAAAAATCCAGTCGGTCGACAATTGTTCGACCGACATCTGTCTCGGTCAGCTAATTGTCGATCGAGAAGATTACTGTATTACAAATAAAGAAACACAGAAATTGAACTCGGTTGACCAATTTTCGACCGAAATAATTGCTGTAGATTTTGATTTGTTATAGACATCCGGTCGGTCGACAATACTTCGACCGATTAATGGTTCGGTCGACAATACTTCGACCGACAAAGTTTCTGTTTCAATATAACAGTGCAGAAAATTAACAGTATGCATGAAATCTTTTGTTCAGTTGAGATAAGACAATATAAATAGCAAGATGGAGCGTTTGGCCATATCTCAACTAAATTCCATTTGATTCTACTAAGTTTGAGGTTTTGGGACCCAAACTAATTCGGAATCCTTAGTTTTATAAGGGCATGAAAAAGAATAGTGTCCAAGACGTAAACAAAAATGGCAAGTAATAGAATCAACTTCATTTCTCTTTCTAGCCATTGTGTTCTTGGGTACAAACATAGTTTGAGTTCTTTTGGGTTGATTTTTTTTTGAAGCATATCCCAAACCTTTTCTTCCGTTGAAAACAATACCAATGCTTAGAATTTTATCAAGTATATATTTTCTTCTTAACTCATAAAGTTCTCTTTGCAGCTGAGAAATGTCATTCATCTTCTTGTGTAAATCGTTTCTTGCTTGATCTAAATCAGATAGCAATGAATCTTTTTCTTTTACAACATTATCATAGTCTAGATGGTTACACAAAATAGGTTGAGTCTGAAAATCTTGTAGTTTGGCTAACAATTCAGTCTTTTCTTTAGAAAGAAGATCAACATTTGTTTCTAAAGTGAGTAGCTTTCTAGTGCAATCATCTAAAGATGTTTTTAGGGAAAAATTATCAAGATCAATGTTGTTCTTTTCAGAAGAAAGATTATCTAATTTAGCAATTAGCTCATCATTTGATTTGATAACCTTCTTTAGTTTCTTCTTGACATCAATGTACTTATCATGAATTTCTTGTAGACTAGTAACTAACTCTTCTTTAGGAAGATCAAGTAAGCTTACCTCTTGAGAGTCTTCATCATCTTCTCTTGCCATTAGACAATCCACCGTTTCTTCTCCGCTTTCACTATCACTTGACTCGTCCCATGCAGCTTTATATGCTTTTTCTCCCTTTTTCTTGTATGAGCTTTTCTTTCCTTTCTTTGCTTTAGGACATTCATTTTTGAAATGTCCTTTCTTCCCACATTCAAAGCACCTCGGAGTGGTAGAAGAAGAGCTGGAAATTTTGTTAGATTTAAATCTTTTGTATTTCTTACCGTTGACGATCAAGGCTTCTTCTCCTTCTTCTTCACTTGACTCCTCACTTTCTTGTGTGACGACTTTTGAAGCTTTTAGAGCCACATCCTTCTTCTTTCCTTGCTGAAGTTCACGTGCTCTTCTTTCCTCCTCTTCTAGGGTTGCTTCATGAGCTTCTAGGTTGCCAATAAGTTGCTCCATTTTCAGTCGAGTGAGGTCGTTTGCTTCTTCAATGGCTGTCACCTTTGGCTTATATTTTGGAGGGAGTGATCGAAGGATTTTTGATACCTGATCTTCTTCAAGGACAGGTTTTCCTAGGGCACTTAAACCAATAACAATAGTAGAAAATTTTGCAAACATTTCACTAATAGATTCATCAGGATCCATACGAAAGTGTTCAAACTTTTGTTTAAACATGCTAATTTTGGAATTTTTGACTTCACCTGTTCCTTCATAGGTTATGGATAGTCTATGCCAAATATCATAGGCTGTGTCACAATTAGATATTCTATTAAATTCTCCTACCGATATAGAACAATATAAAATGCTTACAGCTTTTGCATTCATTTGAGCTAGTTTTACCGTATTTGCATCCCATTCTGCAAATTGAGTTTGAGGGAGCTCATATGGGGTTGACACCATTCTCCATAAGTCCCAATTGATGCCTTGGAAGTAGAACTGCATCCTTCTCTTCCAATATTGGTAGTTTGTTCCATCGAACGCTGGAGGCCTAGCAACAAGTGTTCCTTTGAGGTTAAGGTTGTTGAGCACTCCATCACCCATTTCTTCAAGACCTTGTTAGGGTTCCTTGAAGCCTGCTCTGATACCAATTGAAAAACACTAGAGGGGGGTGTGAATAGAGTTTTTAAATAATTTTAACAATTTATTGAACTCAAACAACCACAATTGAAAATTGGAAGAAGGAAACAGGTGTTTAGAGTGGTTCCAACTTTAGCAACTACTAAAGTTGTCAGTCCACTACCCGGTTGCTTACCCAACCGGGATTTTGAAAGTATTTATTTTATTACCTTCTCAAGGATTTATACAAAATACAATACTTTCCTTTACACCCTTTGAACAACCTTCACTTGAAGTAGGTGCACCAACTTTGAGGTAGCCTTCTTGAAGTAACTCCAAGCTTCTCCTTGAAGTAGCCTTCCTCTCTAGAAGTAACCTCCCGTTGCACTAGCCTTCTGAAGTAGCTCAAAGTCACCTTCTTCACCAAGAAGATCTCCACCCTCTCCAATCAACAGCCTCCAACCTAGGAGTAGCAAGGAGAGTACAAACGGTAATAGAGAACAAGAAAGGAAAAAAGAAATTACAACTTATCCTTTGTAGCCTAAGGCTTGATTTGCCTAGATCAAGTGTATAGATCTCCTAACCAAGTGTATGGACTTGTGATTGCAGTGGGTAGGAGATACTAGCCTATAGGACACGAATTTTGAGCTAAGGAAGGAAGTAGCCAATTGTCACAATGCTCAAATTGCTCACAAACATATTGCTCAAAGTATGCTCAAGGATTTCTCAAGTGTAACAAGTATGTTTGAGTGTCCTATGGCTTGTCCTATTTGTAGGAATGGCCTAAGAATGCTTAAGGATGTTCTAGACAACTTCTAGGGGTTTCTAAGTGCTTAACTAGCCGTTAGGTACAAGTTTGTTGCTTTAACAACGGCTAATTAATTAATTCTGTAGTTGCTGTCAGAGACCATCTCGGTCGAGGAATGGTCGACCGAGACACCTACTCGGTCGAACTTTTGTCGACCGACAGGCTCTCTGGAACAAGTGATTTGCAATGTCTATCTCCAACTGGCAACTACCTTGTCAGTTGTGTCTAACGGCTACTTTGGATCTTTCTTGGTCGAGAAGATTGTCGACCGAGAGTGTCTCGGTCGAGGAGTTTGTCGACCGAGATTGATCTTGTTTCAATGTTTCAATTTAGGCACTAACTATATGTATGAGTGTGCAAATGTGATCCTATTTGAAGAGAATGACTTATCTAAATGTGGTGTTTAGCTAGGTAGAATCTAACGCTTGATTTACATGCAATCTAAGTACTTGTACATTATATATTTGTACAAGTTTTTACAAAGCGATTACATTGCATGAAAACATAAACATGTAAGCATATGGATTTCCCTAGTTGCTTTGTCATCCACCTTAATCCTGCACACTCAAGTAGCTCGTTAGATCAATAAGAATGAAATGTTTGTCATAATCAAAACAAAGGGATTTATAGATGTCCATTTAGCCAACATTATGCTCCCCCCCACTACCACAAATTTCTCAACAATTCACCTTTCAACCTCAATTCTCTCCTCCACCTCAATTTCAACACCAAGTGTCACCTCCACCTCCTCCACAGCCTAGATCCTCCTCTCCGCCATGAGCAAAGAAGTCATGTGACAGTTATAAGGAGTGGAAAATCTCTTGAGTAGTCCACTAGTCAAAGAAAGGTTGATAAAGCAAAGCAAAAGTAGCCAAGTGGTGATATTGTGATTGAAATTGCCGAAGATAATTATGTGATACTGCCTACTGATTTTGGGATACCATGTGCTCCACCTCACACTCCTTTTACAGATTCCACCATCCCTAGTGTTCCACCTCATGTTGATGTAAGCAAGGCCAAAGTAAGTGAACCACCATTCATTGAAGCATTAGATGAGCCATTGGAAGTAAGGAGGAGACAAAAGCACAATGTTGACATTCTTGAGGTGTTTCGCCAAGTGAAGGTCAATATTTTATTATTATATGCTTTCAAGCAAATCCCATCATATGGCAAGTTTCTGAAGAACTTGTGCACTGTGAAGACAAGGTCAATGGGGAGAATACCAAAGAGAGTGAAGTTGACTAAACAAGTAAGCTCTATCATCCAACACTCACTTCTCATGAAAAGGAAAGACCCAAGAGCCCCACACATACCTAATTACATAGGGGGATACCAAATAGATAGATCCTTACTTGATTTGGGGTCTATTGTGAATATTATGACATACAATGTCTATGTTGAGCTGGGTTTAGGCAAGTTGAAACCGGCACATTGCACTCTCCAATTGGAAGATCGCTCCATCAAAGTGCCTAGAGGACGAGTGGATGATGTCTTGGTGATGATTGACAAGGAAAGAGGAGCATTGTTCCCAACTGATTTCATTATTCTTGACATGGAGCCAGATGATAGGAAGATCCCCATCATCTTGGGGAGACCATTCTTATCTACATCTGATGTAGAGACACATGTTCACAACTGACACATGTTTACCGTGCGTTATACACAAGTGAACGTATTGAAGTAATATAGGCCCTTTTGAGGCCCGAGTCAAACATAGAGAAACATTCTCTGGTAGACTACTACTAACTATAGTCTAATCAGCTAGGCCGATGTAAATGAATGGGTTTGATTGAACAGAAGCAAATAAGAATGAAACAAACTTAACACTTAAATTACTCAGATTTAGAGAATTCCTTAGGATTGTGGTTTCACCATAGATAACATTGCAATTCGTTCCATACACCAATATCTATTACCCATATCCCTGGATAAAGAGCACGTAGTCAGAACTACCCACTCTCACAACATAGTTCACTACCTATTCTAATGCCAACCCCATTTCCATTGCAATTGGTTGATTAGTTAGGTGATTTATGATTAAACTCTGGGTTTCTCCTCCTGTTTATTCTCCACCTTTCCCAAGGGGTGCAATAAATAGGTAAATATATGCTTTCCAACCCTTAACCTCTGTCCCAAAATAATTAAGAGTCTAAAAATATATCTATGTTGATTAGGCATAAATAGAACAATGCATCTTCATAGATTTATATCCATAAAATAAGGATAAAGATGATATTAATGCATGGAAATCAGTTACAATGCATATCCGAGCTAGTCCCGGGTCCTAAGGAATTAAGAAGTTTAGCCCTACATGATTTTCATTGACGAATACATGGTAGATAAAGAGAAAAATGTGGGAAACATTAGAGAAACTAAGTAACCCCTAGTGAATAGATGATTTGGATGATCCCCTACGCCGTGCGTGCAACCGGATGTCTTTCGGCTGCCGATTCACCTTCAGGAGGTGCTCAGACCGTCCCAAATGAAGCCTTCAGTTCCTTTTTCCTCTTCTCCCTCTCTCTAGTGTCATGCATTGAATACGATTGCTCTCTTTCATATGGACGAACTTCCCTTAGGTCATAGGAGTCACTTAAAGTACGAAATAACATCCATCGTTGGATTAGATTTCCATCTTCAGATTTTCCCAATAGGGCAGACTCGACAGTACCGACTTGGAAGTCGGTAGTACTGAGATCTTAGGATAGTCGTGACTCTTGACAATGTCAGTACTATCAATTTGTCTCACGTCTTTAGGTCGTCCGAGCATTGTCTTCCTGACGTCATCTCGGTAGTACCAACTTTTCACGATTCATCCTTGTGCTTTACTAATGTGATTTTGGTACTATCGACTTGGAGTGTCGGTAGTATCGAGTCTATGTGAGTCTTTTCTGGGCAAGTACTGACGTGAAGTCGGTACCACTGACTTTTGGTGTTGGTAGTATCGACTCTGTGAAGTTCAATTATACCTAAAAATACACAAGAACATGGATAAATACTCAGGATAAACATTAAATCATATTGAATAGTAAAAATCAGATAATTTGATGCATTCAAATATCACAGGCCATTAATAGCATTTCATGAATTATTAATCAGATAAATGACAAAACAACACATAAAATTAAGGAAAATATGCCTGTGAAAATGACTAGAAAACCATGCATCAAAATCACCTAAGCTTTTATGTTGCTCGTCCTCGAGCAACACTACTCTTAGATCTATTTGATGTAGGTCAGCAAAAGGATACTGTTACAACCCCAAATTTTGGGTTCTTTGGATGAGATATGTAATTTCTCCTATTAAAGATATTTGAACAAATTTTGATATAATTTGTTTTGAATAAAAGATTTCGTTTACAATAGCCTTATTGGTTGTTTTATGGGCTTTATTGGCTATTGGGCCCAATAATAAGGATAAGACAAAAGAAACTCCATTATTAATAAGAGATGGAGAAAAGGAAGATGTAGAAACCTCTAGAAGACAAAAGAATATAATCCAAAAGTGGATTTCGTGCCTCTTGGGTTCCTTGGGTTCCAAGGAGTCCAAAGTTGCAAAGATAATGCAACAAAAAAGAAAATATCAATTAAATATTTCCTTATTAAGAAAGAAATTGGAGACATTGATAAAATATGGGAAATAAGTGGAAAGAGGTATGATTGAGTTATCTTTGGTGTCTTTTCATATCCACATCGTTTCTAATGGTAAAAGGAATCACAATAAAGAAAATAAAAGATTAAGAGAGAGAAAATATGCTTAAAATAAGCTTTATTAAAGGATAACTTGCACACGAAGATAATACTCTTTTCCTTTGGAATTTGGGACTCAAATTTGGTATGCGAGTAGATAAAGCCAAGACGAAGTTTCCTTAAAAATTTAGTGGAAAAAAGATAAAGGAATAATGAGTTGTGATTTTTAGAAGTTTCCTAAAGTAAATGAGTAATCTTTGAATCATATTAAATGTCATAATGAAATTTGGATTTTCAGATTGAACAAGGACCGTAGATCTAAGATCCAACGGCCCGAACCTGATCCCAGTCTCACGAGGAGACTAGAACGTAGTGTCTAGTGGGCACAATCCTCTTGTCAGATTTTCTTAAAGTATAGGCAATGTGCAACGGAGGAAACAATTCCATTGGCTTTAGGAGCGATTTCCGCATCGAACCAACCTAAGGTTGCAGACCTTTCCTGAACTGTGTGGATTTCCCCTAATTTGTGGGAAAGTGCAGGGGGCTAACCCCTATATAAGAAGGGGAGGGGAGGCATGAGCCGCGTGTGCCAACCCTGGCGACTCCATTGAGTTCACAACAAAGGATTTTCCGGTTCTATGTAGATAATTGCAAGAAAAACCTCCGCCAAGAAGCTTGACCAGGCTGTGCACCCTGCTAGAGGAAAGCTCCTTCGACCCAACAATCAGGTACACCATCGACGAATCCAGGAGAGCCATCGACTCCGGATGGTCCCGACGGAGCTGTGGCCGACTTAGCTCGGTACCCGATGCCCTAGAGCCCAATGTCAGCGGCTTGGTTGACCGAACGGGGTACTGCTCACGAGAGGCGAGCCCACGCGAGGTAGAAGAAGAATAGGGGAAAAGACCCCTCCGCCCCCGACTCCAATAAAGAAACCAGAGGGCGGGAATGTCTTTTTAACATGGTTTGGGCCCAACCCGCATGAAAATGAAAAATGACTCGTTTGGCTGAGGTGGCAGCCACTGATTGGACCAAAGGAATTAACCTTACAAAAATCGTAGTTAATTATTTCTAACTTTGATGATAAAAAGTTGTACATGGAAGTTGCTTAGAAAAATACTAGGAATGCAATAAAATTGGTTTGAGAACCTGATTTTGTTCCTATTTGAAAAAGTATGCTAATCTAATGAAAAGTTCTTATGGATTAGATTAGAAACTCTAATTGAACATTATGGTTAAGTTCATGATACTTAGTTGATGAAATTGAGTAATTGCAACATGTTGAATAGTTAATGATGAACTTGAACCTGATCTAGATGTTTGTTGCATGATTTAGGGTTTTTACCTCAAATAAGAATGATTAAGCACTTAGAAACCCTATTTGAGTATAAAGGATGAATCTTTAAGGTTTAATAGGTTAATTTGTGAAGTAATAACCTATTGAATATTAAAGTCAAACTTCAATCTGTTTTACATGTAAAGTTGATTAATTTAGGGTTCCATGTATATATATGAGCTTTAATGGGCCTTGAAACCCTAAGGTTATCCATTGTGACTCTTAATGGCTTTAATTATTCAAATTCATGAATAAAGCTGAGATATGATGGTTCTAAGCTATTTTGAGTATAAAGGTTCCTAATTGTGGATAAATACCCTTAATATGGTAATTAGAGTTTTCTAATGGATAAAGGTGGAATTAATGATAAATAGAGTTCATATGTGAATTAGACCATATGGACTAAGAATTGTTAATTTGAAAGGAACCAAAGATGATAATTGGGCCTAATGATCTTTTCATGAATTAAAAGATAAAAATGGTAGTTTTAATGTAAAAGAGGCATAATGGACTTAATTGATATTGTGTTATATAGGATATAAACGTCAATAGTTACATTAAACAATGTAATACTTTGTAGATTGAAGATTAGTTGAATTAATTCTTTACATATTTGTAGTCATCGTCATAGTGTTTTAATAATTTAGCATATCACATAACTAATTTGATTTTAAGGTTACATATGTTGCTCATGTTTGCAACTAGAATAGTTCATTCTCAATTAGATGCCTAGTCATAACCTTATTATAATTAGATTAATATGTAATATGAAGTCTTATATTAGTTATACTAGTAAAGTATGATATAATAACATATTATTAAAGTAATTATATATGTATAGCGGGTCCATGGGTTTGGGTACAACCATACCCATTAGTGAACCCGCTTATATGCGGGTCCATGGGTATGCGGGGCCAAGGTTCTACAGGTCCAAAAATTTAGACCTGGGACGGGTCTTTTAAGGGTTCGAATTTGTGGGTCCATGGGTCTACCAGTACCCATTTACATCCCTAGGTCCGAAGCAGCTGGCTCGAAAGAACACAGGAAAGAGAAGAAGAATAGGGGTACTACAACGACTATGATGATTAGGATTATATAGGTCTCCATAGAACCATAAACCCATGATGGATGGGTTTGGGAGGGAGAGAGAAAAGTGACAGAGGGGGTTTCAAGGGTGATGGCACCACGGACAGGGAAAAAGGAAAGAGGAGGAGAAGTTGTTATTGTAGTCCCTTTCTGACTGGGAGTCGGGTGAAGGGGAAGGCCTCGACACCGTCCGTGAAAACTGTGAGATCAAAGGACAGATAATAGCCATCTGATCGAACTGAAAAAGGAAAAATTGAAGAAATCTACCTGCATGATAGCATAAATGAAATCCCAAACGGATTTGAATAAAGTGAGATCATATTAATGTGCCTTTTTCTCTCTCTTCAATTAAGGGTGCATACATTATCTAAATTAAATGAAATTTTACATAGAGGATAACTAAAGCATGTAGATTCCAATTATAAAATTAGATTTTCCCGTTGAAGATTTTAATGTGTTAAATGAATCAAATCTCATCTTCTCTTTCCTGCTTCATTACTGGCATTAGGATTATCCGAATTTGATGAAACTTGACCCACAAGTCATATTTAATGTGTTGAATATGAATTTGCCATCAATTTTACATGTTGGAGTTGTTTGAGCATTTATTTAATATTTTGAAGGTTCTATACACTTTCTCTCTCTTGATTTCACCTTTTAAGTAAACTTTCTCCAAATTTGATGAAAATTCACCCAAAGGCTATATTTATTATGTAGATTATGAATCTAAGATTATTTTCCTCTTTTGGATTCATTTATTATTTTATTTGATATTTTGGGGGAAACCTTCACATCTTCTTTTCCAATTTGAATTAAATGAATTATTATTATGTGAATAATGTGAAACTTGAATCCCAAGACAATTGGGACCCAAGGAACACAATTTTAAACTGAGATTTCACTTTTGGGACTTTGTTTTATGAGATATGTCATATGGCCCATTATCTTAATTACTCATTCAATTAGGTTTATTAGGGTGATTTTACATGCATTAGCTCACATTGGGAACATCTCTTAAGCCTAACCTCAACCTTGTCTGGCTAAGTCCAAAAGGTCAAGCTTCTAGGGTAGGGTTTGAGATCCAGTATGTTATAGCCTTGGGTAGTGGGCCCAAGTGTTACACTTATTGTTGAATATATCTGAATAGTATTCAACCAAATAGTTTTTAATCATATTGGGATCATTAATCGGAGACCCTTCTATATTTAGAGATCTGATATAGTTACTCTATATTCTAGTATTTAGTGAGGAGTAGAAGAACTTGGTATTCTTATTTTCAAGTTCGAGTTGTTGAACCCTATACTTTTACATTATGAAATCTTCTTCGATGTTCATTAATATGAAACCTTTCTAAAGTACTTTAGTTATTTCACACAAGTTAACATCTGTAACAACCATAACCTTACTTTTGGGTTGAACATGCATGCTTATCATAATTAGATGCTAAAACCTTAATATAACCTTATTATGTGCTTTTAGATCATGTGACAATCTTATGTTTCAAGTTTGGTCTAGTTTGGACACAGTTTGAGCTAGTTATGCGTATATGTACTTATTTCAAACTTAATTGCAATTTATTCATGTCTAGGGTTTTCCTTGCAATTTGTCATATGATTTTGTACCTCACATGTTTAGACAACATGTTTGACATAGTTGAGATTTGGTGCACCTTTTCACACCTTGGTTTGAATGGTGACATCATGTGTTGAGAATTAGGGTTTGCATGGATGCCCTAATTGATGATTGACCTTGATGTGTATTTTATTGATGAGCCCTAGTTTTGGCGATTGCCAAGGATCTTGTGATTCATGTTTTTGGCGGTCAATTATGTTTTGAGTGTGCCATTTATTCTTGGCGTTCGATGAGGCTCATGACCCATCTAGGTCGTCAAGAATCCCTAGGGTTGGTTTTGGTGATCGATTGAGTTTTGATCATCCTGGTCACCAAGGAATGTTCATTGGTTGTTTGCTTGTCTAGACTTAGTGGTCACTTGGTTTTCTTAGTTTTGTCTCCCTTTGTTGCATGCATGAGTGTGGTTCTTTCATGGACGAGATCCTTTAGACACATGGCATATTTAGCTTGACACCTAACCCCCATTTCTCTCTCTCCAAACCCAATGTATATAAACCCCTCTCCTTGCATGCAAATATCTCTTTACACACTTAGTTTCCTCTCTCTTCTTATTTCCTTGATCTTGGAGCTCGTCCCCTCTTGCTTGATGGTGAAGGAGGAGCTCAAGGAAGGAGAAGAAGGTTGATCTACCTTGCATGTTGAGCTAGGGTTTGGTTCTATCCTTCTTGTGATCTTTTGGTTCTACCTTGCTTTTCTTCTTAGTCTTGGTAAGTGAGATATTCATCTTTACCTACGTTTTTCCTTACTTTACCCTCTTCTTCTTTATCTTCATGGCTGAACCCATGGTGTTCCATGGTAGTGCTTGAGTTAGAGCTTGAAGAACTTCTCTTCTTTACCTTTATACCCAGGGTTTGCTCTCTTTCTTACTTGTTGACTTAGGGTTTTCTTATTTCTTGGATTTGGAGCTATCTTGGTTGAGAGGAATGCTTAACATAGGGTTCCTACCCCTCTTATTCAAGCTACCTTGTTGTTTGGAGATTTCTACATCAACTCTAAGGCGAGTTATGTAACTTTCTCCACTGTTATTGCTTACCTCTATCTTGTTGTTATCTAGGGTTTGTATTCATGGTGATCTTGAATGGATATCTATTTTAGATGAACCCTAACTCTTATGCTTGAGTTCTCCTTGGTGATGAAGTTTTGGTGCTTTCATGCATATGCAAATCTTTGGTTTTTCTCTTAGGTTTCTAGAGTTTTAAGTTTGTTTTTCCTCCTTGATATGGTACCCCATGGTTTGGTCTTAGTTCATTTGATTTGGATTCTTTGTGTCAACTCATGGTATTGACTTTGTTGCTATTTTAAAACTTATGGGTTCACCAAGTGTGACCTCATGTTTTGGTTGTGAAAAGGGTTGACGCCTTATGTGGTCGATGACATCTTAATGTTGAGTGGTTTCTAAGATTCACCTATATGGTCACTAATACTGACTTCCTTTCTATGTAATCGATGAAGGTTTGGTTTCACAGTGGTCACCAATGTTCCATGTTTTCTTCTATCACCATGATTGTGTCATCAAGGGTTGGTGAGGTCACCTAACTCTAGGGGTTGTTGAAGTGGATTCCCCTAGTGGTCGCCAAAGATGGTTGACACGAATTTACCGTGCGTAGAAACGCAAGTGAACGCATCAATGTAATATAGGCCTTTGGAGGCCCGAGTCGAACTCAGGGATACATGAAATTGTCGGAGACTCCTACTAACCACTCACGATCAGCTAGACCGATTAAATAGTTGAGAGTTGTTATTAAAATTAAAATAAAATAAAAATAAAACAAAACAAAGCAATCGATTAAATGTTTGGTTTAATCAATTTAAAATGAGATCTTTAGGATTGCGGTTTCACCGTGGGTTTTCATTGTATCAAATTCTATGCAGTCACTCAATTTTATCTCTCTATCCGGGTAGTGGCCTGAAATCAGAATTGCCCACAGTCGTGGTACAATTCACTACCTACGTCTAGGTCGGTTCCACCGTCGTAGTAACCTATACCCTAAACTAGGTGCATTAAAAACGATCTATCGGTATCCACCATTAACCTTACACCACCTTGTTCAAGGGATTTGTCAATTAATGTAAATTCTGTCTCTTTTCAATCATTAATTCTTCTTTCAAAGTAATTAAGGGCATTAGATTATTATTATGGTGATCAAGCATAATAATATAATTGAGAAAACGAAATTATACCACGGATTTAAGAGATAACATATGAATTACTATGATAAAATTGTCATACAATGAATTCCCGGGCTACTCCCGGTCCTAAAGACAAAGGGGATTAGCCCTGCATGTTCATCTCAGAGCAAAACGTGGAGTAGAAAAAGGGAAACATTGAGAAAAACGTGATTGAGTGGTGAAACCCCTGAACGGAGAAGATCCAAGCGATCCTTGGTGTGGAATACGCGTTCTCCCACCTTTCAGTGGTGGAAATCGTCTTCTTTGGCATCCGGATCGACTGGGGCATGCTTCTGGGTGCCGTTCTTCTCTCCACACCTTCTCGGGACGCGTGCAGTGGCTAATGACGTGATGATTCCCTCTTGGGTGCCGTCATTAGGTATATTTCCCGAGTTAGGTCGCCAATTAATCACATCTGTCGGATTAAGATCAATCAGAAGCAAACTCATATCTGATGGTGTCAATACCATCGACGCAGGTCGATGGTATCGACCTAGTACGATATCGGTAGTTCTTATTTTCTTTTGTCTTTGCGCCTGATGCCATATCGATACCATCGACGAGGGTCGATGGTATCGACATTCTTAGGCGTCACTTTTGTCTTCTTCCGTCACTGAAGCTCCACTAGTCGATGGTATCGACATATGGGTCGATAGTATCGACTCACTTCTCGCTAGCAACCTGATTGTATCTCGATACCATCGACATCCCTGTTGATAGTATCGACTTTCTTCTGGTCTTTGCGACTAGCAACCTGTGGTCTGGTCGATGGTATCGACAGTAGCAGATACTTGTTTTTCCTTAAATTAACACATGAAACCACATAAGTCTACACAAAACGTATTCTTTTGATAAATAATAATCAAAATGCCAAAATAAGGGAAATTTGAAATAGAGAAGTAGCATAGACCAAAGCAGATGAATTATGCAACATTAACCATGAAAATGACTAATAACTGCATAAAATACATATCAAACCAGTCTATAAATGCGACTCAAAATCATTGCATCAAACTCCCCTAAGCTTGAACATTTCTCGCCCTCGAGCAACTAAACCTTAGAATAGAATTGCCAGAGTCAACTAAAGAACAAAGCATCACAACAAACATCCCATATGACTCCCACCGGACATCCGCATACCGACCTTCGCTAACCACAGAATGATAACTACCCTAAAGGCAACAGTAATCATCCATAAAAGATGTCTACCTCAAAACTGATGAACTCTATCACATAAGGCAGTTAACATAATAGAATTCGCCGGTCCAAACTTAGTGCATCTTGTGATCTCCTATACTAAGTTGCTCGCCCTAACTACCATCTACATGGAAGGAGTTCTCCTGATATTCACAAGTGAGGAGAAAATCACGGTGGCCTACCAATCCGAGCAACGGGTGGATGGAATGGGTGGCTAATGGAAGAAGTGGAAGCATTATACGATTTCAACATGCATAAAACAAAAATGCCCTAAATGATGCAAATGCACATGAAAAATGCCCTAATGCCTAAGATTGGGTGGAATGATGCATGCACTAACTTCCCATCTCAAAATGAGATGGATATCTAATTGAGCTACATCATGTACTTACTCATCTTAAAATGCAGGTGAGATTATGCTCCTTTCTCCTTCTTATTCTACTTGCTTCTAAATAACTTTCCTTTTTTTTCTTTTCAATTTTATTTTTTTTCATATTTTTTTCTTTTTTTTCTCTAAAAAGCCCTTATATCCACAATTGACAATGAATACTTTATTGGGCTTACTTTTTCTGCATAACTCGAATAGTTGAACTATTCAGAAGGTATGGAACAATTTAATTCACCATTAAAGAGAAAATGAGGTACAGGATGTACTCTATGCATAAAAGTTATGAATGCAACTAAATGACATGCACCTAAGGGTAATGTGCATGTATACTGTTCTATATTTTTTTTTTCATGCAAAACATATGTAAGTGGTTGCAATGCAAGTCCTATCTACATGACATGCAATCAAAAAGGTTAAAACCGTACTTTACTTCCAAATCTTATGGTGGATTGTGAAAAGCAATGAGGTGGACAGATCACAAGACTAATTGACTGAACCTTTGAAAAGTATTATGTGTCCCTCCTTACTGACCTGTGTAGTAGTTAAGAGGTTTCTCTCTCTTACTTCAAATTAGAGTCTCATTATCATTCGGTTAGTTTAGGCTCAAACAACCAATTCCGTCCACTTTCATGAATCAGTAGGAATGTACAGTTGTGATTTTCTATTTTAAAGTTGACAAAACCAATCATTTTCTTAAGTTAAGTGATCAAAGTTGAACCACACTCAAGCTTGCGAACACTCAAAAATTTAATTTTCCCTTAATTCCCATATACATGCAACTGAGATGACATAAGACTTAAGACATTTAAGACATCCACGATTACATTGGATAGAATGTGGATCCTACAAACAAACTAAGATTGCAAAGCAATAAAACTAAAAAAAAACAGAGCAAATAAAAGATAGAGCTGTTCCAACTACCCCCCAAGCTTGAATTAGACTATGGCCTCATAGTCAAAAACAATCTTAAAGGTTGGAACAGAGATACCGATTTACTCTTCAGGCGGAGGCGGGTACTGTGGAGCCGTGGGGTCCCAATATGGGTACTCCCCCTGGAAGCTCGGATCAAACTGGGCCCTAGGTGGAGGTTGTGGATAGCCTCCAAAGTAGTTTTGGCTCCAATAGTGATCGTAAAAGGGTTGCTGTTGCATCTCCATCCTATGCAACCGATCATGAATCTGTTGTTTGTTGTCAAGGAGAAGACGCTCGTTCTCGAAGACTGCCCTTTGATTGTCCATTAGCCGGTTGGTAGTCTCTTGAACACCGGTGTACATCGTCGTGTGATGCTGCTGCGTCGGCTGTATCTCATGTAGCATAGCATACATGCCCTGCATAGAATAGACATCCTCGCTTGGATGCGAGGGCGGTGGTGGTGGTGGAGGCTGTGAAGATGAAGATGCACCCGGATGCATGCGAGGACACTTCCGTGGTGCCACTTGTGCCTGAAGAGGGGTGTAGGCCTCCTCTTCCTCTTCAGCCTCATCGTCATTGTTGTCATCGTCGTCGTTTCCGCCGTCTTCATCGGAGTCAGCAATGGCTATGATAGGCCATCGGAAGTGTTGCACCCCTTCGATGTTGAAGACCGGATCGGGAAGTGAGCATTCTTGGTAAGCATGGTTGATGTGGCAGTGTGCATACGCCAAGCCATCTCGAAGAAGGATGAGGTTGGAGCGGTGCCGATGTTGCAAGTTCACCCTTCTCCTATTGAAAGAGGAGTAAGCTGTTGGAAATTCAACCCAAGGTAGAAGGCTAGCTTGGTGATAAGCCCGCCAAAGTGAATTGGAGCTTTCCGTGTACTCCTCTTCACCGCCAAAACCCGCTGCAAAAAGAAAGCTCCCCAGTTGCATTCTTGGCGCTTCAGGAGTTTATACAAGAAAAATAGGTCCGTCTCCTGAAACTTGCTGAGATCCAGATCACCCCTAGAAAACAACGTAGAACCCAGCATCTGGTGGAGTATCCGGACAAATGGATGCTCAAAGTCGGCTACCGCATCATTGTGGTAACTCACTGACTTTCCCGGCGGCACCGTCACAAACTCGACGAAGATTGCATCGTAGTCGGTGCGGTTGTCCGGCCGCCGGTAGTCTGATCGCGAATGATTCCAGTTGAAGATCTTGTTTAACTACCGGAGTGTAAGGGTGTAGTCGTTGTTGTATAGCCGGAAAGACACCCGACCCTTGATCCACTCGCGGTCGGTGGCTATGACGTCATTGGGTACGACGCAGACGTCCAGCGACGCCATAAACTCAGCCACCAGCTCCTTGTACGTAGGCCACTCGCCGAAAAAAGGCTGGCCATCTACATGAAACTCCAGCTCGTCAGGCCATCTTCCCGTGTGTCGGGCCTGTCCCTTCATAACATAGTCGAGGTTAGCTTCGAATCCCAAGTTGCGGATGGTTTCCCGTTCAACATAACGGGTCGGCTCGATCTTTCTCTTTAAGATCTCCTCGTATATCTTCCTGACCTCCGTGGATGGATGAATCAGCCGTGGGCGTGCAATCGACGTGGTAGGTGGTGGCACGAATTCTGGGATTTCCATCGGGTCAGCGCGTGATGACAATGCACCAGCAACATGCACCATGATCGCGATAGAAAGAGGAATAGAGAGAGAGCTCGGTGAAGATCGGAGAAAGGAATCTCTGCTCGATGAAGAACGTGCTCAGTGATGCTCGTCGTCGGGCTCGGATCACTCTGGAATACGCTCGGCACAGGTAGAGGAGGATTGCTCTATAGTTGTGATGTCATCTGACGCAAATCCTTCTCATATATAGCCGTGGCCGGCACTGCTGTATGCCCGTCGATACCATCGATGCGAGTCGATGGTATCGACACGGGTAGCACAATCCGTACTACCGCGAGTATCGACGATCGTCGATGGCTGGATCTGTGGGGCCCGGATTGCTGACACGTCGATACTATCGACGTGAGTCGATGGTATCGACTCGTCCCCCGGATCGACTTCCTGGTTGCTGCGATCACCATAGATCTTTCCTCGCGGATTGTTGACGTGGTGCGTCGATAGTATCGACGTGAGTCAATAGTATCGACTCTCTGATTAGGGCAAACCCTCGCGAGGCTCTACCGCCGCCTTCTATGTCTGAATGTGTCGATACCATCGACCGGCCCGTCGATGGTATCAACTTTACTGAGACAATTCGTTCTGAAAATCTCCACAGATCTCACGAGTATCGACACCCATGTCGATACCATCGACCTATGCTTGCGATCTGCCTGTTAGTATGTCGATACCATCGACGAGGCCATCGATAGTATCGACGCAGTGCGATTTCTGCAGTCGCCAACCTGTACCATGGTCGATACCATCGACACAAGGGTCGATGGTCTCGACTCTGTCTCAGTCCTACACATGTAGCAAACGATCACGATATCTTTTTACACTACAAACTAAGTTAAAAAAATCAAACTACGAATGTAAAGGAACTAAACTATAGTACCAATGGTTGGGTTGCCTCCCAACAAGTGCCCTTATTTAACGTCTTAGGCTAGACGACTTGAAGCATGTCATGTATCCGAAAGAGAAATGAGTTTGACCTCATTCACCTTCCTCGTGTAATATTTACCAAAATACAACTTCAACCTTTGTCCATTGACCAAAAATGTAGTCTCCCCATCGCACACCATGATTGCGCCATGTGGTCTGACCTCTTCTACTGTGAATGGTCCACTCCATCGGGATTTTAGCTTCCCGGGATGCAACTTCTATCTCGCATTGAACAAAAGCACACGATCTCCTTTCTTAAAGGTACGCATCTGAATGTGGCGACCGTGGATCAACTTTGTGTGCTCCTTGTATATCTGAGAGTTCTCATATGCATTCATTCGCAGCTCATCCAACTCATTTAGTTCAAGTAATCTCTTCTTCCCCTCTTCATCATAACTCAAGTTTAGCTTTCTAAGCGCCCATTGTGCTTTGTGCTCTAACTCCACCGGTAAGTGACAGGCCTGACCGTACACCAACCTAAAAGGCGTGGTGCCTATAGGTGTTTTGTATGTCATCCTATATGCCCACAATGCATCCGGTAGTAAGGCACTCCAATTCTTTCTCGTGGAAGCCACAGTACGCTCCAATATCTTTTTAATTTCTCGATTGGAGACCTCCACCTGTCCTTGAGTTTGCGGGTGATACGGGGTACCAATGTTATGTTTGACCCCATATTTTCTCAATAATGCCGAGAACTTTTGATTCCGGAAGTGCGTACCCCCATCACTAATGATCATTCGGGGCACACAAAACCTGCACAAGATATTTTCCTTAACAAACCTGCACACTACAGTGGAATCGTTAGTCCTCGTGGGTATTGCCTCCACCCACTTCGACACATAGTCAACAGCTAAAAGGATATACAAATTAGAATTTGAGGTCACAAAGGGTCCCATAAAATCTATACCCTATAAATCAAATATCTCAACCTCCTAGAAAACATTTAGGGGCATCTCTTGTCTCTTCGAAATGTTACCCGCCCTTTGGCAGGAATCGCATTGCCTCATGAACTCATAAGAGTCCCTAAACAAAGTAGGCCAGTATAGGCAACTTTCCAGTACTTTGGTTGCCGTACGAGAGCTTGCATGGTGTCCGCCCATCGGTAGTGTGTGGCAATGACGAAGAACACTCTCGTATTCCACCTCAGGTACACACCTGTGTAGGACACCATCCCTGCACTGCTTCAAGAGAATAGGGTCATCCCAAAAATAATATCGTAGAGAATGGAAGAATTTCTTCTTCTCTTGATACGTCCAATCATCCGGGATGATCCTGCAAGCAAGATAGTTCACAATATATGAAAACCACGGATCTTTAGAATTCACTTTCAAAAGATATTCATCCGGAAATGTCTCGGTAATGGGTATGTGTAAATCTTGTTCATCTACCCTCTCTAACCTAGACAAATGATCCACTACAACATTTTCAATCCCCACCTTGTCTTTGATTTCAATATCAAATTCCTGTAAAAGCAAGATCCACCTAATCAATCTAGGTTTGACATCTTTTTTCTCCATCAAATACTTAATAGCGGCGTGGTCAGTCCAAACTATGACTTTCGATCCAACTAGATATTGCCGAAATTTTTCAAAAGTGAAAACAACGGCAAGCAATTCTTTCTCGGTAGTCATGTAATTGAGTTGGACATCGTTCAAAGTCTTAGAGGCATAAAAAATCACAGCGGGTTTATTGTCCACCCGTTGTCCCAACACAACTCCAACAGCAAAATCGGATGCATCACACATGAGTTCAAACGGCTTGGTCCAATCCGGTGTTTGAACAATCGGTGCGGAAATCAATTTTTCCTTCAGCACGTTGAACGCGTGTAAACATTTGTCATTGAAATAAAAAACAACATCCTTTTCTAGAAGCTCGGATAAAGGTTTGGCGATTTTTGAAAAATCTTTTATGAAACGACGATAGAAACCGACGTGACCTAAGAAACTTCTTACCCCTTTTACCGAATTTGGTGGGGGCAATTTGGAAATTACTTCAATTTTTATCGGATCTACCTCCAAACCTTTGCTAGACACTTTATGTCCTAGCACTATCCCTTCGCTCACCATCATATGACATTTCTCCCAGTTGAGGACCAAATGTGTGTCCTCGCAACGTTGTAACACCTTATCCAGATTGTAAAGGCATTCATCAAAAGATGCACCATAAACCGAGAAATCATCCATAAAGACCTCTAGGCAGCGTTCTACCATATCAGAAAAAATGGCAAGCATACAATGCTGAAAGGTCACCGGTGCATTACATAATCCAAAGGGCATACAGCGGTATGCAAACGTTCCATAGGGACAAGTAAAGGTGGACTTCTCTTGGTCCTTAGGATCAATAGAAATCTGATTGTACCCCGAATAGGACATGGACATCCCCACAAGATTTGGGGACGATCGTGAGGCGGCGTGCAACCCTAGGCGATCGTGAGGGCGATCTCGAGACCGGCGTTGACCGGCGGCGCCGCCACCCCAGTTGGACACTCCGTCTTCTGGGGGCCACCTTGGTATCGGGGACCTGGCTTACCATCTGATCCGTCTTGATTAGCTCCGCGGAGGATGCATCACCATAACGTGAGGGCAGAGGTATCAGATAGAAGAAGAAGGTTTGCGTCTTCGCAGATACCCACAAACAGAGTCATCCAGGACCTCAATCGCCTGTGGAGATCTGACTCACATGATCAGAGTACCATGCACGACCACAGAGATCAGGGGCGCAGATCGGAGATGATATCCAACAGGTTTCATCAACGTAACAGTCAGCCGGAGGGAACGTCACCGTTTCTTATTCCGAAGGATTCTTGCTTTTGATGTCTGAGGAAAGGACATTGGATATCTCAGTGCAACAACCCTAGAGTCTGTTATCTTTGCAAAGAGACGGGGCACATCTCTAGACAGTGTCGCAGAAAGCAGGTCGCGCCGCCAAGACCCGATCTTGCTTTTCATGTTGTCTTTCCTCCGTTGTCGAGGGGGACCACATCGAGAGGACACTCCAACCATGTCCCGAAGAGAACAAACGTGCATCTTAACCCTGATTGCCCTATCAGGAAAGATTTTATGAGGTCCCTTGATCTTGCTCTAGGTGTTTCATGGGACGATAACCTAGCGTGGAGAGACCTTGCAGCCTTTCTCTGGAAAAGATGGCCGCAGGCGATTGAGATCTTCAGATATGAGGATAAAAGAGCGGTAGTATACTTTGAATCATCATATGAGGCTTGGCGTCATCAGTTGGTTCAGGCGGTGAAGCTGAATGATTCCACGATCTCTTTTGTCTCTCTCAGAGATGGAGGTATGCACCACACAAAGGAAGCTGTTTGGTTTTGGGTTCGGAATATTCCTTTGTTCTGTAGGAACCAAGAATCCATTCGAGAAATCGTTAATTCCTTTGTAGATTTGATTTGGATCTCCAACTGGAAGAAGGAAGAGGATGATGCTTCGGGCATCCTGATTCTCGTAGAAGCTTTCAATGAGGATATACCTCAATTCATCGGCCTCTCGAACCAGGTCCATAGAACCAATCTGAAACTTGATATCGTTGCAAAGGGACAGCTTGGAGACAACACCTACAAACTGACTGAAATCGGAAGAGACATGAATATCCCCCCATCTGCGCTGCGTGTTCCTCCAAATGAAGACGCTCCAGATGTTCAACCTGATGAACTTGCATAAGAAGAAATCGCTCTGTCAGTCGTTGAGAAAGAGACTAACCCTCCCACTGCTGATCCGCTGATCAAGATCTGCGATTCCATTCCCAAAGGAAGAGAAGATGAACCAAGATCCGCTCATAGAAAAGACCCAGGCACATACCGGGAAGTGTTAGCTTCGGAGAACAGAATGGTCATCGACGCTGACGGTAGAAGGAGGTTCCTAAATCATAGAAACCTTAGTGATCTCATTATGACTTTCACAGCCATCAATACACGTAGAAGAGGAAGACACATCGACAGCTTTGATTCGAGCACGATTGAATATGGTCTTTGGCAGAAGAAACACGATGATGACTCGAGTCTTGAAGACGGGTCAGATGGTTTGCATGTTAGAGGTAGAACGACGGAGAAGATCTCATTCCACAGTTGTCATCTGAAGAGAACGAACAGCGTTTGATTTGCAGTTCGGAGTCTTAGCAGTGGTGAGTGGTGTTTTTGTAATGCAAGATATCAGTTTTCTGAGCTGGAACTTGAGGGGAGCGGCTAACAACCCAACTAGAAGAGTTCTGTCCAGGATTTGCGGAAGGTATAGGCCACAGTGTGTCGCCATTTTTGAACTGTTCGTTCATGCGGAGAGAGCCACTGAGTTGATTGATATCACTCGTCTTGATTGGGTCACTGACAACGAGAATGAGAGGGGCAAGATCTGGTGTTATGCGGACAGTTGCCTTCGTCCTGCTGTGATCAAGGTTCATCGACAACACATCACGCTCAGGCTAGAGCTGACGGGTGGACTGATCGTCTTCTTTACGGCTGTTTATGCCAGTTGTAACTTGCTTCTTAGGAGAGACCTTTGGCATGATCTCTTTGACACCATGGACACCATTGGCGAGTCCCCCTGGGTTATAGCAGGTGACTTCAACTCCATCAGATGGATTAGCGAGAAAAGAGGTGGAGAGCAGCCAGACTTCCAATCTATGTGTGATTTCAACAGCTTCATCCACGACTTACAGCTTGCTGAGTCCAGATTCATTGGTAGCAGATATACCTGGGTCAATAAGCAGACTGGATCACCTACTACCTGGGAGAGGTTGGATCGTGTCCTTCTTAATCATAGATGGGAGGCTCAGTTCCCCTCTAGTGATTTGCAACACCTTACCAGGCTTAGAGTGTCGGATCATTGTCCTATCCTGATCAGAGCAACCAGCACGCCTGCCATGAGGGGTGGTCACAAACAGTTCATTTTTAACAACGCATGGCTTGAGCATCCATCGTTTCTTGATGTCATCACGTCCGCTTGGACCCAAGACACGGATGATGACCCTTCTTTCTCCTTCTTTTCCAAGTCCAAGAAGCTCAAATCTCATCTCAGAAGTTGGAGTAATCTGCATTTTGGTCACTTGCAACAACGCATCCTTGATGTTGAAGATGTTGTCCATGTTGCTCAAATTTCCTTTGATGATAATCCTACTCGAGGTAATGATTCCTTGCTCAGAACCGCTGAAGAGGAGCTACATGATCTGTTATCCCAAGAAGAGCAATTTTGGAGAGACCGATCCAGAATTAGCTGGCTCACTGATGGAGAGAGGAACACGGCCTTCTACCATGCTGTTGTAAAGGCGAAAAGAAAAAGACGCCACGTCCGCAGACTTGTCCATGAAGACGGGACCGTTATCACTGACCCCTCTCTCATTGCTGAGGCTGCAGCAAAGCATTATGAACGTTTCTTCAAGTCTGATAGAGATGATCCTCTATGCGACGATCTGTTGCGGCTCATCGATCAGATGATTAGCATGGATGACAACACCACCCTGACCACCTGTCCTTCTTCTGAGGAGGTCTTCGACACCATCAAGGACATGGATCATAAGACTGCGCCCGGTCCTGACGGTCTCACCGTTTCATTTTATCTTTCTGCCTGGAGCATCATCTGTCTCGACTTCATGAGGATGGTTGCTCAGTTCTTTAGAGGAGAACCTTGTCATAGGAGCTTGAATGCTTGCAAGATCGTCCTCATCCCGAAGGTTGATGACCCGAAGGACATCCTGACTGACTTTAGGCCGATAGCCATCGAAAATGTCTCCTTGAGAATCCTCGCCAGGGTTATCAGTAACAAGTTATCTATGATCCTTCCCAAGATCATTTCTGATGAGCAAGGTGCTTATGTGAGAGGCCGCGATATCACACATCACATTAAGCTAGCGAAAGAGATTACTCATGATCTGAATTACGGTCAGGTGCACCCAAATATTGTCATCAAGTATGACATGTCGCGTGCGTATGACAGGGTTGAATGGTCGATTCTCAAATCGATTCTCAGGGCGTTTGGCATCAGCACAGAAGCGACCCAACTTTGTCTCAGGTTCTTCAGTGATGCTTGGGCATCGATAGTTGTCGGTGACCATTCCAATGGTTTCTTTCCTTTCGGGAGAGGCTTGAAACAAGGAAATCCTCTTTCTCCTTTCTTGTTCATTCTATTCGAGGAACCTCTTTGCAGATACATTAAAAGTCTGGCTGCTAATGGAGATATTGCTACCTTCTCGACTAGAGGAGCTGCCACTCCGCCCCCTATCCTGCTTTACGCAGATGATTTGGTCATGTTCCTTAATGCGGACACCATATCGATGAACAATCTGAACAATGCTCTCAACCTGTATTCCACCTCGACTGGGCAGAAGATCAACTACCAGAAATCTTCTTGTTTGGTCGGGAAAACCGATCCTTCTGTGCTAGAGGATATTGCTCGCATCCTGAACATTCCCCTTGCTGATCGCACTATCTGATATCTTGGTGTTCCGATATCTGCTGGACCTAACAGGCTCATCGACTATAACCATCTGCTTGAGAAGATTATGATGAAGATTGCCTCCTGGAAGGGAAAGTTCTTATCCTTTGTGGGTAGGAAGCTCCTCATTAAGCATACTATAACCTCGGCTGCGTTATACACAACCGCGGCGGTGGGTCTGCCCGCGGGTATTATCAAGAGGATTGAAGCTATGTGTTCTAGATTCTTGTGGACCAACAGAAAGAATGAATCCAGAAGAACGTGGATAGCTTGGAATCGTCTTGCCCAACCTATTCAAAATGGTGGTCTTGATTTCAAACCGATTAGACACCTTGAAGAGGCCTACATTTACAAAGATTGCTGGGAAATCAATTCCGGTACTTCCCTTTGGGCGATATACTGCAGAACCAAATATAGTTCCCAGTTCAGAAACCACCAAGGTTGCTACCCTCCATATTTGAAGCTTGGGTCTAAGCCTTCACCCCGATGGAAGATGATTTGGAGAACCTTTCCTAAAGTCATGCCCCTTACTAGATGGCTGATTGGGCGGGGTGACGTTTCCTTTTGGGACTCCAGATGGTGCGAGCACCCCTTACAGTTGCATGCTCTTAGTCAGAATGATAGACAGAGAGACTTCCTTGTCAAGGATTTCTGGCTACCTTCGGATGATTGGGATTGGGAAACTATTGGGCATATCATTGATAATGATGGCTGCCTCCTTATTCGGAGATCGCATTACAGGATTAGCCAACAATCTGATCAGCTCGTTTGGACCCCTAATCCGTATGGCAGATTCAGTCTGAAGTCGGCCACTCAGGTTATTAGCAACACTCCTTACGACTCCAATTCTGTGTGGAGGTGGATATGGTATGCTTCTACCCCAAAGGCTAGTGCTATTACGTGGAAGTTGGGTATGAGAGCGCTCCCTACTGATGATAGAATTGCAGATTGTCACATTATGGTTGTCTCCAGATGCGAGTGTTGTGCTCATTACAACAGTGAAGACGATGAACATCTCTTCTTTCGCAGTGAGCTCACCATTAGTCTTTGGCAGAGAGCCTCCGTGTTGATGAGGGATTCTAGCTTTCCTCCGACAGACATTCAAAACCTTCTCCTAAAAGGTAGCAGGCAAAGCAGGAAAATGCTTAGAGGTTGGTTAACCATTGAGCTGTTAACCTTGATCTGTTGGCAGATTTGGAAGTCCAGATGTTCGTCGAGGTTCGACAACAAGCCTCATGACACTAGAGGTATTTGGAAGAGCATTACGGATATCATCAGGTTCTACAGCCATCTCCAATCCTTCGAACAGGCTAGAGATCATGACCTTTTCCATCAGCTGATTGCGGAGGACGTCATTCAGCCGAAGATTAAGATCAGGAAGATAAACATTGTTCGATGGAACTTTCCTGATATCAACTCCTTAAAAATGAATGTTACTACTGGGAAGTTCAAATGGATCGATGGTTGCACGAGAAGATGGATTGCTGGGGTTGTCAGAGATAGGCAATGTAAATTTCGTTTAGCTTTCAGAACTTGGCTCAATGCGAACGACTACATTGCGGCGTATATCAGTGGTATTTTGATTGCTTTGAAGCTTGCAGATGATCATAATCTGACAATCTCTACTGTGGAGGTGGATGATCCTCACGTCTACAACATCATTTGGCAGAATGATGTTGGTCATTGGCACATTTCTCACATCACCAGGGAGATTAGAGAAATCATGGACTATGAAGCGATTATGGGTTCACTATGCCCAAAGATCATCAACTCGGTTCCAAGAGAATTAGGTAGATGGGGATGCACCTCTGACGAGAGCTTCATCACCACTGATCAGGCGTTGATTCCTCTACAGGTCCGCGGGATAAACATCCTTGAGAGATCCAAGACTCCTTATCTTTTCTTCAGCTGGGACGACCTTGGTTAGTGTGAGCTTTGTCCTTGGTTTTGATCTTGTTTTGAGTTTCTTGTTGTGTTGTTTTCTCGATCATCTTGATAGTTTGCGTCTTTGTGTTGGGCTTCTGGGGGTAAGACCTGCATTTAGGCAGGAGATGTAAACCTTTCTTTGTTGTGCCCACACGAGGGGAGTGGGGTGAATAGATGGTCCCCTGGCTTAATTAAAAAAAAATCCTTTAGCGTAGCGGCATTCAGTCGTCGATAATCTATACAAACTCGCCACCCGGTTACCAAGCGGGTGGTGACATGTTCATTTAAGAGATTATGAGTAACAGTTATTCCCTCCTTTTTAGGGACTACCTGCGTGGGACTCACCCATGTCGAGTCTGAAATTGCATAGATGATACCTGCGGAAAGAAGCTTAATCACCTCCTTCTTCACAACCTCCATCATGCTCGGATTCAGTTGACGTTGTGGTTGAATCACCGGCTTGGCTCCCTCCTCGAGCCGAATCTTATGCTGGAACAAAGTAGGGAAATCCCCTGGATATCTGCAACAGACCACCCAAATGCTCCTCGGTAGTTCTTCAGCACTATCAGCAACTGGTCCTCCTCCTCAGCACTCAGATAAGCAGAAATAATCACAGGCAACTTTTCTTCCTCAACTAGAAACGTGTACTTGAGGTGCGGTGGCAGCGACTTCAACTCTAATTCCGGTGGGCTGATTAAGGATGATTGAAGCGGAGGTGGTAGTTCGCCTAAATCCTCATAGTACCTCACATAGAAGCACGACAACATCTGAAGCATCTTGGCGCACTCCTTCAGTGATTTGCTTCTCATCCAATCATGAGTGATATTGACTAAACATGCCTCAAGTTGTAATTCCGGATATGCATCAAAAACTGAATTTGCCATAGCCTCATCCTCAGTAGAGGGAGGAATGTCCTCATCCTCATCGTTCAGAAAACCTACAGCCTTGCAAAGAGATACCACCTTGGTCTGCTCCATGATGTCCATAGCCAAAATCCCTTTTTCCACCTTGGTCATTACATGGGCCATATCTAAAAATGGCTTCCCTAGACAAAGTGATATATTATGCTCAAAATGTTTTACCATGTGGCATTGCTCCTTGGATTTAGGTGAAGTGGCGCTGGAAGGCATGACCATTTCAAATCGGTCATCGGATATACCTAAGGTCAACTGACCTCTCCCCATCTCAAGTATCATGTCGACTGTAGCTTGGAATGGTCGTCCGAGTAGTAGCACATTTCCTTGTTCATCTTGCATCTCCATGACGACAAAATCTGCTGGAAAAACAAATCGATCCACTTTCACTAGCACATCTTCACAAATCCCGTATGGCTTTACCACTGAATTGTCCGCCAATTGGATTGTCATATTGCTCGGCCGTGACTCCTTTAATCCCAGCTTCTTGAATGTAGAGAGGGGCATCAAATTAATGCTCGCCCCTGAGTCACATAGCACTTCACCAAACTTAACTTTCCCAATGTAACATGAGATGTTGAAACAACCCGGATCTTGCCTCTTTGGTGGCAATGTGCCCATGATGAAAGCACTCACCTGGTCCTTAAGCACCACAACCTCTGTGTCTGGGATTTTTCTCTTCTTGGTGATGATGTCTTTCAGAAATTTCCCGTAAGAAGGGATTTTCTCAATAGCTTCCAATAAAGGGATATTGACTGAAAGCTTTCTGAAACTATCTAGAAACTTTTTAAATTGAGTAACCACTTTCCTTGCCTTAGCACTATTCGGATAAGGGACCGGGACAGCCTGTGCCCTTTGATGCGGTGGCACATAAGGTGTCCTTCTCTGAGGATCCTCCTCCTCTGAAATAGGATTTTCAGTAGCATCCGCTGCTATGTCCGCAACTAGTTCTGTGACCCGTATGGGCAGCTCCTTAGTGGCCTCACCTTCAAATTCTGCTTGGGGTTTGCTTGGTTCATCGGCTCTGGGGTTTAATAGTTTCTTGCCACTTCTTAGCAAGATGGCCTTCGCCTGCTGGTTTCCTCCTGGAACATTAGTATTACCCGGAAAACCTGGGTGCGCCGGCTTCTTCAAATTGGCTATCTTCGTTGCCATCTGTGTCATGGACGTCTCTATTGTCCTCATTTGAGCCCCATGGCTCTGCAGTGTCTGCCCAAATTGGTTCATAAACTCCCCTTGTTGCTTTATTTGCTGGCCGAAAGTAGTCATGAGTTCTTGATTTTGCTTTATCACCTAATTGAGCAGCTTTGTGCTCTTATCCTCCGCTACTGGCTGGGGGTTTGCATTTGGATCCTGTAAGAAGTTGTTTGGATCCTTCCAGGAGAACTTCTTGTCTTTCCTCCATGAATAGTCATTATTCCTATAGCCTTGTTGCTGCCTCATGAATTTAACTTGAGCCTCATCCTCAGACTCAGTATCCTCCTTTGCAAGCAGTTTCTTAGCGAGAACTTACCATGCGTAGAAACGCAAGTGAACGCGTCAATGTAATATAGGCCTTTGGAGGCCCGAGTCGAACTCAGGGATACGTGAAATTGTCGGAGACTCCTACTAACCACTCGCGATCAACTAGACCGATTAAATAGTTGAGAGTTGTTATTAAAATTAAAAGAAAATAAAAATAAAACAAAACAAAGAAATCGATTAAATGTTTGGTTTAATCAATTTAAAATGAGATCTTTAGGATTGCGGTTTCACCGCGGGTTTTCATTGTATCAAATTCTATGCAGTCACTCAATTTTATCTCTCTATCCGGGTAGTGGCCTGAAATCAAAATTGCCCACTGTCGTGGTACAATTCACTACCTACGTATAGGTCGGTTCCACCGTCGTAGTAACCTATACCCTAAACTAGGTGCATTAAAAACGATCTCTCGGTATCCACCATTAACCTTACACCACCTTGTTCAAGAGATTTGTCAATTAATGTAAATTCCATCTCTTTTCAACCATTAATTCTTCTTTCAAAGTAATTAAGGGCATTAGATTATTATTATGGTGATCAAGCATAACAATATAATTGAGAAAACGAAATTATACCACGGATTTAAGAGATAAGATATGAATTACTATGATAAAATTGTCATACAATGAATTCACGGGCTACTCTCAGTCCTAAAGACAAAGGGGATTAGCCCTGCATGTTCATCTCAGAGAAAAACGTGGAGTAGAAAAAGGGAAATATGGAGAAAAACGTGATTGAGTGGTGAAACCCATGAACAGAGAAGATCCAAGCGATCCTTGGTGTGGAATACACGTTCTCCCACCTTTCGGTGGTGGAAATCGTCTTCTTCAGTGTCCGGATCGGCTGGGGCGTGCTTATGGGCTCCGTTCTTCTCTCCACACCTTCTCGGGACGTGTGCAACGGCTAATGACATGATGATTCCCTCTTGGGCGCCGTCATTAGGTATATTTCCCGAGTTAGGTCGCCAATTAATCACAGCCGTCAGTTTAAGATCAATCTGAAGCAAACTCATATCTGACAGTGTCGATACCATCGACGCGGGTCGATGGTATCGACCTAGCGCGATATCGGCAGTTCTTCTTTTCTTTTGTCTTTGCGCCTGATGCCATCTCGATACCATCGACGAGGGTCGATGGTATCAACATTCTTAGGTGTCGCTTTTGTCTTCTTCCGCCGCTGAAGCTCCACTAGTCGATGGTATCGACATATGGGTCGATAGTATCGACTCACTTCTCCCTAGCAACCTGATGGTATCTCGATACCATCAACATCCATGTCAATAGTATCGACTTTCTTCTGGTCTTTGCGGGTAGCAACATGTGGTCCGGTCGATGGTATCGACCACTGTCGATGATATCGACAATAGCAGATACTTGTTTTTCCTAAAATTAACACACGAAATCACATAAGTCTACACAAAACATATTCTTTTGATAAATAATAATCAAAATGCCGAAATAAGGGAAATTTGACATAGAGAAGTAGCATAGACCAAAGCAGATGAATTATGCAACATTAACCATGAAAATGACTAATAACTGCATAAAACACATATCAAACCAGTCTATAAATGCGACTCAAAATCATCGCATCAAACTTTGATCACTTAACTTAAGAAAATGATTGGTTTTGTCAACTTTTACAATCACTATTCGAGCCAAAACTACTTTGGAGGCTATCCACAACCTCCACCTAGGGCCCAGTTTGATCCGAGCTTCCAGGGGGAGTACCCATCTTGGGACCCCACGGCTCCACAGTACCCGCCTCCGCCTGAAGAGTAAATCGGTATCTCTGTTCCAACCTTTAAGATTGTTTTTTACTATGAGGCCATAGTCGAATTCAAGCTTGGGGGGGGGTAGTTGGAATAACTCTATCTTTTATTTGCTCTATTTTTTTTAGTTTTATTGCTTTGCAATCTTAGTTTGTTTGTAGGATCCACATTCTATCTAGTGTAATCGTGGATGTCTTAAATGTCTTAAGTCTTATGTCATCTCAGTTGCATGTATATGGGAATTAAGGGAAAATTAAATTTTTGAGTGTTCGCAAGCTTGAGTGTGGTTCAACTTTGATCACTTAACTTAAGAAAATGATTGGTTTTATCAACTTTAAAATAGAAAATCACAACTGTACATTCCTAATGATTCATGAAAGTGGACGGAATTGGTTGTTTGAGCCTAAACTGACCGAATGATAATGAGACTCTAATTTGAAGTAAGAGAGAGAAACCTCTTAACTACTACACAGGTCAGTAAGGAGGAACCATAATACTTTTCAAAGGTTCAGTCAATTAGTCTTGTGATCTGTCCACCTCATTACTTTTCACAATCCACCATAAGATTTGGAAGTAAAGTACGGTTTTAACCTTTTTGATTGCATGTCATGTAGATAGGACTTGCATTGCAACCACTTACATATGTTTTGCATGAAAAAAATATAGAACAGTATACATGCACATTACCCTTAGGTGCATGTCATTTAGTTGCATTCATAACTTTTATGCATAGAGTACATCATGTACCTCATTTTCTCTTTAATGGTGAATTAAATTGTTCCATACCTTCTGAATAGTTCAACTATTCGAGTTATGCAGAAAAAGTAAGCCTAATAAAGTATTCATTGTCAATTGTGGATATAAGGGTTTTTTAGAGAAAAAAAGAAAAAAAATCTGAAAAAAAAGAAACTGAAAAGAAAAAAAAAGAAAGTTATTTAGAAGCAAGTAGAATAAGAAGGAGAAAGGAGCATAATATCACCTGCATTTTAAGATGAGTAAGTACATGATGTAGCTCAATTAGATATCCATCTCATTTTGAGATGGGATGTTAGTGCATGCATCATTCCACCCAATCTTAGGCATTAGGGAATTTTTCATGTGCATTTGCATCATTTAGGGCATTTTTGTTTTATGCATGTTGAAACCGTATAATGCTTCCACTTCTTCCATTAGCCACCCATTCCATCCACCCGTTGCTCGGATTGGTAGGCCACCGTGATTTTCTCCTCACTTGTGAATATCAGGAGAACTGCTTCCATGTAGATGGTAGTTAGGGCGAGCAACGTAGTATAGGAGATCACAAGATGCACTAAGTCTGGACCGGCGAATTCTATTAGGTTAACTGCCTTATGTGATAGTGTTCATCAGTTTTGAGGTAGACCTCTTTTATGGATGATTACTGTCGCCTTTAGGGTAGTTATCATTCTGTGGTTAGCGAAGGTTGGTATGCGGATGTCCGGTGGGAGTCATATGGGATGTTTGTTGTGATGCTTTGTTCTTTAGTTGACTCTGGCAATTCTATTCTAAGGTTTAGTTGCTCGAGGGCGAGCAATGTTCAAGCTTAGGGGAGTTTGATGCGATGATTTTGAGTCGCATTTATAGACTGGTTTGATATGTGTTTTATGCAGTTATTAGTCATTTTCATGGTTAATGTTGCATAATTCATCTGCTTTGGTCTATGCTACTTCTCTGTGTCAAATTTCCCTTATTTCGGCATTTTGATTATTATTTATCAAAAGAATACGTTTTGTGTAGACTTATGTGGTTTCGTGTGTTAATTTCAGGAAAAACAAGTATCTGCTACTGTTGATATCATTGACAGTGGTCGATACCATCGACCAGACCACAGGTTGCTAGCCGCAAAGACCAGAAGAAAGTCGATACTATCGACAGGGATGTCGATGGTATCGAGATACCATCAGGTTGCTAGCGAGAAGTGAGTCGATACTATCGACCCATATGTCGATACCATCGACTAGTGGAGCTTCAGCGACGGAAGAAGATAAAAGTGACGCCTAAGAATGTCGATACCATCGACCCTCGTCGATGGTATCGAGATGGCATCAGGCGCAAAGAAAAAAGAAAAGAAGAACTGTCGATATCACGCTAGGTCGATACCATCGACCCACGTCGATGGTATCGACACCGTCAGATATTAGTTTTCTTCAGATTGATCTTAATCTGACGGCTGTGATTAATTGGCGACCTAACTCGGGAAATATACCTAATGACGACGCCCAAGAGGGAATCATCACGTCATTAGCCACTGCGCACGTCCCGAGAAGGTGTGGAGAGAAGAACGGATCCCAGAAGCACGCCCCAGCCGATCCGGACGCCGAAGAAGACGATTTCCACTATCGAAAGGCGGGAGAACGCATATTCCACACCAAGGATCGCTTGGATCTTCTCCGTTCAGGGGTTTCACCACTGAATCACGTTTTTCTCCATGTTTCCCTTTTTCTACTCCACGTTTTGCTCTGAGATGAACATGCGGGGCTAATCCCCTTTGTCTTTAGGAGCGGGAGTAGCCCGGGAATTCATTGTATGACAATTTTATCATAGTAATTCACATCTTATCTCTTAAATTCGTGGTATAATTTCGTTTTCTCAATTATATTGTTATGCTTGATCACCATAATAATAATCTAATGCCCTTAATTACTTTGAAAGAAGAATTAATGGTTGAAAAGAGACAGAATTTACATTAATTGACAAATCCCTTGAACAAGGTGGTGTAAGGTTAATGGTGGATACCGAGAGATCATTTTTAATGCACCTAGTTTAGGGTATAGGTTACTACGACGGTGGAACCGACCTAGACGTAGGTAGTGAATTGTACCACGACAGTGGGCAATTCTGATTTCAGGCCACTACCCGGAGAGAGAGATAAAATTGAGTGACTGCATAGAATTTGATACAATGAAAACCCACGGTGAAACCGCAATCCTAAAGATCTCATTTTAAATTGATTAAACCAAACATTTAATCGATTGCTTTGTTTTGTTTTATTTTTATTTTCTTTTAATTTTAATAACAACTCTCAACTATTTAATCGGTCTAGCTGATTGCGAGTGGTTAGTAGGAGTCTCCGACAATTTCACATATCCCTGAGTTCGACTCGGGCCTCCAAAGGCCTATATTACATTGACGCGTTCACTTGCATTTCTACGCATGGTAAATTCGTGTCAATGGTAACCTCAATAGTCTATGATAACTCTAGTCTGATTGGTCACCGACCTTGTTGATCTTCAGTGATCGATGACATCAGTAACCCTAAGTGGTCGATGAAGTTTTCTAACCTATATGACTGACATGTTATGTTGACCCCATGATGGTGATGGTTTACCTATTTGCTTTCATGATTGAAGAATGTGACAAGATTTAGGGTTTACTTCTGATTACTGTTTTGAAACCATAATTCACCTATCTTGCTGAATCTAACTCTAATCCTAGTAAGTGATAATAATGCTTAGCCTTCTTGATTTATTAGCATGATTATGGAGTACTTTCTCTCTCTATGTTACTGTAACCCTAATTTTCTGTTCTATGAACATTATAGCTTTCAAATACATTGATTGTAGCAACTTGTATAGCACATGTGTGGTGATGGAATGATGAGGCCTTGTTGAGGCATGGAAAGATAATGATGTTCTTGCAAGGAATGATGTGAATGATCTTACGAATTGGAATATATCTATGTGCTCTAATTAAGGTGTTATCCTCCTCATGATGTGAGAAGGATTAGGAATCATGTGGTGGTGTGTTGGTGAGTGTGGCCACGTGTATAACAATGAAACAATACCATGTGGTGATGTGATAAACTTTGTAATTCATACATTTTATATCTTATGAGGTTGTAATCTACCCAAGCTTTTATAGAACTCTTTTAGGGGTTGTACGTAACTTGATTGATGCAACCTTAAATAACCTGAATGAACTTAACTAGTCAAGTCAAACCTTAATCATGTATTGCCATGTTCCTTAGATCCATTCCAGTGTTAGGACTTGCTGGATGGTGAAACAAATTCTCTTTTGGTGGAAGTTGGGAGTCATATATTTTTGAGTATATGCACATTCACAAGGATGGTTGTGGTCATACCTTGACAAAAGAATGACTGTGATCGTATCTGATATATTTGTGTACATGATGAGATTGAGGACAATTGCAGTTGTACCTCAGATGTTTGGGTTTGATACCTTGGTTTCACTAGTACCATGACCTCTTAAGGAAGAAGTAGACTGTTCACTAGTGTCATGACCTATATACCAAGGGCGGACTAGGTTGTTTGCAGCTAGACTTATATGCTAATGCGACAGACTTGTACTGACTGGGAGTGGATTAGATATAGGATTTTGGCTCTCCTAAAGATCTTGTATGGAACTGATTTTGACTTAGCAGTGGTCAGTTGGAGTTGAGTGGTATACCTCAATTCCTCAGGGCTTAATGAAAGACATAATACAACTGTGTAGTATATATGTTTAGGGTTAAACATGCTTCACATTGGATGTTAAACCTTGCCTTGTTTCTTATAATGATCATTTTGTTTTATAATGCGGTAAGAGTAATCAACTGTATAGAAAGTGGTAGTTTTACCCATTTCTTTATATACTATGCGAGTTATGTTTTACCTATTTTAACTACTTAACTTGTTTAAACTATTTATTTAGTATAATATACTCATCCAATTTAATAAGGTTATATGTTGTAAACAATAACCGTTGGTTGAGATTTATATCTCTCACTGGGATATGAGTCTCACATCGTGGGTCACCACATTTTTTAGATGGATGTCAGTGTCGTGGTCAGGAACATGGTGCTGAGGAGGAGCAACTTAGACAGTAGTAGAGGCAGAAGGTTGGATAGGTAATTTTAGTTGTAGAGTCCTAGAGTCATCTTTGTACTCTCAGGTCTAGGTGTGGGATGTTTTGTAGATGATATGTATATTGACACATGGTTTTGGCAGTATGCAATGGTTGTATATGACTTGTATATGTATGAAACATCTCTTTTGTACACAGCTTGTGGATGATGCCACTAGACATGCATGTAAATACCTAATATGATATGTGATGTGGTACATGTTGGTGGTCCTTTATGTAATGTTTTATGGATATGATAGTAATTTTTAAATCAATTTTAAATTACCTGAATTTTGTGAGGCAGTTTGACCCCATTGTTTGGTGCTTTAATGAACTTTTAGGCACTTTAACCCATTTTGGGTGCATTTCCTTTTTATTAAGCACATAATAGTAAATTAAGCTAACCAAGGCACTAAACTGACAAGTGGGCACATTAACCCCATTTTTAGGTGTATTAACCACATTTTTACCCACACATATGGCAGATAGAACACTCATACCTCAAGCAAGGGCAATTGTCCCTAATGCAGAATATCAGAGTTCTGGGAAGACGTTTGAGCAGCTAAGACAAGTTGGAGCTCGAGTATGCGAGTACAACAAACCCAAAGGATGTAGATATGTGGTTGAAGGATCTTGAGAAGTCTTTCAAGATCCTCAATATCTCAAAAGAGGACAAGGTGAAGCATGAAATTTATCTATTGAAGGGCAGTGTTGGCCACTACTGGGCCATAGAAGAGGAGAAGAGACCCCAAAATTTTGTTGGTTGGGAAACGTTTTGGTGGGAGTTTGTAAGCTGTTGGGCTAAGGTTCTTGTATCACACAACCAAATAATGTATGCATATAAAACAATATTCAATTGGAACTCCTAATTATCACGTGAATCTCTTTTGTCAATCGTTTACTACTAATAAGACATTTATACTTTTAGAAGACTACTCATTTGGGTTTCCATCCTTGATTACTTACTTATCACACTATATGTACGGTATAAATCAGAAACTCTACTTGTCAATATATCAAATTAAATTGATCAAACATATCCAAATAAACCACTCATCACATAAGCAAAATCATGTTAACATTAATTTGGATATTAGGTAGGCTATTGTTCAAGCACCCGTAATTATAGAAATTTAGTTTTTTAAAATTTAAAAAAAAATCTAAATTCTTTATCCTTCACGATAAGTGAAATTTTGTAACCATTTCATCACATAAATATTATTGGATCATATTTGAGGCATTGAGTGAATTTTTCTATGAATGAAATTCAAGTACAATAACTTTCTATTTACTGTCATCTATGGAGAAATTGAGAATTTCAACTAGAATCATATAATCAAGGAAATTGACTAAAATATTCGTTTACCCACTCACCTTAGTCACTTATCTTGGTAACAATTTACTTTTGGATTTAGATTGACCTCCAATTGAGTCAATTATCCATAACAAAGTTTTACCTCACAAGAACACTACTCCATATAGCCCCTTAGATCCATCCTAAGAAGATTTTGAGAGAAATGAGAATAAAAGGAAGATTAGATGGTGAATCTATATGGAATTCCAAACCTACAGTAGTAGGAAACAATACTAAATCTAAATCGAAACTCGATCAACCTCAGAAATCAAGAACATGGACCATTGTTTTTTCTTTTGGTAGAATCTTCCAATATCGCGTCTAGAATTTCTACAGTAGAAAATGTTAGGGTTTTTGTTTGTGGAGTAGATGATAATGAGCCTATAATTTGAATTTGATCCCTTATATTTATCCATTCAAGTGTCAAATAGTGTTTCACCCTCAGCCCAACAAATGGTCAGCACCATTTGCTAACTCTCAAGAAACTAATCGATATGTCATTTAACCCCTCAAGTGATATCCAAAATTTTAAAAATTTTAATATAATGTCTGAAATAAAATAATAAAAATCAAATCCTATAATGCCAAAAATTCAATATTTTTAGTATGGCCAGCTAAATATTTTCTATCCACAAATGAACTTAAAATTCTAATTAAATTTAGTAGACCATTACATGAGAGTTATCAAATATAATTCCAACTTTCATAATGTTTGAGTTTCCAATAAGATATTAAAAATTATTTATCCCTCTGCTATTTTAATTAGCAAACTTCTTATCACATTTATTATAACATGCTATGGAAATTCATACAACAAAGTAAAAGTATTATACAATAGGATTTATAATTAAATTGTAAACATTTCTAACTATGTATCTAAGTAAGGATCACACACATCTAGATTAGATATCAAATTCACACTGAAAGTATGAAAACTGAGCTTAGCGTCTTATAACCATCAATTATCTACTGAGTAGGGACAAGGTCATTAGAGAAAAACACTCCAAAAAATCTCTCACCAACCCAACTTGGTCTAATTCAACTTGCCTCAATGGTCTTAGGGCCCTACTAGGGTGCTTAGACCCAAAATGGTCCCCTACTTCGACTGCTTACTTTGGATAAAACAAATTGATATGGTCTGCATTGACCATCAACATTGATTTATGCAGCCTATATTGGATCCCCACACAGTGACATGGTCAAACACACTGATCTACAAACATCAATAGATCCCATCTAATGATGCAACCCAATATGTTATTTTTCAAGTCCACAAAAATTCAATTTTTTGTTGAACAAAAATATACTAAACATTCACAACATGTATAAAGCATGTGTATTTTTTTGTTTATTTAAATAACCCAAGGAAAATCACACAATAAAGAGAAAAATATGATTAAATCTAAACAAGGAACATGGTATCATAGTGGTACAACAACAAGTGACTTGTCATGGAGTTTGAAGACTTCAAAGTTTGACACCATCTAGGAGGACACACACATTAACTCAATTTGTCAAAGTGAAGTCAAGGCTGACATGGAAAGAGTAAACTAAAGGAAAATATGATATGTGGGAATGCACGTCCTGATGGTACACCTACATTGTGTATGATTTGGAAGGTGGTTAAGGCTAATTTCTTGGTAGATTTGAGTTAAGTTTGGTGAAATTAGGTTCAAATTTATGAGTTAAAGTTTGTTGTTATCTGATAGTGACATCTGAGCAATGCATGCTATGATAGAGTATTAGTTAATGAGGTATAAATTTTAAGTGAGTTCTTTCCCATTAAGGGAAAAATAATCTAAGTGTTAAAGTGTGACCTTAATCACTAGAGGGTTTATGAGCATTATTTAGAGAACTCATTGGATATTATCAATATTTTTAATTAGGAATCTCATGGTTTGTTGAATCTATTAAGCATTGAACATAATCATCTTGTCATGACCTGCCATATCCCTCTCCTTTGTTCGATCTGACTCATCAAATGGCACTCAGTTCATATCTTTAACGATCATTGACAAGGTTCAAAGAAAGGGCGCTAAAAACACGCGAGATAGGCTTTACTGGACCACGCCCGACGTTGACTCAAGGCAGAATAATGTTTCGTTGTCTCATACTATTGAGAAGCGGGGTCAAAACTCTCGGGGAAATGATGGTGAGAAAGACTATTAGGAAAAAGGAAATCGATTGATTCATTGAGCTGAATGGGAAGGGAAAAGCCCCCGCCGGAGGTCGACGTCGAAGGATAAAATACGGGCCATGGGCGAAAAAAAAATCCAAGGATTTCCCGTGGTGTTGTCATTCCTTGAGATATACTTCATGGGCTTACAAAGTCCTTTGTTGTTTCTCTTAATACAATCAATTTCTAATAATAATGTTATACCCATAGTGTTGGTTGTATGTCTTGAGAGACATCATGTGATGATTTTAATGGGATGCTTTGTATATTATTTTATTTTTAATAGAAATCTACTCAATCTATTATATTTGTTTTCATATTGATATAATAATTAAACATTTCAATATCTTAGAATGTTTTGACATGATGACATACGGTTTGGAATGAAGACTTGAACATGAGATCATATGTATACTTTGAGTATTCATTCTTGTTAATTCCTTGGGTCATATAATTATTGTGAAGGTTTTATGGAAAAAATAATACATAAGACTCATGTGTGTGGTGACTGGTCACTACGTCTCTTTAGTCGTGATATTGGATATCAAGCTAGACTTGTAGGGTACTTGTTATAGATTAAGTTTTACTGATAGACACACCTTGAGAATGACATATGGAAGCCATGTAATGACAATTAAGAATTATCTCTCAATGTGATAGTGGTGATTGTGATCATTGGACTTGAAGTCACTACAATGTTTACATGTTATGTAAGGTAATTCAACACCACTCAATGTATGTTTGAATAAGGATTACTATATAGGTGATTATTGGGTACACTATAACACATGTGAATAACTCTAAGTGACATATACAAAATTTATCCCTGACCAATTGATGAGTAAGACTATAAAATGCATGACCATGCTCTTGTGATTCAATATATGGTATTAGGTTCACTAAATTTCACTAGTCTACTCTAGGTCAAGAAATATGGATTGAATATTAATAGGTACTTGCTCCATGCCTCACACTCAATTTGGATATCTTTGGAAAAGCCATTTCAAACAAGTGATTGGCATGACTTGAAGAATAACTTCAGCATGACGATGTTTCCATGATTGTTCTTTGATATCTAAGGATATTGTTAATTGCTTGTTAGTTCTTTGACATCACTACCAACATTATGTGGACCTACAGAGTCACGTGCATGACGTTGCTCAAAGGAAAATAAGTTTGCAATCAAAACTATAATTAGAATGGTTCAGGATTATGTAGGATATACTCTGATCAAACCTACAACTAATACATCGATCAAACAACTAATGGGTCGGCAAATAAAAAAATTGATCTAGTGTCAATTGATTCACTCAATATCAACTTGGAGATGTACCAAATGAATGACTAAAGCTCAATCAATCGATTCATACATGGATTAGGAATGTGTGCCAAACTTCAAACTATCAATTATCTCTTCAAATGATCGATTGAGGAGTCAAACATTCAATTAAAGTGCAATTTGCACATGAAAAAACTATCTAGTCAATATTTTTGGACAATAAGTCGATTGACTCAAACAATGTTTGAGCCTTGCCTATTTTGTGGTTAATTGAAGATTGCAGCCTGGAAAACCATTTAATGTTTGAGAACCCTAAAATATACCTCCCTATATAAAGAGGGTGACATTTAGAGGATGGGACAAACAATTGGAAGCACATTTCCCATTAGTTTCTCCATGAGAGAGAAAGATATCCTTGATGGTCACCCCACAATATGAGGGCATAGGAAAACACTAGTACATTTGCAATCCAAATCTACTTCTACTTGGAGGCTAAGGTGGTGCACTAGGTGTTTCTAAAGTTTAAATCCTAACTTCACCCTTGCTCTTATCAACATGAATATACTATGGAAGAGCATCATATCCTAAACCTATAGGTTTAACAAAGAATCCACCAAAAAAATTGCAGACAACAATTCTACAACAATCAACCAATGCTTAGTTCTTGATCATTTATTCATAGATAAACCAAAATACAAAAAGAAGGTAAATACTCTTTCAATGTATGTCCATCACATATAATGAATAATTCATATTCTATAATTTGATTCTAATGTTGGTTTCCAATCACACGTTCTTACAATGTAGGGTTAACATATGATTCAACATATGTGAAAGATACATAGCATGAAAAATCACTTTGGGGCACCCTCATCTGGAACTTTTGAGTCTAGATATTGTGTAGGGCACGTCATGTGGTTTCTTTTAGGAACTCCATTCTCTAAATTAGGTAAGGTATTATGTAAATTCTGGATAGGGCATGTGTATGATCCCAAATTTTGAATCAAATAAGTCTAAGGACTTAATAGCATAATTAAACTCAAAATTTTAAACAACAATGCTAATTACCCAATTAATTCAAAATATATATAATGCACTTTATTTCTTCTTAATGTAGTCCAATAATCATTAATAAACAAATGGACCCTAACTGAACTAATTTCGTCTAATGGACTCAATACAACTAAAAATCAGCCCTAACTGGAAGGTTACATCAATTAAGCATCCATCATAATCTTGTAAATGCACATACGTGTTTATGATTAAATTATGGTAATAATTGGAATTTTGGTCATCAAATTTGGAGAGTACCAACACAACAATGTGCTAGACCTTATTTTGTGCCCATGGTCCAAATTTGAGGCCAAAAAGACCTCTTTTGACCCTTTCATGAACCAAATTAGGAAAGAATATAGTTTGGAACCTAAGTATCTACTAATTTGATTGATATTATTACTCCCATATCATCATGCAGCTGTTGGGTTTGGAATCAGCTCGGTCTGGGCCAGACTCGGGTAAGACGAGTTCTCTTCTAATTGGGGATTCATCCCTTTCACCTGACTCTAGGTTAGAGCAGGACTCTATAGCCCCTATCTCTCTTTTCCAATCTTCTCTCTCTCTCACTGTCCTCCATAGATCCTTGATACAAGGAAAGAGTCCCGAGTCGGTCAACAAATTCCTAGAGCAGATTGGTCTGGATGGGATTTCGAGCCCTAGAGACTCTGGTTGGTGAAGGTCCTCCCAATCTCCCCATTCTTTTGAAACTCAACTCATTTAGACTTTGGCTTGTCCCTGGATTCCCAAACATATATATATATATATATATATATATATATATATATATATATATATATATATATATATATATATATATATATATATATATATATATATATATATATATAAAACAATTGAAAAAAAACCAGACACCTCTATTAACCTTTCTACACCTTGATTCTACCCTCTGATCATCTTCCTCTATCATCCTTACATGAACACCTCTATTTCACTAAACCGGTTTGTCATCACAACCACATAGGTCATCACGACTCCTTAAGACAAGATGAGTAGCTTCACATAACCTCTAGGAAGATTCAACACCCTCCAATTTGTCTCCTTTTGTATGTTGCCTAACCCACTTCTTCCCTCTTTTACTTGTTTAAATGACTCCCTACTATAGTTCAACACCTCAAACTACCCTTCGACCCACTTCTTTGCCTCTAGAGATTTGAGTTTGTAATCTCATATTAGGCCGCCCAAGATCGGTTTCACCATGTATCAAGAATTGGATCCTTTGGTACTATTTGATTGCAAGTTTTTCTCACTAGTTTATCATATAGAAATCTATGTTCATTGACATTTGCAATGAACATGACGAATACCTATTTATGATAATGACCATAGTTTCATTTTGTTCAGTCACACGAGAGAAGAGTTGTCATGTAATTTTGATGCTTTAGTCTGGCGAGTTGATCATGCTTTTAGTGAGAGTGGCTGGTCCAAGTAGTGAGTATGGTTAGGCCACATCAGCCAGGACCAGTCAGGCTACTGGGCAGTATATATGAGTGTATTTGTCTAGTTTTTATATTGTTTTGTTCTTCAAAAATTCATAGTAAAGCAACTGATTATCAAAAAATCCAGTTTAAAAATGATTTGGAATGGGTTATGGATAAGGAACTCGATTGTCAAGGTTTTAAACTCCATTTTCCCTTTGATCAAACCCTAACTTTCTAAGGTGTAATATGAGGGTTTTAAGGTGATGCATAAAAATGTAAAATGATGAGGAAGATGTTATTTATAGGGTAATTGGGGTTCATCAATCCCAAGAATGTGATTAGGGTTTTTTCAACCTAAGAAGAGTAACTAGGATCCTCCTCCAATGTTAGGAAAGTGGGATCATACACTTTGAGTATTTTGTACTGGTTATCCAATCACATTATGAGTTACATGATGATCAAAACAAATTATATGTATATTTATGTACTCCAATGGATATTTCTTGCAGTAATGTTCCCTAAAAGTTATTCAATTATTCTTATGCTTTGAATATTATTTGCAAGAGTCTATATCCTGTCAATGTGAAATTCAAGTGAAGTAAAGTGCTTCCAAGTTAATCATGTAAGTGGTTGTATTATTATATCCTCATCATGCTAATGTTGAGCCCTTGGGACTTATGATCTCAAATGGAATATAATGACACTTATGTGTAATCATGAGCTCAATTGGAGCATAAACAATTGTACTCAGGTGCAAATCACGAGTCCAAGTGGACCATCAGTTGAACCAACGAGCCGTATGTGCGCAGTTAGTGCATAAGAGCACAAGACACCATAATCAACCACTAGGATGATAATATGTGAACCCAAGTTTATTGTTCAATTAATTATATATTTTCCTCATTGCCATGTTATTATGTAATTATTGCAATACTCAAAGCCGATTACACTGATATGGTTTTCCTTGCATGCATGGTTGGAGACGCGATGTCTATAGAAGGAAAGAATAAGGGAGCATAACCAGGAAATGAGAATACACCTCAAGGGAAAATTAGGATTTTAGCCCCGGTGGGGTGTCAACTAGACTATGGCATTTACTTCGGTTTTCAATTAATATGAAGATCATGTACTAGTTTATTTTAGTTTAAACTTTCAATTTTATGTTATGGAACTTGAAACATGATAAATGTTACTTTAATCCCCTATTGGTTCAATAAACTTTATTTTTTTGCAAAATTTATCTTTTTCGTGGCATCCCAATAAGAATTAATCTTTCATTCAATGAATGATATATTTTAGAAAATTGGGGTGTTGCAGCATGTGCCCATCCAGGGCTACATGTGGCTATGCCACTGCTCGACTCGTTTAATATTGACCCTTTATGCACATTCTTGACAAGTCACTATAAATGCCACTTAGTTCAAATACAAGACACATACACAAGGTATGACGGAAGTATTTAATCCAACATGTGATCTAAAACCACTGTCTTTTAAAACAAACAAGTTAAAAAATTCTGTGTATAGCTGCTATGAGCATATGCTACCGGTTGTTGTGCTAACTTGGTGTATGCCTTACAATCTCTATCCACAACATTTATTTTGTTCAACAACACCATGTTCATTAATCATCGTCGTTGTACATTATGTAATAGAGTTTAAATCCATTACACCGAACTTATGATTTCTCTGAGTAGGCACACTGATGTGCCCATCCTCCAAAGGTAAGCAACCTTCCCTTCTTACATTATGAGCAGGACATGTGATGATGCACGGCTTGCTGGTGCGCTGAACTTAGAGCGCCAAGCAGTCGAGTTGAGTTGCAGGTTTGCAGCCCTAGCACAACGACCGAACAACGGTTGAGAGAAAGAGTCATTATGCAGCTAACTAAGTTTTGGGACCGCAGCAACAGTACATGCCTTTATCTTAAGGGGAAAAAGGTGGGTTATCCAACTCGACATTTGAGTCAGTTGACAGCGTGGTGCGTTGTACTGGGGCGGGAGCTAACGAAGTCAGCAATGTATCATATATGTACTCATCTGGATGGCCGTATCCGTGTTGCGTTAGCCCTACCACGTACCTTGTTCCCTTTCGAACTTCTCCAAACCATCCATGATGCACCCCTTGGTCTTGGTCCGTAACCTATATAATTGGTCATTAAGCCCAAAAGCACCTGTCGTGGGGGAACAGAACCCTCAGGATCCTTATCTACTATGCCGGGGGATACGATGGATATATGTATGGTCCCCTGTCCTATGCAACTGCACTGTCGGGCTGCTGCTGATACGGTGTTTTTTTTTTGAGAGTTTTTTTTCTTAGCCCGCTGTAAAAAGGTTAATCTAGTGCTAAACTGGGGGAAGTGTCATTTCATGATACAATCTGGTGTAGTACTAGGACATGTTGTATCTAATAAGGACATTGAAGTAGACAGGGTAAAGGTGAAAGCTATTGAGAAAATGTCTACTCCATCTTCAGTTAAAGATATCCGCAGTTTTCTAGGCCATCCAGGTTTTTATAGAAGATTCATTAAAGATTTCTCCAAAATTGCAAAACCACTGTGTTTCCTGCTGATACGGTGTTAATTACTCGATTATAATTTTATGTATGATTTTAAGTCGACGTGGGTTAAGGTTGCTGGATGTGATGAATTCTCTATGGCAAAAGCAACCGAAAATCACACTAGTGTGTCCTGCATCGTTTGGTCATTGGTGTAATTTTGATGTTACATAGTGAGTTCATTTACCATGATCACTTGGAGATACACAGCTCGGGGCCAGAGGTTCAACGTCCACTGGTGTTGTGGAAACACATGGTGTAGGTGAAAGAATTAGGCATGTGTCTTGGACCGAAAGATAGAAACAACCAATTTTGTGTTTGTCACGTATATACAGACAACAAGAGAAGAGAAAGTTCCACCATAACCAATATAACCATTTACATGTCATGTCATACGCCAAACACGTAGAAGATATGTACCATTCTAGTACCTCAGAATATACCTTTTTGTCACTCAATTGTCATTTCTATGAGTCTGGACATGAGTGTGTGCTCACAATACTAACTACAAGCATACTATTTGGATATTTACAAGTCTAAGGTGCATCATGATGCCAAATACACTGGAATAGCTAGTGAATTTTTGAAACATTTATTTTGTTCCACAATTTTTTTGAGGACTCAAACCTATCTCAATATCATTCAAGTCTAAATTAACAATTACTACAAACTGCTCTGGGAAGGCATGCTTGACAATTAGTCTCTTACCAACAAGGTGAACGACCTCCCTCACCAAGGTGTGAGCAAGATTATTGTCTTACGTGGGGTAAACCTAATCTTGAAAGCGCTAAAGCATAATGAAAAGTCGCCCAATTCCTTTACATATACATCTTTGTAAGCTCTTAAATATGGTGTGAATTAACACATATGATCTTTTTCAAATATAAAGATTTCATCCCAACCCCACAAATATGGTATACAATTTTCTATTATGAACACATACAATACCATCAAAGGAATTGATAACTAGTCCGATTTTAGGGATTTTCACCTATCTCCTATCTGTCATCATTTCTTATGAAAGTGTGCATATTCTCAACTTCAAGCAACGCCTTAGTGACACCTCATTGTATGATAAAGCATTATATTTTTTTTACGTTACTCCAAGCTAAATATCAACTGTAATGTATAGATCACATGCTTGGATGAACACAATTTTGATGGGTTGATACTAATCCGTTGGGTAATTCATAGATATTAAAGGAAACATGGGTCTGGAAAGAGAATAAATGACCAACTACATACAGAATAGGAAACATTATCTATGTGGTCCATCTGATCTAGCATGCGTCCACATTGGGAGAACTTATAATTCCACCAAATGAGGATTGAGTAACAAAGTAGATCTTTAGTGAAAAGAATGTCACAATTTATAGAAGGTAACTACACGAAGAAAATACAACTTTATAATAAAAAAATGAACAGAACAAACTATTTGATACATGATATTTCAAACCCTCAATAATCCCTATTTATGCTCCATTAATGTACATGTTTCACTTATGAATCAAAATTCAAGTAGTGGTTGTAATCATAATGAGAAACTAAATTGACGAATAGAAATTGTTCCTAAATTGTTGTTAGATTGAGTTGGAAATTGTTCATGGTACACACATAGGGGGAACCATACTTAATAAATTATGATAACAACTTCTATTAAATGAACTTAAATCCATACTTTATCTCTCCAAAATTACAAACACTGCACCTCACTCTACGATAAGCAAATGAAATATCAATAGGATCCCACACAATCGATTTCCTATCTTGGTTTTTCCATTAGCTAGGTCATTTTGACAACTATATAATACATCTTTCTGGATTGGCAAGGTCTTAGAAAGAGCCAATCTTTAATTAATCAGTATAGTGTCTATTTATGGCGAATTCATCTATATATTATGTACATAATACTAACTCTGGGATGAAATGTTGGGACTTGATGTGGAATAGAAGAAACTATTGGTCCTAGTACTCTAGGATAACCCAAGCCCATTAGAGCATCTGACTGCTACTGCATGGAGGATATAAATCCATGTCCAAGAGTCGCTAATTGATAAGAAAAAGGGAAGCTGTGAAGCAACCGTTAGTTGAGGTAGAAAAAAAAGGAAAGTGGCCCCCGCTGCTAGATCTGCTATTCGCTACTTGGAGATGGGAGGAAAAGCAAAGGAAGAAGATAGAAAAAGAGAAGGAAGAAAAAGGAAGTGCGGCAAGACTGCCAATGCATCTAGGTGTCTGCTTTAGAGCATCTATTACTATGTACTTTGTGAAAGAGGGAATCTTTGTGAGAAGTTTTGGGGTGGTAGAATTATAGGGATCTCTCCCTAATATGCGACATCTTATTATTTCTCCTTCTTGGTACATTATCTCAGATTTGGGGTCAAAACTTGAGAGAGAGAAAAATTCTCTCATTCCTTGTTTTAGTGGATTTTGCTATGGTTGGCCCCTTGGTTTTTCCCTCACACATTGTGAGGATTTTTCACATAAAAAACTGATATTTTTCTTCCCTCTATCAGATTGCATTTATTATCTTAGGCTTCCACACTCATCAGTGACACTTCTGTATATATTTATTTTTTGTTACATCATGGTTGCATAGCATACATGTACATATTTCACATCAACAACCTATCGAACGGTATTAGAGCCTAGGTTTGACAAATGTAGATCCAGATGAGGAAGGATGATGATGCAACACTGATAAAGTTGATGGTTACAAACTAAAAGATTTGGAAACCCGAGATAGAGGATACTCTACATTGGATAGACTTGTATGATCTGATAGAGGGAAAAAAGTAGGGATCACGTATGATGTAGATTGGAAGAAAGTAAATAGGAAGACAATGAGAACAGTGTAAAAGTAGCTCGATATTTCCAAGTTCCATCACGTCTTGGAGGACACCGATGCTAAAGAAAAAACTATATAAGTAGAAAACCACCACAAAAATATTTCTTGAATAGGAAGTTGGTGAATCTAAAGTACTAAGAAGGTACAAGTATTGCTTAGCACATGAATGAATTCGAAAGACTTGTAAATAAACTAGAGTCCATGAAGATGGTTCTTGATGATGTACTCTAGGCTCTACTTCTTCTAGGATCATTACCTAACAATTTATGGATGCTCATTGTGACAGTCAACAATTATGCTCATGAAGGCAAGTTAACACTTGATCAGGTGAAGAGCAGTCTATTAAATGAAGAGACTTGATGAAGAGCCTCAGATGAAACTAAATCATAGGTATACTTATCAGAAAACATGGGCACTGACTAAGTGAGATACCATGATCGATCTCAGATCCATAATGAGTCCCAAGACTACAGAAAGTCTCATAGTATATCCAATTCAAAGAGTATAGGGTGCTTCCATTACGGCAAACCATGTCATTTTAAAAGGATTGCAAGGTTTGGAAAAAGAAACATGAGTCTGAAACCAAATAGAAAAAATATGATGACAAGAATACTACAACAACAATTTCATATGATAGGGATGATTGTCATGATGTGGTCTTGATAGGCAAGAGCAGTGTTTATATGTTGAGAATGATGATTCTAATTGGGTGGTTATTACTGTAGCTTCTTATCATGCTTCATCTAGTAAGGAGTTCTTCACTTCATATAGGAAGGAACACTTCAGGAGGGTGAATATGGAAAATTCTAGTATCTCTAGAATTATTAAGATTAGAGACATTTGTGTTCAAACATGTGTTAGTTGTATGCTCACACTCAAGGATGTTTGTCATGTTCTGTATATGCAGCTGACATTGATATCTGGTTCTTTCTTTGATAGAGAAGGATGTTGTTTGAATTTTGGTGGTGGCAAATATAAAATCACAAAGGGAGCTTTGATCATTATATGGCAACAATTGTGTAGTACTTTGTACAAGACCCAACTGAAAGTGCTCAAAGGTGGAAATATACATGCCGTTTAGGATCACTAGGAAGATCTATGGCACAAATGGTTAGGACATATGAGTGAGAAGAGCATGAAGATCTTATCAAAGTAGAGAGTGATTTTTATGGCAAGGATACCAATATGAGCTCATGTGATTCATATCAGACATCAAAGCATTGTCAAGTTTCTCTCAAGACTAGATCAAAGGTGAAGCCATATGTTCTATAATTGATTCATTTCGATGTCTGCGGTCCATTTGAGGTGACTTCACTAGGTGATAATAGGTATTTTACCACATTCATTGTTGATGAATCTTAGAAGGTGTGGGTCTACTTACTGAAGACCAAGGATCAGATATTTTAGTGTTTCCAGAAATTTCATGCAATGGTAGTGTAAGGACCCTGACCTGCGTTTAGGGTTTACCCTGTTTGTTTAGCTTGATCTTGATGCTTTGGTGTTTGCTAATCACCTTTAAGTGGTGATTAGGGTTTTGTTGTGCTTTGTTGGGAGTTCGAGGGGCTACTTGCAAATAACCCAAGTTTAGGGTTTTGTGTGCAAGTTGGTCATCTTGTGAGATGTTTTCCCCTCTTTGCTTCCTTTAGGGTTGAGAGGAAGGCTTTGGCTTGTTGTTTGAGCCCTTTGGGCCTGAGTTGAGTTTGTTTGGGCCTTGAGATGTGTTGTTTGGGCTTGGTTGAGCCTTGTGTCGGCCATGGCTTGCTTTGTATCGTCCAAAGGTGAGTTTGTATCGTCCAAGGAAGTTTGGTGTCGTCCAAACACCTTGGTGTATCGCCCAGCAGCTTGTTTTTGTCGCCCAGCAGGAGTTGTTCCTTGTGTCACCCATGTGGCTTGACCTTGGTTGGTGACACTTGGTGCCTATCTTGGACAAGTGTCTTAGACCTTGCATGTGTTGGCTTGAACCCTAGGACAAGTGTCCCTTGGGTGGACGACACTTAGCATGGTTGTACCTTGGTTTCTCCTCCCCTTCCTTCTATATAAGTAGCTCTTCTCCTTGCCTTAGTCTCCTTTGCTCTTTTTGTCTCTCCTCCACCTTGAGTGCACGATATCCCCCTCCATCTAGCTTGTGTTGGCCGATACACTCCCTTGGAGTTGAAGTGGTGGCCGATACACCTTCCTGGAGAAACCTGGTGGACGATAGCTTGGACCTTGGAGCTGTGGTGGCCGATACCCCTTGGAGCTGGAGTGCTTCTTCTTCCTTGCTTCAAGGCGGGTTGCATAATTTCTAACCCTAACTCCTTTACCTTCTGTTCTTGTTCTTGTTCATAGTGTAGTAGCTTAGATTTGTACCTTGTTTGAGTTTCCTTTGGTTGCCGATATACCCTTAGGGTTTAGGGTTTCTAGTGTACCTAGTGATCTAGGGTTTGTGTTGCTTTGAGTTGGAGGTTGATGGTGACTTAGGGTTGGGTGATACCCCTTCTTTGCTTGGTGTGTTGGACGATATTCTCTTTGAGTTGGATGATATAGTACCTTGTGTAGGACGATATGGTGTGTTCTTGAGGATGGACGATACCCCCCTGCCTTTGTGTTGGGCGATAGGGTGAGCTAGGGTTTTGGTTGGCCGATATGGTGGTGCCCCCTGTTGGACGACATCCTCTCTTGTTCTTGAGTTGAACGATAGGATAAGAGTTCTTGGTGTTGGGCGGCATGATGGTGCTCTTGTGTGGGGGATAGATCAAGTTCGTGAGGTGTTGGCCGGTTTGGGTTGAGTTGAACGACATGACTATGCTTGGCTTGCTTCTTTATGCTGACCGATAGGCAAGTATGGTGAGTTGGCCGATAAGTGTGGTTGTGTATCGGGCGATACACCTTGTTGTGTCGGCCGACATGGTGAGCATGATGGGCGATATGGACCTTCTTGTGTTGAGAGACATCCTCTTCTCTATGGTGGACGATAGACCTAAGTTTCTCAGTGGTTGGTTGGTGTCGGACGATATCCATGCCTGGTGTGCTGGTCGACACCCATGGTGGCCGATAGCCAAGGTGGGCTATAACCTAGGTTGGGTGTGTGTGTCAGCCGATAGGCCTTGGGTGGTGGTTGCTAGTTTTGAGGGTGTGATATATCTCTCTCTTTCTCTCTCTCCTGGTGGTTGAGGTGAGGTGTGAGCTAGACGATAGCCCTAGCATATCGAGCGTTATGGTTGAGTTGTGACGGGCGTCACACCTTGAAGTGTGTTGGCCGGCAGGGTACAGCGTAGCGTTGCTGCAACTCTTGTGCTAGCCAAGGTTGTGGGTTGTTTAGTGAGGGTTATGTGGTTTTCTAATGACGGTCTCATGTGTCATGGAAGTGAACGGTTATGCACAATGTTATTTACATAATAATAATGTTAGTAGTGCTAATGATAGCCATGATGATAATGTTGCTGAATACTAAGGTGTCAATAGTAATGCCTAACTCATAAGTGAAAGCAATAATGATGTTAAACAATATAATGTGATTAATGGTTGCCTAATGATTGGAATAATGGTGATAAGTGGCAGTTATATTAATAGGTTGCTTAATGACATAGCAATGAAGATAATAGTAGATGACGATGCTGATAATAGTAATAATGGCATCAGGAATAGTAATGATTTTGGTAACAATGGTAGTTGCATTAATGGTTACTTAATGATAGAGATAATAATGATGATAGTTGATGGTGATGATAATGACAATTGGTAGCAATAGAGTTTGCTATGTATACTCAACATGATTTTTATTATAAATTGAATACCTTGATTGTTTGTATAATCTTGAGTTAAGGGTAGGAAAGATTATGGTATGATGTGCTTAACAAGCTTGATCATCAAATAGTGTAATATTGATAAATAGATTATCTTGAATGATAGCCCATGATAGTGAGCATATTCCTTATGTTGAATCTATGGTTATTATGTATCCTAACCATGCAGGTGATGTGTAGCCATGAAAGGGCTGTGTGATATATGTGATGAGTAACATTACCTTGATATTTGTTCTATGAGATTATATATGTAATGTATTGGTCCCATGATGATGATGTGAGCCTTGAGAGGTAGTGGCAGTACATGATGAAGGATTGATACCCTATGGTATGTGATGATCCTTGATATGGATCTGGATGGTTGGCAAGAGGCCAAGGGGTAACATGTGATGCTGGATCCTTGTGATGGATCAGGTTGATGAGGTTTCAATAATAATATAATGTTCTTTACTTTCCGTTATATCTTGCATGTTATATAACTTGGTTGAATCCTGCAATCCATCTAAAAGATACTAAGTAATCACAATTGAAATATATCATGTAGTTGCCCTGGCCATAGATCCATCATCGTCAGGACTTGGTGATGGTGAAACATGTTCTCCTACGAGTTAACCTGGAAACGCATATTGTTGAATATGCGTAGGTTGCTCCTAGCCTGAAAGTGAGGAGGTAAGAGTGTAACTTCGGTTACAGACTCAGATACGTATATAGAGCATGGTGAACAGGCTCATGGCTCAGGATATGTGATGAGAAAGCATGAATGCGTTCATGACTCAGAGCACGGTGATCAGGCCCGTGGCTCAATTGTACTAGCGCCGAAACCTGTACCAAGGCGGGCTAGAGTGAGGATAGCCTATGGAGCTGACCCTGTGGCTTAGACCACTACAGCATATGACTAAGGTCATGCTTGTGTTGTGCTCGTGTACTGACCACGAGGTGGGAGGTCGTGGAGTCCGGCTCTTCCATTGACCTTGTATGGCACCAGTCTTGGGCTTCACAACCAGAGGTTGGATTTGAATGGTACGATTCAAATCCTCAGGGCATAATAAAACGTAATACAGCCGTTTAGTATTTACTGCATAAGATAAACACAAAACTTTGGTTGAGGACTTGTTTGTGTATTAAATTCTGGTATATCTGCAGGTACTTTTATATTCATCAAGTTTGTGGTAATATGCCTTATCTGGATAATCAGGTTATGTGACATTGTATCTTATTCTGGTAGACATGTTCTATTGAGAGATATGTGGTTATATGCATCTTGTACAGCTGGTAATTTTGTCGGTAAGAATAGCCTTGCTATATATAGAGAGAGACTGCTCTGGTTATATCTGTTGATAATTACCTGTTGTATAGTTATCTTGCTAAGGTTTTGTAGTTGCGGTGGGAAGTTATGTTTCCCGCTGGGACAATTGTTCAAATTGTCTCACTCCGCTGGTTTTCAGGTGGTCGAGGTAGACGTGGTCATGGTCGTGGTGTTGCGGCCGAGCAGCTTGAAGAGCAGTAGAAGGCAAGTGATGGATATGATGCCGTTTTGGATGTTTGGTAGTAGAGTTTAGAGTCATCCATGTACTCTCAGGTCCTTGGCAGTGTTTTGACGATGTTTCACGATGAACGATCGATGATGTTTTGTATATCCTGCTATTGGCCGGATGTGGGCCTTTATGTATATGAACAGGTGGTGAACCCATGTGATGGATAGACAGCTATTTCAGTAAGCTGTGAACACGTATCAGATCTCGTGTATGTATATATGACATGTTTCTGTGCAGGATGAGGACTGGAAAGTAATAGTTCCATAGTTTATCAGTTTTCCGCAATCGGTTTTAATTAACCCGTATTTTCATAATATGTGGTTATGGTGATTTCCGCACGTTTTCGCGTAACACCTCGTTATCTGTATGATAATGGGATGTGTTGCCACAAGTTTTGGTATCAGAGCTTTAGGTTCGCTGAGTCTACAGGGATTTAGGACTAGGTTGAGTCTGTTCTTATGAGTTTTCCAGGATTTCTTACATATCTTCTGCCCTCAGTGGAAGAAAAGTCAAGATGTCTGGAAACCATGAAGAACACTTTGCTGAGTACAATGATGCTGCATCGGTTGATGGAGTAGATGGACAGGCACGTGAAGATCGGGTGCCTGAGGTCCCCCAACCTAACCCAGCCATTTTTGAACATCCTGCTTACCAACAGCTTATGGGGCAGTTAATGGCTACGATGAATCTCATGGTTGAGTGATTACCAGTGCCTCCTCCGTGAGCACAGGTTCCCCATGGAGAAGCATCGGGTATTGGGAAGACCTTCGAGCGGCTTCGCCGAGTTGGAGCTTCCGATTATGCTGGAACGGCTGACCCAGCGGATGCAGATCTGTGGCTGACAAGTCTTGAGAAGGCTTTCCGGATCCTCAACATCCCCGAAGCAGACAAGGTAAAGCATGTTGTCTACCTTCTGAAGGGTAGTGCTGGTCACTGGTAGACCATCGAAGAAGAGAAGCGGCCTAGTGAGGTGATCTGTTGGGAAGTGTTTCGACGTGAGTTCATCACCATATACTTTCCCAAGACGTACCTGGATGAGAAGATCAGCCAGTTTGAAAAGTTACGACAAGGAACGATGAACATCACCGAGTATGAAGCTAAGTTTATGGATCTGTTAAGGTTTTGTCCTCACATGGCGGCAACAGATGAGGAGCGGATCAGACATTTCGAGAAGGGTTTGAGTGCTGAGTTAACAACCCCAGTGTCTGCGTTAGAGAACTGAGAGCGGTTTGCTACGTTCTTTGAATCTGTTCGAAGGATCGAGAGGACAGTAAGGGAGAAAAGAGAGTCTATGTCTCTTAAAAGACCTGCTCATCTTCAAGGACGGAGGTTTGGTGGCTTTAAGAAGCCTAGGTTTTCATCTCCAGCAGTGATGAGAAGCTCTGGTGTACCGTCTCAGTGGTCTCCGAGTAAGGGGAAGGGTTATGTTTCTTCACCGTCTAAGGCACACAATTCAACTTTTGTGGCCGTGACAGGGCCAGCTAGGCCACGGTTTGAAGATAGAGCATGCTATCTCTGTGGACAGACCGGACATCTCAAGTCGCATTGCCCGAATAGAGACGTTGAAGTGACACAACAGCCAAGATAGAGTTTTCAAAGGTCAGAGAAACCACAACCCAGTGGTAGCAGAGGACATGGACGTGGTCAAGCGTCTCAAGCTGGATCGTCTGCTCAAGGAAGCAGAGGTCGCGAACATCAAGCAACGTCTCAATTCTACGCTATGAGTCAGCCAGAGGCGATAGTCAACCCGCGAGTGGTGACAGGTCAGATGGAATTATTTCATTCTGATATGTCTTCTTCTTGCCTTATAACTGTTCTGGTTGACCCGGGTGCTACACACTCTTTTATCGCCTATAGTATGCTTGAAAACTGTCGCTTACCTGTTAGTTGTAAGAAGGATAGCTTGTTGTTAGAAACCCCTCTTGATGGTTCTTATTTGCTTCGAGAAGAATGTCCATCTTGTGTCCTGTCTTTCTCGGGACATCGTATCCAAGTGGACCTTATACCACTTGATATGTATGGTTTCGATGTTATCTTTGGGATGGATACCTTAGAGAAGTATAAGGTTGTCTTGGACTGTGGTTCCAAGCAGGCTGTGTTTGATGTTGCTGGAGAGAAGTGGATCTTCCAGGGAGATAGGAAGATTCTTCTGACATGTTTGGTGTCAGCTATGGTGGCAGATAAGTTGTTGCGACAAGGATGTAAGGCGTTCCTAGCTCACGTGGTGGATACTATTGTGGTTACCAAGGCGAAAGGTCCTAGTCTCGAGGAGGTGTCCGTGGTTCGAGAGTTTGCAGGCGTGTTTCCTGAAGAGTTTCCTGGTGTTCCTCCACCCCGAGAGATTGATTTCGAGATCAATCTGGTTCCAGGAACACAACCAGTTGCTCAGTCAGCGTATAGGATGGCTCCAGCAGAGATGGCAGAGTTGAAGAAGTAGTTGCAGGATTTGTTAGAGAAAGGTTTTATCAGACCGAGTACGTCGTCGTGGGGTGCTCCCGTGTTGTTCGTTAAGAAGAAGGATGGTTCGATGCGGTTGTGTATAGATTACCGGCAGTTGAACAAGGTCACGATCAAGAACAAGTACCCATTTCCAAGGATAGACGATCTGTTCGATCAGTTGTGTGGTGCTACAGTGTTTTCAAAGATCGATCTATGGTCTGGATATCATCAGTTGAGGATAAAGGTGGATGACATACCAAAGTCAGCTTTCAGGATGAGGTATGGTCATTTCGAGTTCGTGGTCATGCCGTTCGGTTTAACCAATGCACTTACTGCTTTCATGGATCTGATGAACCGAGTGTTCCATCCGTTCTTAGATCAGTTTGTTGTAGTCTTTATAGATGACATCTTGATCTATAGCCGAGACAGGCTAGAGCATGAGCAACATCTTCGTCAAGCGTTGACTCTTCTTCGCCAACATCAGTTGTATGCCAAGTTCAGTAAGTGTGAGTTCTGGTTGGATGAAGTGACTTTCTTGGGTCATGTGATATCTGCTGAATGAGTCAAAGTAGATTCGAAGAAGGTGGAATCCGTTGCGAATTGGGAACATCCGAAGACGCTGACAGAAGTTTGTAGTTTCCTTGGTTTAGCAGGATACTACCGAAGGTTTATCAAGGACTTCAGTGTGATCGCGTTGCCGATGACGAAGTTGACCAGGAAGGATATACCTTTTGTTTGGGATGATCGATGTCATCGAGCTTTCCAAAGTCTGAAGGAGAAGCTAACCAGTGCTCCAGTGTTGATCTTTCCAGAGCCTAGGAAAGGCTATGTTGTTTTCTGTGATGCTTCCAAGAAAGGTTTAGGTTGCGTGTTGATGCAGGAAGATCACGTAGTGTCTTTTGCCTCGCGACAACTCAAGAAGCATGAGGAGAATTATCCGACTCATGATTTGGAGTTGGCGGCAGTGGTTCATGCGTTAAAGATTTGGAGACACTATCTATATGGGGAAGTGTGTCAGATCTTTACGGATCATAAGAATATGAAGTATATCTTTACGCAGCAAGAGTTGAATATGTGACAACGATGATGGATGGAGTTGATCAATGATTACGACTACACTATCGAGTATCATCCTGGTAAAGCGAATGTGGTAGCTGATGCACTTAGCAGAAAGTCTTCTTCTTCTCTTTCTTCAAAGAAGGCACAATTGAGTTCTCTGGTATGCCATAGGCGAGATATGTTTGTTTCTCTACGATAGATGAATGTGCATATGGAAGTTTCGTTGTTGTCTGGTCTTTTCGCACAGATGCAAGTTAAGCCTTCGTTGAGACAACAGATCAAGGATGCACAGTAGACAGACGATGCGGTACAATTGATCAGATTAGAGTTCGGCAACAACAAGCGTGATGTGTTTCATGAGTCCGAGGATGGACTAGTTTGCTATCGTGATAGTATGGTGGTTCCCGATGTTGATAATCTGAGGGAGTTGGTGCTTGAGGAAGCACATACGTCGATGTATGTGATGCATCCAGGTGTCACCAAGATGTATCATAGTCTGAAGGACTTATATTTGTGGCCCGGTTTGAAGAGAGATGTAGCTAAGTTCATGGCAAGGTGTGCGGTCTGTCAGCAAGTAAAGGCTGAGCATCAGAAGCCGGCAGGTACGCTGCAACCTTTGCCGATACCGCAGTGGAAATGAGATCATATAACCATGGATTTCATAGTTGGTCTACCCCAGACAACTAGGAATCATGATTCCATTTGGGTGATAGTGGACAGATTGACTAAATCTGCCCATTTCCTACCAGTGAAGACAACGTATACAGCTGAGAAACTCGCTCGAGTGTATGTGGATGAGATAGTACGATTGCATGGTGTGCCAGCAACGATAGTTTCTGACAGAGGTCCTCAGTTTACAAGCTGTTTTTGGGAACAGTTGCACAAAGAGTTGGGAACGCAGTTGAGGTTCAGTACAACTTTTCACCCGCAGACAGATGGACAGTCTGAGAGGACTATTCAGATTTTGGAGGATCTTCTTCGAGCTTGTGTTTTACAGTTTCTAGGCAACTGGGATGTACATCTGAGTTTGATAGAGTTTGCCTACAACAACAGTTATCAGCGGAGCATCGACATGGCTCCCTATGAAGCTTTGTATGGAAGGAAGTGCAGATCTCCTTTGTGTTGGTATGAGTCTGGTGAGTATCAGCTTCTGGGTCCTGAATTAGTACATCAAATGACAGATAAGATCAAAGTGATATAGCAATAGTTGAAAGTGGCACAGGACAGGAAGAAGTATTATGCGGACAATCGCCGACGACCTTTGGAGTTCCAGGTGGGAGACAAAGTGTATCTTAAGGTCTCGCCGTGGAAAGGTGTGCTAAGGTTTGGACGGAAGGGTAAGTTAGCTCGCAGGTATATGGGACCTCTCTCAGTCATAGCACGTGTTGGTAAGGTAGCATATGAGTTAGAGTTGCCTCCAGAGTTGCACAAGTTGCATCCGGTGTTTCATGTCAGTATGCTGAAGAAAAGTCATCCGGATTCAGGTACAGTGATACAGCCAGTCGAGGTTGAGCTTGATGCAGATGTGACCTACGATGAAGGTCCTGTGGCGATCCTTGACAGAAGGATCAAGAAGTTGAAGAGGAAAGACATGGTTCTTGTGAAGGTTCTTTGGCAGCGTCGTGGCATTGAGGAAGCCACGTGGGAGCTTGAGGAAGAGATGAGGAGGAAGTATCCCTCACTTTTCCCTTCAGATTTCGAGGACAAAATCCCTTAAAGGGGGTTAGCTTGTAAGGACCCTGACCTGCGTTTAGGGTTTACCCTGTTTGTTTAGCTTGATCTTGATGCTTTGGTGTTTGCTAATCACCTTTAAGTGGTGATTAGGGTTTTGTTGTGCTTTGTTGGGAGTTCGAGGGGCTACTTGCAAATAACCCAAGTTTAGGGTTTTGTGTGCAAGTTGGTCATCTTATGAGATGTTTTCCCCACTTTGCTTCCTTTAGGGTTGAGAGGAAGGCTTTGGCTTGTTGTTTGAGCCCTTTGGGCCTGAGTTGAGTTTGTTTGGGCCTTGAGATGTGTTGTTTGGGCTTGGTTGAGCCTTGTTTCGGCCATGGCTTGCTTTGTATCGTCCAAAGGTGAGTTTGTATCGTCCAAGGAAGTGTTATGTCGTCCAAACACCTTGGTGTATCGCCCAGAAGCTTGTTTGTGTCGCCCAGTAGGAGTTGTTTCTTGTGTCGCCCATGTGGCTTGACCTTGGTTGGTGACACTTGGTGCCTATCTTGGACAAGTGTCTTAGTCCTTGCATGTGTTGGCTTGAACCCTAGGACAAGTGTCCCTTAGGTGGACGACACTTAGCATGGTTGTACCTTGGTTTCTCCTCCCCTTCCTTCTATATAAGTAGCTCTTCTCCTTGCCTTAGTCTCCTTTGCTCTTTTTGTCTCTCCTCCACCTTGAGTGCACGATATCCCCCTCCATCTAGCTTGTGTTGGCCGGTACACTCCCTTGGAGTTGAAGTGGTTGCCGATACACCTTCCTGGAGAAACCTAGTGGACAATAGCTTGGACCTTGGAGCTGTGGTGGCCGATACCCCTTGGAGCTAGAGTGCTTCTTCTTCCTTGCTTCAAGGCGGGTTGCATAATTTCTAACCCTAACTCCTTTACCTTCTGTTCTTGTTCTTGTTCATAGTGTAGTAGCTTAGATTTGTACCTTGCTTGAGTTTCCTTTGGTGGCCGATATACCCTTAGGGTTTAGGGTTTCTAGTGTACCTAGTGATCTAGGGTTTGTGTTGCTTTGAGTTGGAGGTTGATGGTGACTTAGGGTTGGGCGATACCCCTTCTTTGCTTGGTGTGTTGGACGATATTCTCTTTGAGTTGGACGATATAGTACCTTGTGTAGGACGATATGGTGTGTTCTTGAGGATGAACGATACCCCCCCCCTTGCCTTTGTGTTGGGCGATAGGGTGAGCTAGGGTTTTGGTTGGCCGATATGGTGGTGCCCCCTGTTGGACGACATCCTCTCTTGTTCTTGAGTTGAATGATAGGATAAGAGTTCTTGGTGTTGGGAGGCATGATGGTGCTCTTGTGTGGGCGATAGATCAAGTTAGTGAGGTGTTGGCCGGTATGGGTTGAGTTGAATGACATGACTATGCTTGGCTTGCTTCTTTATGCTGACCGATAGGCAAGTATGGTGAGTTGGCCGATAAGTGTGGTTGTGTATCGGGCGATACACCTTGTTGTGTCGGCTGACATGGTGAGCATGATGGGCGATATGGACTTTCTTGTGTTGAGAGACATCCTTTTCTCTATGGTGGACGATAGACCTAAGTTTCTCGGTGGTTGGTTGGTGTTAGACGATATCCATGCCTGGTGTGCTGGTCGACACCCATGGTGGCCGATAGCCAAGGTGGGCTATAACCTAGGTTGGGTGTGTGTGTCGGCCGATAGGCCTTGGGTGGTGGTTGCTAGTTTTGAGGGTGTGATCTCTCTCTATCTTTCTCTCTCTCCTGGTTGTTGAGGTGAGGTGTGAGCTGGACGATAGCCCTAGCATATCAGGCGTTATGGTTGAGTTGTGACGGGCGTCACACCTTGAAGTGTGTTGGCCGGCAGGGTACAGCGCAGCGTTGCTGCAACTCTTGTGCTAGCCAAGGTTGTGGGTTGTTTAGTGAGGGTTATGTGGTTTTCTAATGACGGTCTCATGTGTCATGGAAGTGAACGGTTATGCACAATGTTATTTACATAATAATAATGTTAGTAGTGCTAATGATAGCCATGATGATAATGTTGTTGAATACTAAGGTGTCAATAGTAATGCCTAACTCATAAGTGAAAGCAATAATGATGTTAAATAATATAATGTGATTAATGGTTGCCTAATGATTGGAATAATGGTGATAAGTGGCAGTTATATTAATGGGTTGCTTAATGACATAGCAATGAAGATAATAGTAGATGACGATGCTGATAATAGTAATAATGGCATCAGGAATAGTAATGATTTTGGTAACAATGGTAGTTGCATTAATGGTTACTTAATGATAGAGATAATAATGATGATAGTTGATGGTGATGATAATGACAATTGGTAGAAATAGTGTTTGCTTTGTATACTCAACATGATTTTTAATATAAATTGAATACCTTGATTGTTTGTATAATCTTGAGATAAGGGTAGGCAAGATTATGGTATGATGTACTTAACAAGCTTGATCATCAAATAGTGTAATATTGATAAATAGATTATCTTGAATGATATCCCATGATAGTGAGAATATTCCTTATGTTGAATCTATGGTTATTATGTATCCTAACCATGCAGGTGATGTGTAGCCATGAAAGGGCTGTGTGATATATGTGATGAGTAACAATACCTTGATATTTGTTCTATGAGATTATATATGTAATGTATTGGTCCCATGATGATGATGTGAGCCTTGAGAGGCAGTGGCAGTACATGATGAAGGATTGATACCCTATGGTATGTGATGATCCTTGATATGGATCTGGATGGTTGGCAAGAGGCCAAGGGGTAACATGTGATGCTGGATCCTTGTGATGGATCAGGTTGATGAGGTTTCAATAATTATATAATGTTCTTTACTTTCCGTTATATCTTGCATGTTATATAACTTGGTTGAATCATGCAATCCATCTAAAAGATACTAAGTAATCACAATTGAAATATATCATGTAGTTGCACTGGCCATAGATCCATCATCGCCAGGACTTGGTGATGGTGAAACAGGTTCTCCTACGAGTTAACCTGGAAGCACATATTGTTGAATATGTGTAGGTTGCTCCTAGCCTAAAAGTGAGGAGGTAAGAGTGTAACTTCGGTTACAGACTCAGATATGTATATAGAGCATGGTGAATAGGCCCATGGCTCAGGATATGTGATGAGAAAGAATGAGTGCGTTCATGACTCAGAGCACGGTGATCAGGCCCGTGGCTCAATTGTACTAGCGCCGAAACCTGTACCAAGGTGGGCTAGAGTGGGGATAGCCTATGGAGCTGACCCTGTGGCTTAGACCATTACAACATATGACTAAGTTCATGCTTGTGTTGTGCTCGTGTACTGACCACGAGGTGGGAGGTCGTGGAGTCCGGCTCTTCCATTGACCTTGTATGGCACCAGTCTTGGGCTTCACAGCCAGAGGTTGGATTTGAATGGTACGATTCAAATCCTCAGGGCATAATAAAACGTAATACAACCGTTTAGTATTTACTGCATAAGATAAACACGAAACTTTGGTTGAAGCCTTGTTTGTGTATTAAATTCTGGTATATCTACAGGTACTTTTATATTCATCAAGTTTGTGGTAATATGCCTTATCTGGATAATCAGGTTATGTGACATTGTATCTTATTCTGGTAGACATGTTCTATTGAGAGATATTTGGTTATATGCATCTTGTACAGCTGGTAAGCTTGTCGGTAAGAATAGCCTTGCTATATATATAGAGACTGCTCTGGTTATATCTGTTGATAATTACATGCTGTATATTTATCTTACTAAGGTTTTGTAGTTGCGGTGGGAAGTTATGTTTCCCACTGGGACAATTGTTCAAATTGTCTCACTCCGCTGGTTTTCAGGTGGTCGAGGTAGATGTGGTCGTGGTCGTGGTGTTGCGGCCGAGCAGCTTGAAGAGCAGTAGAAGGCAAGCGATGGATATGCTGCCGTTTTGGATGTTTGGTAGTAGAGTTTAGAGTCATCCCTGTACTCTCAGGTCCTTGGTAGGGTTTTTACAATGTTTCACGATGAACGATCGATGATGTTTTGTATATCCTGTTGTTGGCCGGATGTGGGCCTTTATGTATATGAACAGGTGGTGAACTCATGTGATGGATAGACAGCTGTTTCAGTAAGCTGTGAACACGTATCAGATCTCGTGTATGTATATATGACATGTTTCTGTGCAGGATGAGGACTGGAAAGTAATAGTTCCATAGTTTATCAGTTTTCCGCAATCGGTTTTAATTAACCCGTATTTTCATAATTTGTGGTTATGGTGATTTCCGTACATTTTCGTGTAACACCTCGTTATCTGTATGATAATGGGATGTGTTGCCACAGGTAGAGCGAGAGATAGAGAAAAAGTTGATGTGTCTTTGCATAGACATTGGAGGAGAGTACACCTCTAGGGAGTTCTAGGATTATTGCACGTAATATGAGATGCAACATGTAAGGACATAGCTTGACACACCATAGTACAATGGTACAACTGAGAGGATGAATGATACCATAGTGGAGAAATCCAAATGTATGTTGAAGACTACATAATTGTCAAAGACATTCTGGGGTGAGGCAATGAGTACAACTTGCTATTTGATTAATCTATCTCCATCAATTCCTTTGGGCTTTGATATATACCTAAGAAGTTATGGATAGAAAAAGATTCTTCTTATGATCATTTGTGAATATTTGGGTGCCAAACTTATGCACATGTTCCAAAGGAAAAGAAGTAAAAGTTGGATGGTAAAGCAATTCCATGTATCTTTCTTGGCTATGGAGATCAAAAGTTTGACTACATGTTATGGGATCCTATGAAAAGACTATGATCTGACACGGAGATGTGACATTCTATGAGATTCAGATAGTTATAGAGCCTGAGATTGATGATGTAGTGGATGCAAGATCAAGTGATCGTTCTTCTAATGATGAGCATGAGAATAATTTAGCTTCTTCACAAATATTGTTTTCAGATGATGAAAAAGAGAAACATGATCACCTTGGATACAAAAGTGATAACACACTGAGTGTTCCTATTCCAAATGCACATATGAGTGGTTTTGGACTCACAGACAGAGACATATGGGTAGGGGAAGCAAGATCATCATTGGGTAGAGTCCTCAAAGTAGCAGTTGAGGAGGTATGACGAAGTTTGTCAACCTTCATCTAGATATTCAACATCTTAACATATTTTCCTTACTGTGATCAGGGGAAGCAGATAGAGGCACAAAATCATAGAGACAGAGCATAATAGCATCAGACAATGTAGGATGAAATGTCTTTTTTTGTAGAAGAATGATACATATGAGCTTGTGGCACTTCCAAAGGACTAGAGAGCACTAAAGAACAAGTGGGTCTATAGGATGAAGAGAGATGATGTCATTTAAGATATCAGATAAAAATTCAGACTAGTTGTCAAGGGTTTTATTCAAATACCTGGGGTGGATTTTGATGAGATATTCTCTTCTTTTGTAAAAATGACTTTTATTGGATTGGTTCTAAGCTTGGTTGCTAGCCAAGATCTGGATCTTGAGCATATATATGTGAAGAAAACATTTCTTCATGGTGACCTAGTTGAAGAGCTCTACATGGTGAAACGAAAAGGTTTTCAGGTAAAGGGGACAAAGCACTGAGTCTGTAGATTGAAGAAGAGTTTATTTGGTTTGGAACAATCTCTCAGATAGGGGTACAAGAAGTTTGATTCTTTCATATAGAGTCACGAGTATCACAAGACACGTGCATATCCATGTGTATACATCAGCAAGTTTCCCAATAGCAAGTTCATTATTCTTCTACTCTATGTGGATGAAATATTGATAGTGGGATAGGATGTCAGTTTGATCATAAAACTGAAGATAGAGCTTTTCAAAGCCTTTGAGATGAAGGATTTTGGATTAACATGGAAGCTTTTGGCGATGCAGATCACAAATGACAGAAAGTAACACAAGTAGTGGTTGTCATATGAGAGCTAGTTGTGTGTTACACTTTCTATGAAAGAGATAGAGTACATTGCAATAGCAAAAGTAGGAAAAGAAATATTTTGAATTGTGAGATTTCTGGGAGAGTTGGGCGTGAATTAGATTAACCCGACTATTTTCTGTGACAGTCAGAGTGTTATTGACTTGATCAAGATCACAATGCATCATGCTCGGATAAAGCACATTGATGTGGGATATCATTGACTTCTTAATTTGATTGATAAGATGTTTTTTTTACTATGAAGAAGATTCATAATGACAAGAATGCTTCTGACATGATGGCCAAGGTTGTGACATGAGACAAGCTCAAGCTCTATAAAGAGCTCAACGACATACATTCTCAATGATGATTTTTTGATGACAATCTCCTCCTTGGGATGGAGGGGCAGATTGCTTGGCCTAACAGTTTCCAGCCTAGATGACCCAAACCCATTAGTGGAATCCAGTTGTTGCTGTGTGGGGGATACAAATCCCTACCCATAAGCATCTGAGTGTCTTGATAACCTCCTATTTTAGTCAATTTTCTTAGTCTTTTTCCTTAGTTTTCCATACTCTTTTTAAGTTTAAACTATACATAATCCTAATTTTACCCCTTTTTGTAAATACACCATCATACTAACTTTTTCCTTTTATATATGCAGAAAAAGCACAAAAAAATCATAAAAGAATAACCCAGCCTCAAGACCGCATGGAGCCAAATGGTCTCAAGACCGCATGGAGCCAAACGGTCTCAAGACCGCATGGAGTCAAACGGTCTCAAGACCGCATGAAGCCAACCGGTCCCGAGACCGCATGGAGTCAAACGGTCTCAAGACCGCATGAAGCCAACCGGTCCCGAGATCGCATGGAGTCAAACGGTCTCAAGATCGCATGAAGCCAACCGGTCCCGAGACCGCATGGAGTCAAACGGTCTCAAGACCGCATGAAGCCAACCGGTCCCGAGACCGCATGGAGTCAAACGGTCTCAAGACCGCATGAAGCCAACCGGTCCCGAGACCGCATGGAGTCAAACGGTCTCAAGATCGCATGAAGCCAACCGGTCCCGAGACCGCATGGAGTTCAAACGGTCTCAAGACCGCATGAAGCCAACCGGTCCCGAGACCACATGGAGTTCAAACGGTCTCAAGACCGCATGAAGCCAACCGGTCCCGAGATCGCATGGAGTTCAAACGGTCTCAAGACCGCATGAAGCCAAACGGTCCCGAGACCGCATGGAGTTCATACGGTCTCAAGACCGTTTGAAGCCAAACGGTCTCACAGTCCAAACGGTCTTGAGGCCCCAAACGGTCTTGAGGTCCAAACGGTCTCCAAACCGTTTGGAATTCACTCAAAGCCTATAAATAAGACCCCAAGGGTCCTCCAAGGGAGAGATCTCATAGGCCCAAAGGCTGCCCCTCCAGTTCCAGAGCAATTCCATCCTTCATCCATCGCCCTAAGGCTGCCGGTTTGAGGTCCACATCTCATCATCAAGCTACCTTCTCTCTCATCAACAAAGAAGGTGGGAGGAGAAGATCCATCATCAAGCAACCACGAAGTGTGAAGATCGTTGCTCTCTCCACCAAGGGTTCAACCTTCCCTCCTCCGTGGAGATGTCGTTCTTTCTCTCTCTCCTCACCTCCTCCCTTGCTCTTGAGATGAGCGAGTAGTCCTTCTCACTAGGGTGCGGGGAGTAGCCCCGCTACCCATGTTTTCATTTCATGCAATGTAATTCAATCATTTGCAATAGAGATACTCTCCTTTTTGGCTCAACATCAATCGTTTAATGAATGCTTGTTGCTTGATCACCAACTTGTGTTACTTATTGTCTCTTGGTATGAATTGTCTACGTTTATACCCTTAGATCTGAATATTGATTGAATGTTGGTTCTAGATATATGTAGTCACCATATGTATGTTTCGGTATCTAGGAGTGCTTTCACGAGTGGAGTAAACTCACTCCCATCGTTGCACTTTCATACTATGAAATGGAATCAGTTGACGTATGGAAGTGCAACTTTGGTAAGGTCGAGGAACACACTTCATGAAGGAGTAATGCAAAGTAAGTGACCATTCGTTAGGGGATGGCTGGCGTTGCAATACTCCACACTCCTCGTAGTTGGTTATCTGAAAGGAAGCTAAGTCTAAAAAGATACTAGCTGATTAGTTTCTCTTTGCAAGTCTTTTTATTATGTTGCATGTTTATGATCCATGTGTAGTGGTGTGAAACCCGACAACATCCTGGTGGTTTTTAATCATTGTTTACAACCTTAATTTCTACTTTCTTGCTTTAATTTCCTCGCACTTAGCTTAAAACCAAATCAAACTTTCGATCTAAATATCAACTGTTAAGTAGTTAAGTACGACTAAAACGTTTTCCATCTTGATTACATCAAGACCGTTGTCCCGAGGATTCGACCCTTAACTATACTACGATAAGACTTCCGCGTGTCTTAGCATACGTGGGTGGAGATCTTACCATAGTACTAGCAAGGCTAAACTTAGGGATTCATTCATCTCTAGGATTTTTAGTGGCGTTGCAAAACTCCATCAAAAATTGGCGCCGTTGCTGGGGACAACGGAACGTTTTAGCTTTCACTTAACAACTTCTTGGTTGATTAGGATTTTACACTTTTTCTTGATAACTACTCCAAATCTTCTTGACTTCTTCGTTTCCTTCCATTATCTTAACGTGTGATTTTCTTTCTACTCAGGTAGAAAACGTGTATGCAAACCCCACATAGCATCAGAATCTCCCCTGAACCAGAGTACGACTCTGAGGTAGAAAGAAGTTTCCACCGAAGGATTAGACTTAACCGCCAAAGAGCCAGACAGATGGCTGAAGAGCAACGCCTTGTTGCAGAAAGAGTTAACGCCGTCATAGCAGCACAACGAGCACAACTTATTGCAGACACTCGTGCTCAAGTGCAAGCTGAGATTCGAGCTGAGGAACAAGCCCGCATCCAAGCCGAGAATGCTGCTGCTCAACTCACGCTAAGAAACAAGAAACTTCGGGACTACGCAGTCCCGAAGAATTATGAAGATGATCACCCAGTTCGACCACCGATTATTAACATACCAAACTTTGAAATCCGGACGCAATGGATCCAGATCATGCAAAGCATCTCTTTCTCTGGAGCACCCGGAGATGATTGCATGGATCACCTTAAGAGATTCAAGTCACTCTGCCGACTTGTACCTCAAGCAGGAATCGCCCTGGAAGCAATAATGTTACACCTTTTCCACTTCACCTTATCTGGAAGAGCGCTAAGCTGGTACAATGCTTTAGATAGACACCCCATCATCACTACTTGGACTCCTTTAGAAGAAAAGTTTCTTGAGAAATTCTTTCCACCTTCACTAACCTATGAGATTAGGGGACAAATTAATCACTTCGCCCAACTACCTGGAGAAACACTTGCGGAAGCTTGGGAAAGATTCAAGGAACTCATGAGAAAGTGTCCTCACCATGGCATATCTCAAAATCAACTAATAGAAACATTTTACAGAATAGTAAGTGATGATATCAAGCAATTTCTAGATTCCTCATCTGGAGGAAACTTTATGAGAAAGAACTATGAAGATGCTTGGAATATAGTTACGCTAGGGGCCGAGAACCAATCCAATTGGGGAAGGTCGTCTAACCAACCCAAGGGAGTTCTTAAAGTCTACAAAGCTGAAGAATTTATGGAACTTAAGGCCATTGCAGAGGCCCTGAAGACTATTGCTAGCAAGCAACAAGCCCTCGAATCTTCTTTCGGGGAATATGACAAGAAGAAAAGCTCTCAAGTTCAACAAGTAAAAGCAGCTACTGGAACTTGTGAAGCATGTCATGCATCTGATCATCCCACATTATCATGTGGTCTGTTGTACAATGTCATGATGGATTTACAACCACCTGTGCCGCAATATGAGCCCATTATTGAGCATCCCGAGGACCAAATGCCAGAGAAAGTCAACTCCATCCATTCAATACCTGGCCAGGTGTATTACAATCCAGAGAAACCAAGAAATCATCCTGGTTTCCAATATGGAAATCCTGCAGGAACTGCCAATCCTCAACAACAGATACAAGGTGGATCTTTCAGCAAACAACCACCAGGATTTCAGAATAACTTCGCCCAAGGGAATTATAGAAATGGGTTCCAACGATCCAATTATCCTAGGAATCCCTCCTATCAATACCCAGGACTGCACCCACAGCTGCAACAACCTCAGTTGCAGCAGCCACAACAACCGCAGTTGACAGCACCTCCACAGCAACCCCAGGGGCAACAAGTCACTCAATATCAACAGAGGAGTGCTCCTTCCCAACCATTTGATGAAATATCTTTGATTAGGCAGATGCTGCAATCTCAGCAGACCATGCTTGCGAATCAACAAGCTCAACAAAAGGCGGTGGAGGCCCAATTAGCACAGATTGCTGCTCAGTTGAAACCACCAGCAGGTACCTTCGCTGGGCAACCAGAGGCAAACCCAAGGCATGACCAAAATAGACCTGAGGAACTGAATGCTGTCACCACAAGGTCTGGTCGTGTCCTTCCTGATACCATTAGAATCATCCATGATGATGATGATGTAGCTATTCTCTCACCAACAGAAAGCTCAACTCATGAAAAGGAAAAATCCACTAAAACTACTGAAAGGGAAAACGAAAAGGGACCTACGCCAGAAGCTCCGCTCAGAATTCCTTACACGGACAGGCTGAAAGGAACCAAAATGGATACTAGGTTCCAGAAATTCAAAGAAGCTATGAAGAAACTGTATATCGATATCCCATTTCTAGATGCCCTTTCTGAAGTACCCGCTTGGGCCAAATACCTGAAAACCCTACTGTCGAGAAAATATATGACAGAAAAGCATGAAACAGTGAAACTAGCTCAGACCACTTCAGATATTCTGCTTAATAAAATGCCAAAGAAAAAGAAGGACCCAGGTTCCTTCGATATTCAGTGTTTGATTGGAAATGGCTCTAGCAAAAAGGGATTAGCAGATCTAGGAGCAAGTATATCCATTATGCCCTATTCTATGTGTAAAAGATTAGGCTTCACTTATTTGTTACCTACATTAATGACAATTCAGTTAGCCGACTCTACCATAACTACTCCTCTTGGAATTATGGAGGATATTCCTGTCAGAATAGGAACAAATTCTTACGTCTCGTGCGATTTCGTTATTATGGACATACAAGAAGATCTACGATACCCGATAATCTTCAGAAGACCCTTCCTTGCTACCGCCCGAGCACTCATCGATGTAGAAGCAGGAACGATTATACTAAGACTTGGGAAGGAAGCTTTCCAATTCAGAGTCCTTAACAGCATGAAAGGACCAAGCATTCAAGAGGAAGTTTTTCTCCTAGATGCTATATATCAAATGTCCCAGTTAGAAATGTCCGAACCCTCCGATGAGTTTGAAAGTGCCTTGACAAACCCGGAAGTAGAATTTTCGGCAAATGAACTAGTGCAACAATGCCTTCAATATTTAGAAAAAGCTGAAGAAGCCCCAACAGCCACCTTTGAAGAACTCAAGGCTGTCACCGTTATAGAAGCAACCGAGCCACCTAAGGCCCCTGAATTGAAGGCCTTACCCGAAGGACTCAAACATGTCTTCCTTGATAGCGAGAAACTTTGTCCAGTGATTATCATCTCTACTCTGGAAGAAGACCAAGAAAACAGACTTCTTGAGGAGCTAAAGAGACACAAGAAAGATATCGGATATAAAATGACTGACTTAACTGGTATAAATCCAGCTTTATGCATGCACAGATTGCCTATGGTGGAAGAATTCAAACCATCGAGGGAACATCAAAGAAAGTTGAACCCTAATCTCAAGGAGGTAGTTCGCATCGAGGTTCTCAAACTTCTGAAGGCAGGTATCATCTACCCAATCTCGGATTCCCAATGGGTAAGCCCCATGCAGGTGGTCCCTAAAAACGGGGGGACCACTGTTGTTCTTAATGATAAGAATGAACTGGTACCTACTAGAACAGTAACTGGGTGGAGAATGTGCATAGATTACAGAAAACTTAATAAAGCAACAAGGAAAGATCATTTCCCCTTGCCCTTCTTGGATGAAGTTCTCGAATGTCTCGCCCACCAAAAATTTTTCTGTTATCTTGATGGATATTCAGGATTTTACCAAATTCCAATCCACCCTGCAGATCAAGAGAAAACTACTTTTACCTGTCCTTTTGGGACATATGCTTTCAAAATAATGCCATTCGGGCTTTGTAACGCACCAACCACTTTCCAAAGATGCATGTCTGCTATCTTTGCAGGATTAACAAAATCTATAATGGAGGTATTCATGGACGATTTCTCAGTTTATGGAGACTCTTTCGACAACTGTCTGCTCAACCTGGTTCAAGTTTTACAAAGATGCGAGGAAACAAACCTCATCTTAAATTGGGAAAAATGCCATTTTATGGTAACTGAAGGTATCGTTCTCGGACACAGAGTGAGCGACAGAGGGATCGAGGTGGATCAAGCAAAAGTTGACGTTATCTCGAAATTGTTGCCACCAAAAGACGTAAAAGGGGTACGTGCTTTCTTAGGTCATGCTGGGTTTTACAGAAGATTTATTAAAGACTTCTCTAAAATAGCAAAACCCATGACACAACTGCTGACCAAGGGCACATAGTTTAACTTTAACCAAGAATGTTTGCAAAGTTTCACAACTCTGAAAAATGCCTTGATTTCCGCACCCATACTAAGAGCTCCAGATTGGTCACAACCTTTTAAGATCATGTGTGACGCGAGCGATTATGCCATAGGGGCCGTATTAGGGCAAAGAATTGACAAGAAACCCTATGTTACATACTACGCATCCAAAACGCTTGATGAAGCATAGAAAAATTACACCACTACAGAAAAGGAATTCTTAGCTGTCATCTACGCGTTCGAGAAATTCCGCTCATGCCTGATTGGAGCTAAGGTCATTGTCTACACCGACCACTCCGCTATACGGTATCTAATTCAGAAACAAGATGCAAAACCTAGACTTATCCGCTGGGTATTGATGCTTCAAGAATTTGATTTGGAAATCAAAGACAAAAGCGGAGTGGAAAACGTCGTCGTTGATCATCTCAGCCGTATTGAAGTCAAGGATGAAGACAAAGTACCTATCCGAGACTCCCTCCCGGACGACCAACTAATGAAAGTCGCTAATGGATTCCCCTGGTATGCCGACATTGTTAATTATTTGGCAACATGAATCATTCATCCGTCTGCATCCTATCACGACAAAAAAAAGTTCATTCATGATGCTAAGCAATATTTCTGGGACGAGCCCTATCTATTCCGCTTATGCGCAGATGGACTTTTTCGTCGATGCATTCCAGAGACGGAAATCACCTCGGTTCTAGAGCACTATCACTCAGGCCCCATTGGGGCCACATGAGTTCTAAAAAGACAGCCCTCAAAGTCCTGCAATCTGGTTTTTACTGGCCAACCATCGCAAAAGATGCACATGAATACGTGCAATCATGCGACAAGTGCCAACTATCCGATGGAATAACCAAAAGAAATGAAATGCCATTGAATATATGGCAAGAAATCGAACTCTTCGATGTATGGGGAATAGATTACATGGGTCCTTTCCCCCCATCTTACGGATTCATGTACATCTTGGTTGTTGTGGATTACGTTTCGAAATGGGTAGAAGCTCTACCAACCATTTCTTGTGATTCAAAACCGGTAATCAAGATGTTTAAAGAGATAATATTCCCCAGATTTGGCGTTCCAAGAACAATAATATCTGACGGTGGATCACATTTCTTGGAACGAAGCTTCGAAGCCTTATTAAGAAGATATGGAGTCAACCATAAAGTTTCTACACCGTATCATCCACAGACATGTGGACAGGTTGAAGTCTCCAATAGGCAAATTAAAGCTATCCTGGAAAAAACTGTCAATCGGCACCGTACCGATTGGTCCACCAAACTATCTGACGCTCTATGGGCCTACCGCACAGCTTTCAAAACACCAATCGGAACAACACCGTTTCGATTAGTGTATGGGAAGTCTTGCCATTTGCCAGTTGAATTAGAGCATAAGGCCTGGTGGGCCATTAAGCAACTAAACTTCGATCTCAAAGGCGCTGGTGAATTCAGACAACTTCAACTCCAAGAACTAGAAGAATTACGAATGACAGCCTACCACAATGCAAGAATCTACAAAGAACAAACCAAGATGTGGCACGATGGCCACATAAAAAGAAAGGATATAATCATCGGAGACAAAGTCCTCCTATTCAATTCCAGACTAAAAATGTTTCCAGGAAAACTGTGTACTAAATGGTCGGGGCCTTTCACAATCAAACATATATAGCCGACAGGAGCTGTCATTATTCTCGATGATAATGGAGGAGAAAGGACCGTTAATGGTCACCGATTAAAGAAATACCACACTCCGGCAGACAAATTATCAAGACAAACTATAGGGATCCATGATCCTATAACAACAGCATAGCTGGAGCAAAATTTTGTCGAGCCAGCAACGTTAAACCAAGGCGCTACTTGGGAGGCAACCCAAGATATCTACTTTTTCCTTTATGTTCTGTTCTTTTATTTTCCTCAGTTTTATATTATGAAAATACAAAAAAAAAATCTACATAACTAAAACTATAAAAAAATAATAAAAAACAAACAACATAAAAATGCATAAATAAAAAACAAACACAAAAATATAAAAACCTTTCTGCCTTTGCCCTCCCAAGCGGACTTGAAATTGTTTGGACTCCAAACGGTATCCAAACCGTTTGGACTCCAAACGGTCTCCAAACCGTTTGGAGCTAAACGGTCCTCAAACCGTTTGGGACCAAACGGTCCTCAAACCGTTTGGGACCAAACAGTCCTCAAACCGTTTGGAGCCAAACGGTCCTCAAACCGTTTGGGACCAAACGGTCTTGAGACCGTTTGGAGCCAGACGACATCGAAACCGCTTGGAATACAAAGGGTCACCAACCGTTCCCTATAAATATAAACCCTACCCCTTCGTCTTTCTCTCTTCGAACTTCCGAACTCTCTGGAGCGTTTGTGCGAAGAACTGTTCTTTTGCTTCTGCTTCCTTTGTTCCCGTGCGATCACACTTCCGTTCACCAACCACCTGCAAGGTAGTCCGGCGACCACAACGCACATCGCCCTTCCTCCCTACCACCTTCGTCGCCGTTCCTGAACTTTCACCATCTGTTCCACCATCGCCGCCTTCTCCGCCGATGGTTTTAACGACCATCCGCACGTCACCATCATTCTCACGATGCCATCATTCTATCTTCCACCATCTTCACCACAGTCATCACCTTCGATTCAGACCACTATCGTCTTCGACGATTTCTCCACCATCATCTGCATCACCGTCATCATCGCCGTCTTCACCGTTTCCGTTTTCATCACATCATTGGTTTCACCGCTGTTTTCGTCGCCGGTTCACCCTCCGCCTCCGCGACCGGTTCACCTTCGTCTTCACCTGCGCCGACAACCCAGCGGCTTTTCGTTTTCCGAACGGTCCTCAAACCGTTTGGAACCAAACGGTCTTGAAACCGTTTGGAACCAAACGGTCCTGAAACCGTTTGGAACCAAACGGTCCTCAAACCGTTTGGAACCAAACGGTCGTGAAACCGTTTGGAAACAAACGGTCCTCAAACCGTTTGGAACCAAACGATCTTGAAACCGTTTGGAACCAAACGGTCCTCAAACCGTTTGGAACCAAACGGTCCTCAAACCGTTTGGAACCAAACGGTCTTGAAACCGTTTGGAACCAAACGGTCCTCAAACCGTTTGGAACCAAACGGTCTTGAAACCGTTTAGTCTTGAAACCGTTTGGTCTCCCACACCCATTAACCTTTCACAAAAATACAAAAAGACATAAACTACAAATAAAATCTAATTTGTTTCTAAAAACTTTTCGCTCTTACTCATAAATTTCTATTTTTCAGATATGGCATCACCACCAAGCAAAGCCATCACATTCGAAGGTCCTGAAATCTGGACAAAAGAGGAAATGCTGGAAAGACAAGCCAGGCTTCAAAAGATAAGAACAGACTTCAACAGGACTGGGAAGGCACCCCCAAACGTCAAGATGATGGATGTCCTGTGCGAACTTGATCGCCTAGAGAGGATCTTCTCTGAGCCCCCTGAGGAGGAGAATGTCATCTCCTCTTCTGATGAAGATTCAGAGTACAACCCTAACTCCGAAGAGGAGTCACCTGCCAAAGAGAAAAAAGGGAAACGTAAAGTCTTGGAGACTGCATCTGGGCAGCCCTCTAAGAAGCGGGCAAGAAAACAAGTTCGACCCGTTTCCGCCATGGACCAACCCCTCGCCAAACCTTCCATCCCTGCAGCTACCATCGCTGCTACTACCACTATCACCACCATTCCCACCACCACCATTCCTACCACCACTATCCCCATCACTACCACCACTTTCATTCCCATCACCACCACGATACCACCACCAGAGAACCTCTTCATCCAAACCACCATCTCCACCGATAAAACCCTAAAACCTACCAAGTATGTCTGCTCCAGCATACTAATCAAGATGGGGATATATGATCGTATCTTCAACGTGCTAGACAAAGTCAACCTCACCAGGTTGTGTCTAGTACCTGAAGTATCCTACTATGAACCCACCGCAGAATTTTTATCCTTCCTGGCCAAGGAGCCCGTCGACACCACAGATAAGTCTCCAGACGGGGGTGACAGAAGGCTTGTCACCCAAAATTTTGGCAGCAAGGTCGTCATAACAGAGAATATGCTGAACACCATCTTTATCGACGACCAGGAACAGCTGCGAAAGGCTAAAACAGTGGGAACCGATCATCCAGAATTCAACAGACACACATTCTGGAAATCCTTAACCGGGATCCCCACTTATGATGCAAAGACGTGCAAGGCGTCAAACATACACTCTGGTTTTGTGCACACTGTACACAAAATCATCGCTGGCGCACTCTTCCCCAGGACAAAAGGGGGGAACGTTATAATCTCCGATCTTTTTGTTCTCTGGTCTATTCTTAACGAACGGCCAGTTAATATCGGCCGTCATCTGATCCACAAATTCTCAATCTCCATCCTGGGGGAAGAGATTTGCATGGGGGGTCATGTCACATCTATCATCAAATATCTTAAGATGGACAAACCTTTACCCCGTTGCACGCAACTAAAGGGCAACATCCTCACCAACGAGCAAGCTCTGAAGAACTCGTTCATAATCAAGGAAAAGGATGGAAAACTATACTATGTATTCTGCCCTATGGTCAAGTCATCAAGGACTCTCCTCCCGCTCCCGGAGTTAGCACACTATGATATGACACAGCTCCTCTTCTCTGACGAGGATCTTACTCATCAGCTAGCTTCGGTTAAAAAACTTGAAAAGAAAGCAACCGCGGGTCAAACAGAGATGAGTATCACAGCCCCAACAACTCGACCTACAAAAATGCCTGTCAAACGGCCTTCTAGAAGACAGTTGCAGGCCCAACAGCTGTCGGGGACACCAACATCTCGGCCAAATCCGGAGGCTGAGCGGTTCCACGAAGATGTCCTAACAACATCCTCCATCGACTCTTTTATCCAGAGTCTCCACGAGCAGCTAACCACTGCCACCACCACTTTCGCCTCAAATACCACCACTTTTCACATCCGCCACCACCCCGACACCGCTGGTGACTACATCCACAGTCACTACGCAGCTCGGGGCATCATCAGTGTCTCTTCCGCAAGACACTAACACCGTCCCACACAGACCCCAGTCATCTCACCCTTCCGCTCCTGGGGTCCCTTTTACTAACATCGGTGAGGAATTCGGCCGTCAATTTGACGCTGTCCGAAACCTCCTCACCGATCCTTCTAACATATTAAAGTATATTTTTTCTTGTGTATAGGATTTATCACGATAGGTAACCAAGATCGACGAACAGCACCGAGACTTGCCTACCTTCCTCCAAGGCATCCAGCAACGACAGGACGAAGTGGCTAAGCAAGTTGAGCACATCAACAGCCACACCAACAACCTGCCGGACCTGGTCCTTGGAGCAACGCGTCAGCAAGAAGCTACAACACAAAAAGTCGATGAGATCTCCAAACAGACTCAACCTCTGCCAGAGAATCTCCGCAAGCTTGAGCAACATCAAGAGGCCCTGAGCACGCGCTTGGCTACCATTGATGGAACACTTACGTAGCTACATCATCTCCAAGAGGAGGCAAATAACGATGAAACCCAACAGCTACATGCCCAAGTCACAGAACTGGCAGCACGTCTCCTCTCCACCGAGGGCAGATTCACAGACCTCAAAGAAGCCCACGATGCATTGCTCAAAAAACACGAGCATCTGCAAGTGGCTTTCGACGAGCTACAAGCCACTCATCGGCAATGTAAAAAGTCTGCCAAAAAAAAGAAAACAGACGAAGCTGCGGATGACAAAGATGACGATGATGAAGAAGACGACGACTCCGATTCATCTGCTGACTCCAACAAAGATACATCTTCGGACGACAAGCATGATGAAGGAGAAGACCCCGGGCATGCAACAGGACCCTCCCAAAAAGGGTCCGACAAAGGTCACCAGGACAGTGACCATCACCCCAAGTCCCCACACAATGACAATGTCAACATGTCATATGGGGATCAATTCTTTGACTATTCAGCTATGGGGTCCATCGGGGAAGCTGCCAAGGACACAGCCTACGCTGAGTTACAATAATGCATACTAGGAACCAGCGTCAGCCCGCCAAAAACCTCTGCTCTCTTCTCAGCACCTTCTCCCCCTTACCAAGACGAGGCAGACCGAGTAAGTCTAGACACGGACGAGGATCTTGACTCTGCCTCTGACTTGGATGATAATCTAGAGGGCCATATAGAGGCCTTCGAACAACCTGCTTCTCCTCCACCACAAGAGCTTCCCCCGCCACCTCCTCTGCCGCACAAAATGAACGATCTAGATATGGCAGCCATCTCTACTTTAGATGCTCAGGACATTTTTATACTGAACACTATAGTGGACGATGCAAAGGAGGGGGAAGACATTATCTATCATAATACCAAAACCAAGCGTAAGTTGACACGCGAAGACTTCCGTAGCATCCTCCGACCTCGGTCCACGGTGCCAATGGCGATCTTCCGTGTCCTCCTCGCCAATTGTATAGAAACATATAGAAGTCACAAGCGGAAACAACCGGTTTTAACGCTTCGCCCGCTCTGTCTTTTGGCCTTTTATACAAATACATATGTGAAAAATTGGTTGAGCGGCTGCGGGTCGGTTTGGCACGAAGGGAACGTTATCTTACACTGCCCTTCCAAGTCTCGGACCACTGGCTTTTTATGATCGTGGATACCGAGGCTCGGGATGCCAAAGTATACAACTTCTGTAGCACCGAGCTACCAGCCGACACAATAAATTTCGTAGGATTAGGGTTCCATTCATCTCTAGGATTTTTAGTGGCGTTGCAAAACTCCATCATGTCTTCTTCGAACCATCTACTATTGTGTACTTCATAGAATAGGGCATCTTCCTGAGAAGTTCTAGGGTGGTAAAATTGTAGGGATCTCTCTCTACGGTGTGATATATTCTTATTTCTCATTCTTGGTATATTATCTTGGATTTGGAGTTAAAACTTGAGGAAAGAAATATATCTTTACTCTTATAGTGGATTCGCTCGTGCTTGGGCCCGTGATTTTTCCATCCCACACCATGAGGGTTTTCTACATAAAAATTAGGTCTTCTTTGAAAAACCACTAGAGGGAATGAATAGGGTTTTATAATAATTTTGATATTAAATTAACCAAGCAACAACAATTGAAAATTTAGAGAAGGAGACACAACGTTTAGAGTAGTTCCACCCTTAGCAAATACTAAGGGAGTCAATCCACTACCCAATTGTTTCCAATTGGGATTTTGAAAGCACTTGTATTTTATTACGTCGCAAGGATGTTACATAAGATACAAATACCTTCACCCTTAGGATAGCCTTCACCTAGAAGTAGTCTCACCAACCTTGAAGCAGCCTTCCTTGAAGTAACTCCAAGCTCCCCCTTGAAGTAGCCCTCCTCTTGAAGTAGCTTCCCGTTGAGACAGCCTTCTTGAAGTAATCCTAAGTCACGTTGAGCTACCTTCACCACCTGAAGAAGCTCCAACAACCTCATTTCCACAGCCTCCAACCTAGGAGTAGCAAAGGAGAACCAAAATAATAAAAAGGAACAAGAAAGAAGCAGGAAAGTACAACTTTACCAATGTAGCACAAGGCTTGAATCCTATATCAAGCATTTAATCTCCTAACCAAAGTGGATGAACATCAATGTATAGTGGATAGGAGATGTCAGCCTATAGGACACGAAGTCACAGTTTATGGATATGTTTTGCAAGTGAAATCTTTGCTAATGGCTTGCTACAATGTGATCTCAAGTGAATTGTATATGCAAGTTGTATACTCAAGTGTGTTTAGGTGTCCTAAGGCATGTCCTATTTATAGGAATGGCCTACTAGTGCTTAGGGACATTCTAGACACTTTCTAGGGGGTTCTTAGTACTTAACTAGCCATTAGGTATCCACTAATTGCATTAGTAACGGCTAATTAATTACTTCTGAAAAGTGCAGATAGACACCTTCTCGATCGAGAAGTTTGTCGATCGAGTGTTGCTCGGTTGTGGAAATTGTCAACCGAGGGTGAGTCTAGATCAACGTTCAACTCAATTTCCCAACTAATTTTTCCACTAACTCTAACGGTTATATAACCAAGTCTAATGGCTATAGAACCTGCTCGAGACACTGTCTCGGTCGAAGTAAAGTTCGATCGAGCCTTTCTCTGTGAGTGCTTTTAGCAGGTTATGCAAAGATGTTCGTTCTTTAGACTTGGGAGTTTCTCAGTCGAGAAGATGTTCGACCGAGAGTATCTCGGTCGAGAAGTTTGTAGACTGAGACCAAATCTGTTTCAAAACTTTAACTCATATGCTAAGTGTAAGGAATGAATGTGCAATTGTAATGCTCACTTAGGGATGACCTATCTAAGTGTTGTGTGTGGATAGGGAAGATCTAAACACTTGATTTACATGATATCTAAGTACTTGTACATTATATATTTGTACAAGTTTACATTTCTTACAATCATGAAAATAAAGTAATTTTAGCAAATTGATCTTCCAAGTCTTCTCTATCCACCACCTTATATGCTTATCCCTGAAACACTCAAATAACACGTTAGATCCACAAGAATGAAATGTTTATCATCATCAAAACAAAGGGATTATAATAATGTCCAATTTATCCAAGAACCCTTTTTGAAGATGACAAAACATTTCATAAATATAAATCAAGGCAATATAAATCATATGAGTTTCATACCTGAATTTTACCTTTTGCAGCCATTCTCTTATTTTTTTAATGCAAGTGTGTGCTAGGTGAGAGATTATGAAACTCATTTTACTTTATGTTATTGATTTTATATTATTTCTCCCCCTTTGTCATTTCAAAAAGATAACCAAGTTAAACATTAAGTGTCTGTTAATTCTCCCCCTTAATTTGATAATTAGATGCTCCCCCTTAATAAGATATTCATTTTTAAAAGTAAGGGATGCAAACCACTTATTGTCAAATTTAGCCACAATTTATTTCTCAATCATTTGCAAAGGATGTTAAGCCTTGAAATGGCATGAGATCCTTTTAGATTCATGGCATATGTGTTTTGATTTCTCATCCATTTTACAAGAGATGTTAAGCCCTGAAATGATATGAGAATCCTTTAAGCTCATGAGTATATTTAGTAGTTGCTCAACCATTTACAAGGGATGTTAAGCCCTGAAATGATATGGGATTCTTTTAAGCTTATATAAGAATCAATGAATGTATCTCTAACCAAATGCATGGGATGTTAATCCCTAATTTGTTTAGAGAATTCCATTATATTCATAAATATTGTAGGCTCCAAGATTACTAAGGTCATAACTAGTTTCAAATTTTCTTTATGATGTTTATAAAGTTTTGTGAACTCCTTCTTTATCTTATAGTCAAGACAATTTAAGGATTCTAAGGTCACAATAAGCATTAGAGTTAACCTTTTATGAGAGTTATGCACTAAAATCTTGTTTTCAATATACTAAGATTGAGCGCTAGAAAATAATTTACAATTAAGCATTTTATCAAGCTTATTTTAGGTCGACCTTGACTTCGACCTGGGCGCCCTACCCTCGGTTGACTTTATACTTTGACCGAGAGGCAATTTTTACAGATTTATAGTTTAAGCATTCACAATGATCCACTTGATTGAATATTTGAAACAAAGAGTATTTATGTATAACAAGGATGATATTATTTTCAATAAGCTAAGCATAAGATAATCATTTCAACTAATATGTCAAGATGCATTTGTGTTATAGAGATTTATCTTAATGCAAAAATTGTATTTTCAATGATAACATTATGTGTAATGAGCTGAATCACTATGATTATTTTGAAAACAATATCCATTCATGATTTATATACATATAGATCAAAGATTTTTTTAAGCCAACCAAGTAGAAGATGAAACACAATGATCATGGTGAAATAGTAAGGCATATTCATAATTATAATGATCATGATCATTTAAAGGCAAATTTCAAGACACATGATTTCTATATAGATAAAACAAGGAATACTTAGGACAAATAGTAATTTCCTTGATTAAATCAACATGGTTTATAATTCTTAGTTTTAAGCCAAACTATGTAGGAGATTATAGCAATTTGAAAATGAACTTGCAATCTATGCTATATCTGTATTGATTCATTTTTTATTTGCAGATTAAATCAATCATTAATAGCAAATTGATAGCAAAGTGGATCAATTAAATAGGTTTAGCAGAACTTGATTCGGTCAAACTTTTCTTCGATCGAATTTATCTCGGTCGAAGATTTTCTCGATCGAGTATTTTGTTGTTTGTATAAGTTTTATCATGTTTTTGCAAGCTTAAAATAGTAACCTGTTCGGTCGATGACTTCTCGACCGACAGTGTCTCGGTCGAATATATTCTTGACCGAGTGTGTTTCTGTATTATTTTTCAGTAATTATTTGCAAGCAAAGGGTAATATAATTTTGCAATAATATAAAAGTTAAAGCTCAGTTTTGTTGAGATAAGACATTTGAATATCAAAGTAATGTTTTAGGTCAAATCTCAACTAATCAAATTCAAACCTCTAAGTTTTATAACCCAAACTAGATCATCATCCCTTTTCTTGTACGGGCATGAAAAAGAGTAATGTCCAAGACACAAGCAATAGTGACAACAAATAAAGTCATTTTAATTTCTCTTCCTAGGAGTTGAGTTGTTCTTAGGTACATACATAATCTTGGCCTTGGGTGCTTGTGTTCTTCTAGGTTTAGGTTGATAGGATTTCTCCTTTGAAACATATCCTAAACCTCTCCTTCCATTATAACTAGAAGAATTTTTCAGAATTTTATCCAGAACATCATTGTTTCTCAAGCTATTAATTTCTCTTTGTAACTTGGCAATCTCATCCATTTTCTTTTTGATATCTAACTTTTCTTGATCTAGATTAGATGATAAAGCATCTCTTTCCTTAACAATAGCATCATAATCTAGATGATTACATAAGATAGGTTGAGTCTGAAAATTGTGCAGTTTTGTAAGAAAATCAACCTTTTCTTGAGAAAGAAGATCATGATTTGTTTCTAAAGTAATCAACTTCATATTGCAATCATTTAAAGATGATTTCAAGTTAAGGTTTTCAAAAACAATACTGTCCTTTTCAAAAGAAAGATTATTTAATTTAGCATACAAATCCTCATTAGTTTTAGCAGCTTTCTTTAGTTTCTTTTTGCAATCAATATATTTCTCATGTGTATCTTGAAGACTAGCAATTAGATCTTCTTTTGGCAAATCAAAAAGTCTTACCTCTTCTTCTTCTTCATTGGTTGTAGCAATAAGACATTCTACTTCTTCTTTTCCATCTTCACTATCATCACTTGAATCATCCCATGCAGCTTTATATTCTCTTTCTTTCTTCTTGTGAGATGATTTTTCCCCTTCTTGAGTTTTGAACAATCACCTTTCAAATGTCCCTTTTTGCCACATTCAAAGCACCTGGAGGAAGAAACACTATGAATTTTGTTAGTTTTAAAACTTCTATACTACTTACCATTTACAATGAGTGTTTCTTCTTCACTATCTTCTTCACTTGTGTCATGACTATTCTTGGTTGATGTTTTGAATGCAATGTCCTTTCTTTTCTCCTTTTTGTGTTCAGCTGCCAATCTTTCTTCTTCTTCTAGGGTAGCTTCATGAGCCTCCAAGTTGCCAATGAGTTGTTCCATCCTTAGCCGGGTGAGATCATTGGCTTCTTCAATTGTCGTTACTTTAGGCTTGTACTTGGGAGGAAGAGATCTAAGAATTTTTGACACTTGATCCTCTTCACTAATTGTTTTACATAAAGCATTCAAACCATTAACAATAGAAGAAAACTTTGCATATATTTCACTAATAGACTAATATGGTTTCATACGAAACTGTTCAAACTTTTGTTTATGCATACCAATTTTAGAATTCTTTAATTGAACAGTTCCTTCATAAGTAATAGAGAGTCTATTCCATATTCCATATGCAGTTTCACAATTTGATATTCTATTGAACTCACCTACGGAAATTGAACAATAAAGAATATTTATAGCCTTTGCATTCAATTGGGCTAGCTTTACCGTATTAGCATCCCATGCAGCATACTCTGTTTGAGGAAGTGTAGGCATTTGAGACCATTCTCCATAGATCCCAGCTTATCTCTTAAAAATAGAATTACATCCTCCTCTTCCAATAGGTGTAATTGGTGCCATCAAATGATGCAGGTCGAGCTACGAGTGTTCTTTCCAAGTTGAGGTTGTTGAGTACCCCATCACCCATTTTCTTCAAGATTTTGTTAAAGTTCCTTGAAGCCTGCTCTGATACCAATTGAAAAACTACAAGAGGGGGGTGAATAGGGTTTTATAATAATTTTGATATTAATTCAACCAAGCAACCATAATTAAAATTTTGGAGGAGACACGGCGTTTAGAGTGGTTCCACCCTTAGCAAATACTAAGGGAGTCAGTCCACTACCCAATTGTTTCCAATTGGGATTTTGAAAGCGCTTGTATTTTATTACCTCGCAAAGATGTTACATAAGATACAAATACCTTCACCCTTAGGATAACCTTCACCTAGAAGTAGTCTCACCAACCTTGAAGCAACCTTCCTTGAAGTAACTCTAAGCTCCCCCTTGAAGTAGCCTTCCTCTTAAAGTAGCTTCCCGTTGAGACAGCCTTCTTGAAGTAATCCTAAGTCACGCACACGCTGAGCTACCTTCACCACCTGAAGAAGCTCCAACAACCTCCTTTCCGCAGCCTCCAACCTAGGAGTAGCAAAGGAGAACCAAAACAATAAAAAGGAACAAGAAAGAAGCAGGAAAGTATAACTGTACCAATGTAGCACAAGGCTTGAATCCTATATCAAGCGCTTGATCTCCTAACCAAAGTGGATGAACGTAAATGTATAGTGGATAGGAGATGTCAGCCTATAGGATACGAATTCACAGCTTGTGGAAATGTTTTGCAAGTGAAAGGCTTGCTACAATGTGATCTCAAGTGAATTGTATATGCAAGTTGTATACTCAAGTGTGTTTAGGTGTCCTAAGGCATGTCCTATTTATAGGAATGGCCTACTAGTGCTTAGGGATGTTCTAGACACTTTCTAGGGGGTTCTTAGTGCTTAACTAGTCGTTAGGTATCCACTAATTGCATTAGTAACGGCTAGTTAATTACTTCTAAAAAGTGCAAATAGACACCTTCTCGGTCGAGAAGTTTGTCGACCGAGTGTTGCTCGATCGAGGAAATTGTCGACCGAGGGTGAGTCTGGAGCAATGTTCAACTCAACTTCCCAACTACTTTTTCCACTAACTCTAACAGTTATATAACCAAGTCTAACGGCTGTAGAACCTGCTCGAGACACTGTCTCAGTCGAAGTAAAGTTCGACCGAACCTTTCTCTGTGAGTGCTTTTAACAGGTTATGCAAAGATGTTCGTTCTTTAGACTTGGGAGTTTCTCGGTCGAGAAGATGTTCGACCGAGAGTCTCGGTCGATAAGTTTGTCGACCGAGACCAACTATGTTTCAAAACTTTAACTCATATGCTAAGTGTAAGGAATGAATGTGCAATTATGATGCTCACTTAGGGATGGCCTATCTAAGTGTTGTGTGTGGATAGGGAAGATTTAAATGCTTGATTTCATTGATATCTAAATACTTGTACATTATATATTTATACAAGTTTGCATTGATTACAATCATAATAATAAAGCAATTTTAGTAAATTGATCTTCCAAGTCTTTGATATCCACCACCTTATATGTTTATCCCTGAAACACTCAAGTAGCACGTTAGATCTACAAGAATGAAATGTTTGTCATCATCAAAACAAATAGATTATAATAATGTCCAATTTAGCCAACATTCTTTCCCTCTATGTGCTTGTGGTTATAATCTTGAGTTTCCACGCTCGTCGGCGACGCTTCCACATATTTATTTTTCGTTACATCATGGTTGTATAACATATGTGCACATATTCTGCATCAACAACTTATCAAAAATTAGGCAGAACATGTTAGAGTGCTTGATAGAAAAGGGACACCTATGTCAGATGCATTGTTTTCTTTCTTGTAGGATGTTACATATATTAGGACTGAATCCCCGTAATTGGCATGTGGATGGATTTCAAGCAAGAGAAGAATACACCACGCAGATTCATGTAGCTGGGATTTCCTTGGATTTGGATGTATGCACAACCCAGCCTAATTTTTTTATTTATTTTAATTGACGGTTTTACTGTCATGTGGCCTTGTGGATTATTTGGAAGTTTGGAACATGGTACACACCTTTCACCTCACGTCGTTGGGTTGATGAACTGACCCAAATGATGTTGTTGACGAGGCAGTAAAGTGTATATGGCAACAAACCCATTTTCCTTTTGCGCTGTTCTAGCCTTTTCGCCAACGCTTCTGTTGTTGACAACGCTTTGGGCAAAAGGCATCAGACGGAAAGGGAACTTTGTAGAAGATATAGAATGGTCGATCGATCACACGGCCAGCCAGCTAGGCCAAATTGGAAAAAGGCGAGCAAAGAGAAAAGGGGGATTCGAATAGTAGTATCAAGTTGGCTCGCACATGGATGGCGTAAGGTTCTCAACATTCACAACTCATCATTGTGAGGTTGGAGGGACCTCCTCCTCTCTTCCTTCTATCCCTCAACATGGGCCGGCCGTGGAGGAGGTGGAGCCGTGGGCCCGTGGCGGATGTATTCCCGCAGTTTAGCGTACAGATGGTATTCGGATATCTAATCAAATTGATGATATTCGACCCAGCCAAATGGAAGGGGAGGCGGCGATGGCGACGCTTGGCTTAGTTATTGTTAGCTAGTGCTGGCTGCCAGCGTGGGGTGCAGGGTTCTTTAATGAGAAAGGTCGCTTCAAAAGAAAACAGTGGGATAGTCCGCAGCGAAGAAGGGTAGGTCCGTCCGTCCACTGTCCAGTCCTCTCCCTCTGCTCTTTCGCATTCATTAATCACATTGCGGGCGAAGGCGAACTGAACAATTGCCAATCACATGGTAGGTCCAGCCCACCTGCATTCTTTTAATCATGGATGCTGCTGCCCGCTTATCTAACACTTGAAGAGACGAAGAAAGAAATTCAAAATCAGGCGTGTATAGGTGGGTTGTACGTGGATTCAGTGGCATTATAGAGTTTGACTACGTGTTGGTCTTTGATTGCGGCACTACTGCATTAAATTGAGGGATTAATTGAGGAGGTAGGATGCCGTGGAGGTTGATCATTTGATATGAATATGATTTATATCTTATTCATCATTAAACATTAAACTAAACCTTACACGACTAGACAGCTTGAACAGGGTTCGTCCACCTGCGTAAGGCTCAATTTTCAATTTGGGGTTCGATTAACGGCCACCAATTAGCGGGAGAGAGGTGATGGACACATGACCGCTTGGGTGTTCTGGCACAACGCATATGCTTGAGCTATACGACAACTAATTACTCACTTGTTGTAGTGGTGGGGAGATTGAGTAGGTTTTCAGTTTTGTTTTCTCCCATAACGGCGAGCATGTTACATTAAATACAAAACGGTTTGATTTGATAGCAAAGCGTAAGGCTTGTTCAGATACTCAAGCACACGGTTTTCAATGTCGTCAATCTCTTTTTGTTCAAAGACTGAGTAGTATATATGCATGTTTACTTATGTATGCATATGCATTAACTTGCTCACACAGCTTGTGCGCGCGCGCGCGCGCACACACACACACACACACACATATATATATATATATATATATATATATATATATATATATATATATATATATATACATATATATATATATACACACATATATATATATAGACATACAAATACTTCGAATGGAGAGAACTTAATGAATCAAAATAGGATTATGTATTTATGTGTTGGAATAGGAAAGTCTCGACCCTATGTCCTAATTGAGTCTGGACTTAACATGAGTTGAATCAATGACTTTACCTTGAGACGAAGTAACGGTTGATAGTTAGTGGCATAATGGGTGCACCGACATTGAAGAAGGTCTTTGCAGTTAGTGTTTAACACACAATAGTCAGTGGCACATGCGAAGTAAAGATTGGCAGTCAGTGCCATAGTGGGTGCATCGACGTTGACGATGCTTTGTCAGGTCAGTGTAAGATGCACATTAGTCAGTGGCACGGTGGGTGCACCGACATCGACAACCGATGTATGATCAATAGAGGACACATATAAGTCGGAAGCAGAATGAGTGCAACAACATCGACGATTATTTTGACTAGTTAGTAGAAGACACACATCAATCGATGACATAGTGAGTGTGCCAACAATCGATACCAGTTTGTCCAATTAATGGAGGACATGTGTCTCTCAGTCTACGACACAAGTGGTGCATCGATAAAGGTAGAGGATCTCACTATCTAATGATGTACATCAATTGGTTACACACTTTTGATGTTGCAGTTAATGATAAAGTTTGTTCGATCAATAGGGGACACACATTACTTGGTTACACACTATTGGTATTGACAATGCCAACGGTCAATTAGATCCGTGAAGGATCGATGCACATCAACTCTCCCAGACAGAGAGAGTTTCGACAACATGAAGGAGTTCTAGTTAGAAGAGCCAACTAGAATAAGTATCACACACAACAGTGAGACAAGTGACCTTGTCATAAACTAAGCAGTCAGGCCAGTGATCGCAACGACAACAAGCAAGGACATATACATGTGTCTGATCCCCATCATCAACAATGGTGTCATGAGTAGCAAAATTTAAGCAGAAGATATTTTACATGTTAGATGTGATTCTTTCTTCTTTCTCATTATATTTTAGAGAGAGAAGCTATCTAGATTTAAAGACAACTAAATTTGGATGGTGTAAATTGTAATCTTAGTTACATACTGCTCATTGCTCAGTATTGTCCCGTAGTTTGTATCTTCCCATTTTGAAGAGAGTTTTCTATATTACATCTTGTTCCTTCACTTTTGCAGAGCATTGTCGTTTTCCCACCTCAGTTCCTAACAATGTGTATATGTATAAACTAACTTTACACATAAAAAACTTGATTAATAGGTCAACATTTAGACAAAAAACTACTTTTTGTCTACAAGACTGATCAAAGATGGAATAAAAAATCCCACATGGGTAAATGAAAATTCTTTACAAATCATGTGTAAGTGGTTGTAAAACATATATTATGTATGCATTAATATATAAGAAACCATATCACCGTATAGAAAACAAGGTATATAGATATATAAATAAGATATCACCATATACATAGCTCTATCATAGATGTATTCAACCAATCATACCTAAACAACTCCAAAATATCTTGTATAAATATAGTATTATCGTATTATTGGCCTTCAGCATCCTCTAGAGTATTAACATTTATAGGACAATGTTTATTATGTTCTCCTATCTATATTACCATACCCCTACAATTAGGACCTATCGATTCGTATAGGTCCTTTGGAAGCCAATTAGGCACTACAGGAGGAGATGGAAGTGGAGATAGAGTTGTAGTGGGATTTTTCTTTTTCTCCTGTATATATAATTTCATATCAATTGACTTGTATATACACACTAACAAAATAGCGTAATGTAAATTTATCATACAAGATCTGTATAGACAACATCCATTTCGGACCACAATATCACTCCGCCTTCTGCTTCATCAATCGTGTCAGCATCTGGGTGGACATATGGCAATGGATGATGCCTCAAATGAGGGAACACAATCCTCAGGCTCACACGAACATAACCATCGGGTACTGGTGTGTCATGAATCGTGTTCCCTGAAAGGCATGGGTAAGCCTCGACCTCTAGAATGATGAATTCTTTGAATCTTAGATAGCATGACCTCAACCCCTACAAATTTACATAGAGTATGTTATACACATATATACATAAACATATCATCTTGAGAAGACTAACTACTATGTCATAAAAATACTTACAACGGACGTGCTAGGTAGTGGGTCTATAGGATTACTCCTAACCATCTCTACCGTATGGGAAGAGCGGCATGGAATAGATACTGTCTGAGTGGCATCCTGAGATGCCTGCCACTTTCTTATTGCTTCATGGAGTCTCTTATCAAGTGCTTCCTCGACTCTCTTATCAAGTGCTTCCTCAACTCTCCTATCAATTAACTCATCTACCTATACATGGATAAAATAAATGCTAGCTTTTGATTATTGAATTAGGTTTTCAGTTTTGTTTTCTCCCATAACGGCGAGCATGTTCCATTAAATACCAAAGGGTTTGATTTGATAGCAAAGCGTAAAGCTTGTTCAGATACTCAAGCACGCGGTTCTCTTTATCGCCAATTTATTTATTTTTTTCAAAGACTGAGTAGTATATATGCATGTTTACTTATGTATGCATAGGCATTAACTTGCTCAAATAGCTTGCATACGCATATACACACACATACACACACATACACACACACACAAATATATATATATGTAAATATATATATATATATATGTATGTATATATATGTATATATACATATATATATACATATATACATATATATATATATATACATATATACATATATATATGTATATATACATATATATACATATATATATATATATATATATATATATATATATATATATATATATATATATGGGTATATCTTCGCTACCCGTGCGGGTAACTAAGATTCGCTACCCGTGCATCAATTTTGTAATGGGATGACACATATATGTAATGAGACAACCGAAATTATAATACAAAAACTCATTTTGTATTACAACGCTGTTATAGTAATAAATATATATTTATTACTGCAACAACGCTGTAATACAAAACGAGTCTTTGTATTACAATTTCGGTCGTCTCATTATAAATTTGGATTGTCTCATTACAAATACATAGCTTCCCATTACAAAATTGATGCACGGGTAGCAATCTTAGTTACCCGCACGGGTAGTGAAGATATACCCTATATATATATATATATATATAGTCAGGCTAGAATACACTCGAGTGTACAAATTATGTCGTACACCCCAATGGTGTTTGCCTATTTAGATCATATTTTTTCAAAATCTAATCCATTGATCTTCATGGTTACAATATTAATAGGTCAGCATACAAATTTGAGTCATATGACTGACTAATTTGAAATACATGATTTTTACCTCCTTTAGATCCATGACCTATAAGTGTCTAAATGAGCTAAAATTTATTATATAGTATGTTCTTATGATAATTAAGAAGATCAACGGTTTAGATTTTTCAAAAATTTATTGCATATTCAAAAATGACTGAGGTGTACACTGCCTCCGGTACACTCGGGTGTACACTAGCCTGACTCATATATATATATATATATATATATATATATATATATATATATATATATATATATATATATATATATATATATATATATATATATATATATATATATATATATATATATATATATATATGGCTAATCTTTAATACCCGCGTGGGTAGCTACCTGCACACCCTTCCTGTCACTTTTTTTTAAAAAAATCATAATTGTAGAGAAACATTTTATCTAGCTTCCCAAAAAATTTCATCCAAAAATAATATCATTTGCCCCACTAATATCAAAAATTTACGTTCATATATTTACTGACTGTATATTTTTTGTGCACTTACTTATTTAGTCATTTTGTTATTTTTTTTATCAATATAGTTACTCTTTTGATCTTAGAGTTACTTTTATGTACCATATAGTTACACTTTTGGATGTGCGGGTAGTGAAAAAGCAGGCTACCCGCGCGGGTAGCGAATGAATCCCCATATATATATATATATATATATATATATATATATATATATATACATATATATATATATATGTATATATATGTGTGTATATATATATATGTATATATATATGTATATATATATACATATATATATATATATGTATACATATATATGTATATGTATTTGTATGTATATATATATATATATATATATATATATATATATATATATATATATATATATATATATATATGGGTATATCTTTGCTACCCTGCATTAATTTTGTAATGGGATGACACATATATGTAATGAGACAACTAAATTTGTAATGAGACAACCAAAATTGTAATACAAAAATTTGTTTTGTATTACAACGTTGTTACAGTAATATATATATATATATATATATTTATTACTGTAACAGTGTTGTAATACAAAATGAGTCTTTGTATTACAATTTCGGTCGTCTCATTACAAATTTGGATTGTCTCATTACAAATGCATACCTTCCCATTACAAAACTGATGCACGGGTAGCGAATCTTAGTTACCCGCACGGGTAGTGAAGATATATACCATATATATATATATATATATATATATATATATATATATATATATATATATATATATATATATATATATATATATATATATATATATATATATATATATATATATATATATATATATATATATATATATATATATATATATATATATATATATATATATATATATATATATATGAGTAAGTCTTCAATGCCCGCGCGGGTAACAAGGCTATAATACCCGTGCAAAGTAGCGGTGGCATGCTATGTAAATAAATCTAAATTATATGCAATTGTTGGAGTAGCGGTGGCATCTACAGTAATTATACAGAAAAGTAAATCACGTATGCATGGATTAGCGGTGTCATATTTTGTAATTACACAAAATTTAGTTATTATATAGAAAGTCAATCACGTATGCATGGATTAACGGTGGCATCTTTTATAATTACGTAAAAGTAAATTACGTATGTTATAGAACAATGTTTCTGTCATTTTTTATTCAAAATCCAGTACGATGGGTGTGATGTCATTATTTTTATCTAGACGACAAATAACTATGAGTGCATTGCACTAGTGGGAAAAGTAGCTTTCGAAATTGAGGCATCTATGTTATGTAAATAAAAAAATAAATATGAACTAGAGTAACCCAGAACATATTTGAATACTTTGTAATGTGTTTGAAAATACTGTAATATAAATGAGTTAATTGTGTTAGACCGTAGATATGTTGTAATTTACAAACAAAAATTGTAATAAGTATTTATGAAGATTACAATCTACATTACAGAAATGTCTAGTGATGTTACTTTGTAACAAGGACTATAGATATGTTGTAACAAGGACCGTAGGTATGATGTATATTAAATAAACTGTAACCAAGATCGTAGATATGTTGTATATTATAGAAACTGTATAATACAATCTACATTTGTAAAAAAATATAATCAAGATTTCAAAATATTATCCTTGTTTATATTTATTTTCTTTCCATTACAAATTAGCAGTTCGGATTACACACCTTTCTTTCTTATTAAAAAATCCCATCTTACTTTACTTGTCGCTATGATTCAATATACATCGTCAGAATACACATTACATTATAGTTTTCGGAATTACAAAATGTTTATTTTAGTTACAATGTGTTCTTTCGTATTACATTTTTTCTACGTGTATTATATTCACTCTTTGCATTTTACTTTATTTCAGATTATATGTTCTAATTACAAAATGTCATCCTTGTTTACGTTTGTTTCCTTTCTCTTACAAATTATCTGTTCAGATTTGTAATACACTGGAAATGTTGTAATACAAATGAGTAATTTGTACATATGGTAGATATGTTGTAATATATAGACATAAATTGCAATATGTAAAAAGAGTCCGAATTATCTTGCTAGGAAGGAATATGAAATAAACTTCATCGATTGTCATCCTTAATTACAACTTTTTCATTCTCATTGTGGATTCTCAGTTCTCATTACAAAATGTAATTGTCATTGTAGTTCACTATACTTCGACATAATGTCACTTGTTTACTTGCTACTATTTCTTATAATTATCGTCTTTGTAAGGATAAATGATATGTTGTAATGAGAACAAAGACTCTGTAATGGAAAGGAGAAATTTATAACTAAGAATGACGTTACGTAAGACAATCTGGACGTACCATTTCTCTTAGACAATGAAATTTGATGCATTTAGATTTGTATTATAAAATGTCATCCTTGATTACATATCTTTCCTTTCCATTACAAATTATCTATTTTGATTACAGACATTTCTTTCTTATTACAAAATGTCATCTTTCTTTACTTGTCATTGTAATTTACTATATGTTATCAGAATGTCACTTGTTTACTTCCTGCTATTTCTAATAATTATTGTCTTTGTAAGGATAAATGATATGTTGTAATGAGAACAGAGAATCTGTAATGGAAAGGAGAAATTTGTAACTAAGGATGACGTTACGTAAGACAGTCTGGAAGTATTATATTATTTCCCATATGTTTATTTGTCTTCACAAAATGACACCACTGTAATGATTTTAGACATGTTATATTGGGCATTGGTATATTTAATGATGGGTAGGTGTCCAATATTGACGTGGTTGGTGCATACTATTTTTACTCTTAGATGAGTCTCGCACCGCCACTCCATGCACATATAATTATTTGTTAATTAATTACCAATAGTGCCACCGCTATTCTATTACATGCACGTACAGTAGTTGCACATATTTACAATTATTACCACCGTTTCAAATCAATGCAGCGCAATGCATAATGAGGCACGGGTAACTTCGCTTATCTACTTGTGCGGGCAGCGAGTGAATTGCCTATATATATATATATATATATATATATATATATATATATATATATATATATATATATATATATATATATATATATATATATATATATATATATATATATGGTCTCATCTTTAATACCCATGCGGGTAGCTAGGCGCACACCCTTCCTGGCACTTTTTTTTTAATTTTTTTCTCAATTGTAGAGGAGCATTTTATCCATCTCCCCAAAAAAAATTATCAAAAATTAATATCATTTGCCCCACTAAAATAAAAAAATACATCCATAAATTTAGTAACTGTATATTTTCTACGCAGTTACTTTTTTAGTCATATAGTTACTTTTTATCAATATAGTTACTCTTTTGATTGTAGAGTTACTTTTGTGTGCCATATAGTTACACTTTTGAATGTGCAGTAGTGAAAAATCAGGCTACTCGCGCGGCTAGCGAATAAATCCCCTATATATGTGTGTGTATATATATATATATATAGAGAGAGAGAGTCAGGCTAGAATACACTCGAGTGTTACCGGAGCAGAATACACTGAAGTAGTTTTTCATGATGCAATATTTTTTTTTGAAAATCTAATCCATTTATCTTCTTAAATATCCCGTGAACAACTCATATATAAAATTTGAGCTCATTTGGATATGTATAGCTCATGTTATGAAGACCACAAAAATTATACATTTCAAATTATTTTTGTTCATCAATTTTGTTGCCCTTGGATGAGTGACTTACACTCATCCAAAGGGGCTCAAAATTTGTATGTAGCCTAGTTATAGTATGACAACGAAGATTAACGGTTTACATTTTGCAAAAAAATAGTCTTGATATGCAAACACACTTGAGTGTATTCGTACGATCCATACACTCGAGTGTATTCTAGCCTGACTCTCTCTCTCTCTCTCTCTCTCTATATATATATATATACATATACTTTGAACGGAGAGATCTTATCGAATCAAAATAATATAATGAAGATATGTGTTGGAATAGGATACTTCCGACCCATGTCTTAATTGGGTATGGACTTAACAGGAGTTGAATCGATGACTTTATCTTGAGACAAAGTAACGGTTGACAGTCGGTGTCATAGTGGGTACACCGACATTAAAGGAGGTCTTTGCAGTCAGTGTTGGACACACATTAGTCAGTGGCACATGCAAAGTAAAGATTGGTAGTCAGTGTCATATTGGGTGCATCGACATTGATGATGCTATGTCAAGTAAGTGTAAGATGCACATTAGTCGGGGGAAGGGTGGATGCATCGACGTCGACAATGGATGATTATTAACAGATGACACGTATCAGTCAGAAGCACAATGAGTGCAAAAACATCGATAGTTGTTTTGACAAGTTAGTAGAGGGAACACATCAATCGACAACATAATGGGTGTGCCAACAACCGATACTAGTTTGTCTAGTTAATGGAGGACATGCATCTCTCAATCTCGGTGACACAAGTGGTGCATCAATAAAGGTAGAGGAACTCACCAGCTAATGATGTACATCAATCATTTACACACTTTTGATGTTGTAGCTGATGACAAAAGTTTGTTCGATCAATAGGGGACACACATTAGTCAGTATACACACTATTTGTATTGACAATGCCAACTATCCATTCGACCGGGAAGGATGCACATCAACTCTCCCAGACAAAAAGAGTTTCGACGACATGAAGGAGTTTTAGTTAGAAGAGCCAACTGGAATAAGTATCACACGCAACAATGAGACATGCGACCTTATCATAAATTGAGCAGTCAGGTTAGTGATCGCAACGACAACAAACAAGGACATATACATGTGTCTGATACCCATCATCAACAGTACTGTCCTGAGTAGCAAAAGTTAAGCAGAATATTTTCTACATGTTAGATGTGATTCTTTCTTCTTTATCATTACTTTTTAAAGTGAGAAGCTATCTAGATTTAAAGGCAACTAAATTTGGACAGTTTGAATGTTATCTTGGTTACATACTGCTTGTTGCTCAATATTTCTTTGTAGTTTTTCTCTTCCCATTTTGAGGAGAGATTTCTACATCACATCTTATTCCTTCGCTTTGGTAGAGAATTGTCATTTTCCACCTCATTTTCTAACAATGTGTATATGTATAAACCAACTTTACATAAAAAACTTGATTAATAGGTCAACTGTTAGACAAACAAAAACTACTTTTTAACCAACCAATGAACCAAATAACTAAATAATGAATTAGCCCAAATACATGAAAAAATTGCCCAAATTATTTTAGAAATCATAAACATGTGGTTAGTCAAATTAAAATATCTTTAACTAACACATATGTCGAGTTACATGACAACAAAATTATCATATTTATCGTGGTGGGAAGAGGTGTATGTTTGAATGCCAATTTCCCCCTAAGAACAAGAATGTTACTTTACATATGAAAGTGTATCATTTTTTGTGAACTCAAAGCACATTGTTTCTGATAGAAACAATCACATATTTCTTTTGTATAGGTATGTATACATATTACATTTCTTTTCAATGAAATCCCCACTAGCCCCTCTATACTTCAGAAATTATATCATATATGTCGTGATACTTCATTTTCCTTCCTTTTTAGTCTTCCCCCATCCTCCGATAATTTATATGCACTTGCTTTCACAGTGGCATAACCACTATGTAGATGTATGTTGTTGGTGTGTATGTCCCTATAGACAACCATTTAGGGCATGTTTGATTTCTTGTATTTAAACGTGATGGATTTCATTCCTTGATGTATGGAAAAGAATGAGGGGCGAAGCAGCTATGTGGTTAACAAAATTCTTTACCATGATTATGTAGATAAATAAGAGTTCAGATGCATGGAGAAATAGTACCATAGATCTATAGGAACAAAGGAGATATTCAGAGTTGCACAAACTACATAGGTATCAAGTTGATGAGTCACAATATGAAGCTTATACAGAAGATTAGTGAGAAAAAGCTAAGTTCGATAACACATATATGAGACTGATGAATGCTTATTCACCTTAGTTCAATCGTCTCATTTAGCCCAGTTTTGGTTGCATTCGTGCATTTACTGGCTTTATCTTCTAATATGTGCATTTATTTGGCTTAATTGCTTTAATGAGCTTTTTATTGGCCTTATCTTCTTATATGCAACTCATTGTGGCTTCATTGATGTTACTCCTATTCTTATTGATTCTTTGCACCCTTGTGCAGGTCGTTTTGAGCTTTGGGCCCTATCTTCTCGTCCCTATATCCATCTTGGCCCTTGGATTAGGCTTGGTCAATGCTGGTCAACGGGCCCCTTTATTTCTTTAGCGGCTACTGTATGGGCGTCTACCCTAATCACCCGAGGATCCCCTGCTTAGCCGCAACCGCGGCAACCTCCTCACAACCGCGACCCAAAGAAGATCGCGGCTTCTCTCCGGCCCAACCTCAATCTTCGCCTTCCACCACAGCATCGCGACCCGCAATCCTTAGATGTCGCGACTTCAGTCCTAACAATCTCGACCATGATCTTTGCCGCGACCGCGATCTTTGCCGCGACCGCGGGTGTTATTGTGACCTCCACTTCCCGCTTGCCTGTGATCTCTCTGCCATCGATCATCGCCTACTCCTTCCACCAACACTACATGAGCACCGATGTTGTCAAGACAATCACGACCAGCTACCCACACTGCGATCCCTGCTTCTCCACCATTGCCGCATCCTCCATGACAACACCACCTCCGCTCACCACCAAGACTGCGACCGCGTTGTGAACAACCGCGACTGCGGTGTTCACAACCACGTCCTGTGGTGTTCTTCCATCTGCCCGCGATCACTACTGTAGCAACAGGGTCGTTCCCATCTTCATCTTCACCAACCAACAACAACACACACCATCACCTCCACCTCTAGTGGCCCGCAGTGTACACCACATCCACCTTCACTTCCGTCACCACATTCCCTCCTGCCCTAACCTCAACTCCATCCAAATCGCGATCTCCACCTTCCACAATACCACGACTCCCTTTTTTCTAACCTCCATTGCAGCACCGAGCAGCAAGGCATGACACCCGCAGTCACGACCTGCTACTCTCCAAGCACCACGACAACACCACACCTCTTCCGCAGTGCATCCTCCACATCTTCCACCATGGTCCATGGCTCCTCTGCTCCACCTGCAAACTGCGACCGAACAAAAAGTCGCGACCGCGGCATCATTCAAAAGGCCGCGACCTGCTGCAGAATTACTAAGGTCGCGAATCTAAGTCGGTGCCCAGCCTTCCTATAAATAGAACTCGACTCCATTTAGTCAAGGCATCATCTCCAGACGCCGTTAGGATGCATTTCTATCCTGGGCCTAAGGAGACGATCTCCATAGCCAAGAACCTACCCCCGTGGTGGTTTTGCGGCCCGTTCACCCAGATCTGGAGTGCAGACTCAGATACGCAAGCCACCTCGTCCAGATCTAGATCTAGCTCTGTTGCATCTACGCCACTTCCACATCACCATCTCGTCCACGAGCTGCTCCTCCTGCTGTGAGTGAGGACTACAAGAAGAAGAAGGTGGAGAGAGGAGATTTGCCCCGTCTATCGTGGTGTTCTTCTCTCTTCTTCCAGATCTGCCCCGACGTTGTGTAGAAGACTGTTTCTCCACATAGCTGCGATCCTCTTCTTCACCATGCTCATGGAGGAAACTTCTCTCTCTTGTTATTCTTGCTTCTCTCACCATGAGCGAGTAGTTTAATTTCGCTGGGGTGCGGGGACTAGCCCCACTACCCATGCTTTCATATCTTTTTGTTAAACATTCCATGACATGTATATAATCTTTCATTTCGGTGTTAATCGTCGATGTGTGCTTGTGGATTGATCACCTGATAGCATTTATCTTGTTCGTTTCCTATGTTGCGAGAACTTCAATGTGTAGGTTTTTAATGTCGATTAACGTGGTTGACTCCCAAACTAGAAATAGAATGGGATTCCTTGAGGTCGTAAGTGTATGATCCGTGTGGTGACGAGCCATCTAGCCCACGGTGACACTTCTGTGTGCCTGACGCCTGTATAGGGGGCCCACAACTTCATTTGGATTTCTGTATCTTCGGAGCCGTAAGTATGTGATCTGGATGGTGACGAGACTTATGATACCTAAGGTGATGCTTACGCGAACCTGACGCCCGTATGGGGGGTTCTACAGCAGCTCTATTTGAATGGTTGTATCTTGCCTGGATGTTTGATGTTTGGATGTGATTGCATGTGTAGTGGTGGTGAACCCCGGGACCATCCCAGCGATTTCCATCATTAATATTTAATCAACTTTTAATCCTGCTCGTTTACTTTCCTTGCATTTAGTTTAATTAAATTCAATTCAACCAACCTTGTTCTAAATATTAGTCTTGATTCAACTAGATTCGACTAGAGAAAGATTCTTAAAAACGTTGTCTCTTGGGATTCGATCCTCAACTATACTGCGATAAGGCCCGTCCGCTTGCGGGTGGTATTATGGCACATTGTTTTGGTTAAAAACTTAGGGATTTCAATCCTATGTGAGTTTGTTAGTGCGATAATAGAAGCCACGTCAAATTCTGGCGCCGTTGTTAGGGACAACAGAATTGTCTAGTTAAATCTAGTTCTTTTGAGGCTAATTTACGTTTTTCGTTTACTTTTGATACTAGCGATCATATATACTTGAATTTGGTTTTACTCCGTCCATCTTACCAGCAAAAGATCTTTTTATCCTAGGTACCCACAAAGTCTAGTGTATGCGCCGCTCAGACAGTCCCGGACTCTCTGCTAGCTTTGACCCTGAGATAGACAGAACCTTTCGTCATCAGTATAGAGAGAACCAGGCAAGAATGGCTCAAGAGGAGCAAATTTCTCAAAGGGTAGCTCAAGCCCTTAATGCACAAAGAGATAGACTTATGCAAGAAGCCCGAGCTGCAGTTCAAGAAGAAATCCAAGCAGCTCAAGCAGCAGCTCAACAAGCAGAATTACAAAAATACCTTAGGGAGTTCTCAATCCCTAAAGTTGCTGATGTTCATCATCCAGTGCAACCTCCTCCCATCAACGCTCTGAATTTTGAGATAAGGTCACATTGGGTTACGTTGCTTCAAAATAGCCCTTTCTATGGTAAGCAAGGAGAAGATAGTCAAGAACATCTTCTAAGATTTATAGACCTATGTGCCATGACAAAGCAAAATGGAGTCACAGATGATGCCATCAGACTCCGTTTCTTCAAATACTCGCTTTTCGATAGAGCCATGAGTTGGTATAACTCTTTGTAATGCGAACCCATCACCACTTGGGAACAACTTCAAAATGTTTTTCTGGAAAAATTTTATCCACCTTCTCTCACCTATGAAATCAGGGGCCGAATAATGCAATTCACCCAAGTCCCTGGAGAATCCTTAGCTGAAGCATGGGAAAGATACAAAGAGCTTATACGCAAGTGTCCACATCATGGCATTCCAAAGAATCAACTCATTGAAAAATTTTATAGAGGTGTGGACGATGATATCAAGAGGTTTTTGGATTCCTCATCTGGAGGAAACTTCATGCGTCAGAGTTATGATAGCGCATGGAAGGTTGTCACCCTTGGAGCTAAAAACCAAGCCAACTGGGGTAGACCTGTTGGCAAAGGAGTGCTGAAGGTAGCGATGGCCGAAGCAACACCCGAGTACAAGTCTATCGCCGAATCTCTCAAACTCCTAGTTGCAAAGCAAGACCATCTAGAATCATCTCTGGCAGCCTATGAAAGAAGACGTTCGCCCCCTCGACAACAAGAGCAAGTTAAGTCAGCTTCACTCTTCTGTGAAGCATGCAAAGGAACTAATCATTCTACTCTAGCCTGTAACATTCTCTATGATGTTGTTTTGAGCAATACCTGTGCCCAAGGAGATAATGGTCAAATGGAAAATCTAAATGTTGTCAACACCATCCCTGGTCAAGGGTACTATAATCCGAATCAGAATAGGAACCATCCAGGTTTTCAATATGGAAACCCTTCTGGAGCGGAAAATGCGCGACAACTTGGTTCAAATACTCAACAACGAGGCCTGCCGGGATTCCAATATAACCAACAACCAAATTTCAGGAATCAAGGGAACTTTAGAGGAAACTACCAGAATAGGAACTACAACAATTATCAGAACAATTCTCAGTTTCAGAACCCCAACCAAGTTCCCTATCAACAGCAACAACAAGGGCAACAAGCCAGTCCCATCCATCCTGATGACAAATTGTCAACTATTGAGAAGATGTTGCAGTCACAGCAGAACTAGAACATAAAGCATGGTGGGCAATCAAACAGTTGAATTATGACATGAAGAAAGCAGGCGAAGCAAGGATTCTACAACTTCAAGAGTTGGATGAACTCTGAATGACAGCTTATGAGAATGCACGAATCTACAAGGAACGCACGAAACTTTGGCATGATGGTCATCTGAAGAGGAAGGACATTCAAGTGGGAGACCAAGTTCTGTTGTTCAACTCAAGACTGAAGTTATTCCCAGGAAAACTCCATTCTCGATGGTCTGGGCCATACATTGTCAAAAGCATCTATCCACATGGTGCATTTACCTTATGGAGTGAGAAGTCAGGTGATTTTGTGGCAAACGACCAACACTTGAAGAGATATTCCACCACAACTGATACTAGCACTGATGAATTGATGAATCTGTCCAAATCGACATATCTACCAGAAAACTAAAGAAATCACGTCAAGCCATCGACGTGAAACAAAGGCGCTTGTCGGGAGGCAACTCGATCTCTAACCTAGCTTTTACTTCTAGTTTTGTTTTTAGAAAAGTTTGCACCTGGTAGAAAATGCATCACAAGATGCAGTCTTAAGTTTTGATAGTTTCTATTTTTGAGATTTCAGATGGAGGACGCGTCGCCGAAAGGAATGCAACCACATCTGGTGGACCAACCGACACGAGTGTTCCCCTCCATCTTGAAATTAGAGTTTTCTCAGAACGAGCAAATTTCTAAGTTCGGGGTGGAGGGTGGGTGGTACGTACTCTACTTTCCACCCTCTCCTATTAGTTTCAGACTTAATATTTCATCGTTGAAATTTTGTTGCAATTTTGAGCAAAATTTTCAAAAATTTTCAAAATTTTCAAAAGTTTTCATAGCAATTTGTATAGAAACTTGATGAAGTTGTGATGCTTTTGTTTCAATCAAAGCCTTTACCTAGCCGACTATCCTATTTTTCCATGCAATTTTGAATCATTATACCCTCCTTATTCAAAGTGAAGCCTCAAGGAGAACAATTTCTGAAACTAGCCTATGATTAGAAATCACTGTGTGAAGCTTATGAATCCTAACATCATGATCAGTAGATATGGCAAGTATCTGTCAAACTGAGAGGGATCAAACACGTTGTGCTTCCTATCTGACTAGCGGAACAATAGCATAGAATCTCCACTGGATCCTCATCAAGTCATTATTTGAGTAGAGTATGATAAGGAGAACGACCCGATGCATTGCATTATAAATCAAGTTGCACTCTGATCTGAACTCTCTTCTACACTTCTTCCATCATCTTCTTACCCCTTCGTTCATCAAAAACAAACAAAAATAGCCAATATAGTGCCAAACCCTAAGTTTGGGGTGGCACACTCTCTCTCGCTTCACGCTTCTTCCATACCCCTCGTTACGAAATAGGGGTGTATCACCACGAAAAGATGCCAAAGTGCACACAAAAATAAATGCAATCTTGAGTCGAATCGAGAAGAGGTTCGCACAAAAAAATGCAATCAATGAAATTGCAAATCAAATAATAAAAATCTTGAGTCGAATAGAGGAGAGATTTATTTCTTCCTTCCATACCACCCTTCACTCCCTTTTCCACCTACTGGCACAATGAATGCCTACGCTCACCAACATCCTAAAAACACCAGTGTCAGATCAGGTGCACACTTGTTGTTCTGTGGGTATCTCTGGACTCTTACAAAACTCTCTGACATGCTTGATTTTGGAAAAAGTAGAGAGGAAATGATATTGGGAAGCGAACTCGGGAATGAAGATATGGTAAAATGTGTTCTGTGATCTCAAGATTTTGAGACACTTAGTCATATCGAGCAGAAAAGAAACAATCGTGATGTGAAGATGAAGCAATCGCACGAGTTGAAAGTATTCATCCGGCGAGTGTTTTAGATTTTGTGTTACTCGAGGACGAGCAATGTTTAAGTTCGGGCTATTTTGATGAATTCTTATTCACCTTTGTTCAATCGTCTCATTTAGCCCAATTTTGGTTGCATTCGTGCATTTACTGGCTTTATCTTCTAATATGTTCATTTATTTGGCTTAATTGCTTTAATTAGCTTTTTATTGGCCTTATCTTCTTATATGCAACTCATTTTGTCTTAATTGATGTTACTCCTATTCTTATTGATTCTTTTCACCCTTGTGCAGGTCGTTTTGAGCTTTGGGCCCTATCTTCTCGGCCCTATATCCATCTTGGCCCTTGGATTAGGCTTGGTCAATGCTGGTCAACGGACCCCTTTATTTCTTTAGCGGCTACTGTATGGGCATCTACCCTAATCACCTGAGGATCCCCTGCTTAGCCGCGATCGCAGAAACCTCCTCACAACCGCGACCCAAAGCTGATCGCGGCTTCCTTTCCACCAACTGGTCGCGGCCCAACCTCGATCTTCGCCTTCCACCACAACATCGTGACCCACGATCCTTGCGACTTCAGTCCTAAACAATCGCGACCGCAATCTTTGCCGCGACCGCGGGTGTTATCGCGACCTCCACTTCCCGCTTGCCCGTGATCTCTCCGCCATCGATCAACACCTGCTCCTTCCACCATCACTACATGAGCACCGATGACATCAAGACAATCACGACCAGCTACCCACACTACGGTCCCTGCTTCTCCACCATTGTCGCCTCCTCCATGACAGCACCACCTCCGCTCAACCACCAAGACCGCAACCGCGTTGTGAACAACCGCGACCGGGTTGTGAACAACCACGGCCGTGATGTTCACAACCACGTCCTGTGGTGTTCTTCCATCTGCCCGCGATCACTACTGCAGCAACAGGGCCGTGCCCATCTTCATCTTCACCAACCAACATCAACACACACCATCACCTCCACCTCTAGTGGCGCGCAGTGTACACCGCATCCACCTTCACTTCCGTCACCGTGTTCCCTCCTGCCCTAACCTCAACTCCATCCAAATCACGATCTCCACCTTCCACAATACCACGACTCCCTTTTTTCTAACCTCCATTGCAGCAGTGAGCAGCAAGGCACGACACCCACAGTCATGAACTGCTACTCTCCAAGCACCACGACAACACCACACCTCTTCCGCAGCGCATCCTCCACATCTTCCACCATGGTCCACGACTCCTCTGCTCCACCTGCAACCCACGACCGAACAAAAAGCCGCGACCGCAACATCATTCAAAAGGTCGCGGCCTGCTGCAGAATTACTAAGGTCGTGAATCTAAGTCGGTGCCCAGCCTGCCTATAAATAGAACTTGACTCCAGTCAGGAAAGGCATCATCTCCAGATGTCGTTAGGCTGCAGGTCTGTCCTGGGCCTAAGGAGACAATCTCCATAGCCAAGAACCTGTGGGGGCGTGGTTTTACAGCCTGTTCACCCAGATCTGGAGTGAAGACTCGGATCCGCAAGCCACCTCGTCCAGATCTAGATCAAGATCTGCTCCATCTACACCACTTCCACATCACCATCTCATCCACGAGATGTTCCTCCTGCTGTGAGCGAGGACTACGAGAAGAAGAAGAAGGTGTAGAGAGGAGATCTGCCCCGTCTGTCGTGGTGTTCTTCTCTCTTCTTCCAGATCTACCCCGACGTTGTGTGGAAGACCATTTCTCCACAGAGTTGCAATCCTCTTCTTCACCATTCTCATGGCGGAAACTTCTCTCTCTCTTGTTATTCTTTCTTCTCTCACCATGAGCGAGTAGTTTACTTTTGCTGGGGTGCGGGGACTAGCCCCTCTACCCATGCTTTCATATATTTTTTTTAAACATTCCATGGCATGTATATAATCTTTCATTTTGGTGTTAATCATCGATGTGTGATTGTGGATTGATCACCTGCTAGCATTTATCTTGTTCGTTTCCTATGTTGCGAGAACTTCAATGTGTAGGTTTTGAATGTTGATTAATGCAATTGACTCCCAAACTAGAAATAGAATGGGATTCCTTGAGGTCGTAAGTGTATGATCCGTGTGGTGACGAGCCATCTAGCCCACAGTGATGCTTCCGTGTGCCTGACGCCTGTATAGGGGGCCCACAACTTCATTTGGATTTCTGTATCTTCTGAGCCGTAAGTATGTGATCTGGATGGTGATGAGACTTTTGATACCTAAGGTGATGCTTACGCGAACCTGACGCCCGTATGGGGGGTTCTGCAGCAGCTCTATTTGAATGGTTGTATCTTGCCTGGATGTTTGATGTTTGGATGTGATTGCATGTGTAGTGGTGGTGAACCCCGAGACCATCCCAGTGATTTCCATCACTAATCTTTAATCAACTTTTAATCATGCTCGTTTACTTTCCTTGCATTTAGTTTAATTAAATTCAATCAAACCAACCTTGTTCTAAATATTAGTCTTGATTCAACTAGATTCGACTAGAGAAAGATTCTTAAAAATGTTGTCCCTTGGGATTCGATCCTCAACTATACTGCGATAAGACCCGTCCGCTTGCGGGTGGTATTATTGCATGTTGTTTTGGTTAAAAACTTAGGGATTTCAACCCTAAGTGAGTTTGTTAGTGCGATAATAGAAGCCACGTCAGAGACAACCAGTTTGGTTTTGTGTTGTGAAGATTAACAACATATGCTATTTTTTTGATAAGGAGGCTTATGGAGAAGTACAGAGAAAATAAAAGAAATCTGCAAATGGTGTTTGTTGATCTGGAAAAGGCTTATGATTGAGTGCCCAAGGAAGTGTTATGGAGGGTTTTGCATATAAAGGGCATGTGTGATGCCTCAACTGTAAGTATTAGGACTCATGGAGGAGACACACAAAATTTTCCTATCCCTATTAGGGTTCATCAAGGATCGACACTGAACCCATATCTACTGGTTCTTGTTATCAATGAGTTGACAAAGCATGTTCAGGATAATACCCTGTGGTGCATGTTATTTGTTGATGATATTATGTTGATTAACGAAAGAAAAGAGATATTAAATGATAAAGTTGAACTTTAGAGAAGTGTATTAAAATATAATGAATTTATGATAGTAGAAGAAAAACTGAATATATGCATTGTAATGTTAGGCAATCTAGAATTGTGAATGGTGGGTTCTTATTGGATGGAATGGATGTATCAATATGTGATAAGTTTTGTTACTTGGGTTCTATTATTGAGAGAGAGGGTAAGGTTCAAGATTATGTTTATCACAAGATCACAACATGATGGCTGATTTGGAGGAGTGTAACTGGAGTAGTATGTGACCAAAAGATCCCTCTTAGATTAAAAATTAAGTTTTATAGAATAATTATACGACCAACCATGCTATATGGTACTGAATGTTGGTCAGTGAAGAAACAAGGTCTAAACAAGATAAATGTGGCTAAAATGTGTATGATGAGATGGATGTGTGGGAAGACAAGAAAAGATTGTTTGAGGAATGACTATATCAGGAACAAAATGTGGGTGGTGAGCATCGAGGACGAGTTGTGTGAAGGCCGTCTAAGATGGTATGAATATGGACAACACATACCGAAAAATGTGCATATTCGTAGAAAGATTATTGACAGTCAAGCACAATCAAAAGAAGCAGAGGCACAACTAAATTAACTTAGAAAGTTCCTATAAATAGAGATTTGGAATATTTACATCTTGATCAGAGTATGACCCATAACAGAGCTAATTGGAAAAAAAGATCCATATAGATGACCCCAACATGATTGGGATTGACTCTTAGATGATGATGATGGATTGCATTCAGCCGCTAAAACTTTAGGTTTGGATTTCTATAGTTGGAAATTTTAGAAAATCCCACAATTTTGGTTAATGTATGAATGTAGGACATTCACATCCAGTTCAAAAGTTTCAGGCGTCACCCACCCGTTTAGATTTCATGTCTTGTCCTATTACAAACGCATCCACTTCTCTACATTTTCGGATGACACCGAACGTAAACTGTTGTGCTTTGGAGTTTTTGATTACCAAAAATTTTACTACAGTCAGATCACGTGAGTGCATGATTTAACATAATCTGACTGCATCTAGCTATCCAAACATGCCCTTGGTGATCTTATGAGCATATTCTTATTGTAGGATTTAAAAGGATTTCAACATCGTCCATCTTGCATTCTATGGACATGCTGAGCAAAGAACGGCTAGAAATAGCAGTGAACATTTATAACAGAAGCTAATATATAAGTTTGATAATAAAAAGGCAATTCTATTTTATCATCTATGTGCAACTTGGGTAAATACGGTGAGAGCTCCTGTAGTAGTTTCTTTATGCCATATGAGTAAGTATGTGAGACCTACTCGTGTTTTTCCGATTGTGACAACAAGAAATAAGTCTAGACTAGTATATATAGTGATCGACAACCAAATCACATGCTACGATCCAATTCCTAGCTGGCTAAGTAATTGAGTATACTTGGCCAACTACATGCAAGTGTTTAACTTTTCCCAAACATAATTGATGCATAATAATTTTATTATTCACATTGAAGTTTCTGATATATTATAACATTCTTTAGTCAAAACTAGATAGTATTTGGCGAGATGGAACCCTCATCTTGTTTAAAATGTTTTGAGGTGAAATACATGTTATTGAAGCAAAGTCAAATGATGATAAACCCTTACCCAAAATTCCCTTAATAATGTAAACAACTTGGTTATGTCTACCAACATTTGAAAACAAATTAATAAAGCTCTATATGTGCCCAACATATTAAGCCAGCTAAACTTTCACTTTAAAATGTCAAACGACTACACATACAGTTAACAATGTTGGTCAACCAATTTTTTCTTGGAAATCATGTAGGAAATGTTGGGAATAGGAAAGGGATCCGACTCATGCCTAGTTGGATTTGAACTTGAGTAGGAGTTGACTTGTGCTACCAATCCTAATAGGAGTCAAATCTAAAAGGGAAGGAAGATGGCTCCCTATGTGCAACATGGAGTGGGACTCAGACTTGGACTCAGAGTTGGGCTCGAACTTGGACTCAGAGTTGGACAAGCATTCCTACTTACAACCACATGCAAGGAGGACTATAAATAGAGACCCTGGGGGAGGCCATTGGGATCATCCACCGGTTGAGGTATGATCCCTCTAGTTGCTTGTCGATGCCTTCTGTGGCAGAATAGTCAGAGAACAAGAACAACTAGAATAGCTCTCTTGGTTGAATAAGAGAGGGTCAGTTATTTTGCCTTGAAGCGAAATAACGACTGACAGTCAGTGACACAATGAGTGTACTCATAGAACAACTCTTTTGGTTGATAAGAGAGGACTAACGACTTTACCTTGAAACAAAGTAGCGGTTGGCGGTTACAGACGCAATGTTGACATAGCAGAAACGATCTAACCCAATCAACGGTCACAACGGCATCAAGCAGTTCCCAGCAACAACAACGGCCTCATGAGGAGAACAAGTAAAGATTGAGGTTTTGTATACACTGGGTATGATTATCTTCTTCCTCATATTTGTTCTCGTGTGGGGAGGGCTACCTAGATTTAGGGGTAATTAAATTCAAACAGTGAGTTGTAATCTTAATTGGATAGTGCATGTTGACCGGTATTGTCCCGCAATTTTTCTCTCCATGTCTTGAGGAGAGTTTTCCACGTTAAATCTGGTGTTTCTTTTTTGGGTTTATACGCTTGTCGGTAACGCTCCCGAAATAATTTTTCATCACATCTGAGATCATGTCGGCACAACATCCCCAACAGGAAATACATGTATTGGTTATCAAATGATTTACCAAGAAGAAAATATTAAAAAATTTCAAACTCAACATAGGGCCTTCAATTGGTTTTTCAAAAGAAAAATCAATTGGCCAGAAATGATGAGAAATAAGTGATGAAAAGGACATTTCAATAATATGGATAGAATAGAAAAGCACCAATTCAACACAGCCCCAAACTCCTCACAATCTCGTCAAAACAATCACATCTCAAAGTGCAAGAGGAAGATAGATGAATCTAGGGTTTTGATGCTTTTGGACCTTCTCTTATTATTGATGGTGAAATTAGGTCGAGAGACTATTGTTTACTTATAAGAGCTTTGTTTTTTTCATCAGCATGGCTAATATATAACCTTATATGTGTTTCTCTCTTATAAAACCTAAAATCTTAATTGATCCACTCTTCTTACTTCCTATGAGTGTTGTCCAGATGAAGTGCAAGAGGGAAGAAGATGGTGTCTTTGATTGAAACTGCTATAGTTCCTTGGACCGGAAGATTTTCAAGCCTTCACTGATAAGGTGAGTGGATAATTTCTAGTTAAGATATCTAATAGTGTATAATCCATCAAATGAAGCTAATTGCATTGATTACTTGCAATTTTAGATTTTGACATTTTCCAAAAACAATAGGGCATTAACAATCGACTACATAAACTCATTATCTAGTTACTATGATATGTTTTAGCCACTATTTGAGAATTGGTTGGGTTGAGAGAAATTAATGAGGAAGCCAGTTTATGATAGCATACCAAACAACATTCCAATTGAGAAATATGAACGGATTTCGAGTTTTTACTACTAGAAAGTTGTTTCCTATCGGTGGGAATATATGGGGGGCACCAAAGTTCATTTGTATACAAGGCCTTCAGCCGATCTAAAACATGGTATGCTAGGTCTAGCGTCAATTTTATGATTCTTATCTTCCTGGCTTGCGGGTTTTTTTAAGTGATGTCCCATTTGTTTAGTGCAAATTGGTAAGACAGCTTCGAGGCCAGCACTATGGCAAAAATCCACTATGAATTCTTGATCAAGAAAAATGATATGTAAAACGTTTTTATACAACTTTACAGCAGAAAGTCTTATTTTTCATTTTACACATCCGTACTATCCTTGGTAAAAAAAGAATAAATGGGCAGCTGTTGTTTATGTTCCTGTGAATGTTTGGGATTCTTCTTCAGTCTTTCTTTGTTACGTAGCTCCCGAGGAACCTTGGTAGAAAGGCACCTTCAAGAAAAAAACATGAATTAGAATCAGAACATGGTTTCTTCTGCGTCTTGGAACAAACAAGCAAAATCGAAAATTAAATAAACAACAATAGCATTTACCAAGAAACAGTATCACGTTACAAGAATTATCGGAATTGCTTTCTTTCAGATTGACCAACCGTTTTCCTACAAGTTTCATCAATAGCAATACTAGTCTGGCATTCTGAACTAGTAAGTTTAGACATGGTAGTAAGACATGTGATTAGCACGAGGATGACACCTAACTAACTTCATTAAAGTTGGCAAGAGAAAGGAGATGAACCAGAAAATAAAGAAACTGTGTATACATGTTGGGACATGATTAGCCTGATACAGTGGACAGGATAAGATCATTCCTATCCTTCACCTCTTCCCCTCAGTAATACCAACTCGGAATCAAATGAGCAAGTGAACTATCAAGGAAGAATAGTGGTCAAAATTTGAGTGGGATCGATATCAAATGGAGCTTATGAATCATAAGAAAAAGCTGTAACAAAACGTTAGAGCCTCTTAAGTAGCTGAACTAAGGATACTTTTGATTTACGGGTTCCACGTGCCAGAAATAAGGCTCAAAAGTTGGCAGGCCTCGCAGAACATGTGTTTGTCCTTCAGCAGACAAGAAGCAGGTGCCACGTTGAGAAGTCATCACATGGCTGAAGAAGAGAATAGGAGAAGGTAAAGGGGTGATTTTTAACAACTATAGTCTAAAATCACTCTAGTGACCAGAGGCGTAGCCCCGGGGGGGGGGGGGGGGGGCAAGAGTAGGCTATGCCCCCCCACCCCAAAAAAAAAAAAAAATCAATATGAATACTCATATACATATATTTTTATAGATAAGTTGTATAATAAATAAATACTACAGTGAGCCCTATGCAGCGAGGTGCTTCTAGTCTAGTGGTTTGTGCTCCTTAACTTTGGTTGGAGGTCATGTGTTCCAACCCCCGCGGCTGCAACTCGTTTTTTATTAAATTTGTCTATTGTCTACAAGTTGGTCAAGAATATATATAGAATGTATCATGTTGTTGAAGCAAAGTGTGAAATTGGTCTATTGGTTTGTGTGTGTATTGCTAGACTTATGGTCTTGGGTTCAAGTCCTAGGTAACACAAATATTTTTTGGCCCCCCAAAAATCAACTTCTGGCTCCGCCCCTGCTAGTGACACCTTGTTTTTCTGGAGTTGGATGGGTGCTCGAAGTTTTTTTAATGTTGGCACATATTCTATCTGGTTAGGGTAAAAAGTACAGGAAAATATAATATAAACCCTTTATGTGAGCACAATTCACACGCTGCACTAGAAACTTGGGTCATTGCTTCCTCATATCAAAAGCAATGAGCCAATTCTTGTCGGTCATAAAAAGTTTAGTTTAAAGCAGGCTATCAATGTCTATCCAGCTGCTTTAACATCATCACCTATCATGAACCTATCTGGCCATATTGCACCCCGATTCTTGTCGGTCGTTATATATCATCTCCATCATGCAAAGCATAGTAGAAAAAAAGGAGAAAGATTACATACAAGCATAAAAAAGAATGGCAGGAAAGATAAAAATAACTAACAGCTTTGCATGGGATACCTTTTCTTGCTAATGTCACCTACAATATGTTCATTTTCTTCTTTCTGGAGCATCTCTGCCAAATGATAATCAGAGTGATCTTGTCTCTCCTCAAGGAACGTAGAAGGTATTTCAATACCACATATAGAACAGATGTAATCATCTATCCAGATTGACTGTTCTTGCTGGTTTATTGGAACTTCGGTGCTCTCAGTTGAACAAGCCAGTCGATCCAGTTCCATGTTGTTGGCCTAACGTAAAAGGATAAACTTTGGTTAAAGCAAAATAAATGTAGCATAGATGAGAGAAAATTGGAAGGGTATACACAGTAAACGAGCATGAGTTCACACAAGGTCAATAGGTGTTTATTGAAGTCAAGCCAGTTCAAGACGTTATTTTCAATCTGGAAACAAATATGAGTATCCACACGAAATCCATACCTTGTTACAAATGTCAATACCATCAGCTATTAGTTCAGAATTGACAGTGTAAAAAGAATCAATCATCAAATGTCCACCTGCACCTTTTGAACTACATTCTGCACCATTACTAATATCATCATTTTGCAAAGAGATCTCACCACTCATACCGGCAGTATTATCACATTCCCATCTGTCACTTAAGCAGTCACCGAGTTTAGAAACATCGAAACCAGAGGTTATGTTTGAAGAGGATTGCTTGGAAATCGCAAACTTTTCTAGAGTAGTTTGCCTAGGATCCAAAGTAGCGAGTTTGTTATCTTGGAAATGTGACATTCGAAGACCTGCAAGTAGCAAGCAAGATTTTGCATTCAGTGTACATCAAACTAATGAAAGGTGCACAGAGACTTCATATGGAGCAATATGCAAAACTTGCTGGTTGAACGAAGCAAACACGAGTACTGTCACAGAATACACAAGTCAATTGTACCCTGTTAACCGCAATGCATATGGCTGAATGAAGCAAGCATGAGTACTGTCACAGAACACACAAGTCACTTGTGCCTCGTTAACCATAATACATTCTTCTAATAAGATACAACAGAACATTTAACCCTGAAATAGCTATTTCGTATAAGTTTTCAATACACCAAACTTTCAAGAAGTATCCAGCATGTGAGAAAGCTTTTATCAGTGAAAAGCTTCCATATTTACCCATATTTCATTAATTGCAGTGAATTTGGAAGAGGGTCATGAACACATTACTAATTTCAGAACCTGCAGACAAATGTGATCCAGTTCAATTATTGCCTACTAGGATTTGATAACGAAAATATGATTTCAATCTATCTTTTCCTTGCAATATGTTAAAAGATTTTTTTTTGTTAATATAACCTGGCTTTATTGGAAAATATATCTAGATATTCAAATAATTTATTAATTGTTACATAAGAGTGTCTTCCTTATGTAATTATTATTCATATTTTTCCACATATCAACATACACCTTAGTTTTTTGTGGGAGATTATATTTACAATACTACTGAAAGAACTGAAAGTATGCCATTAGAGGTTTGTACATCAACAATAGTAGGGAACTAATAGAAGACATACGGCAAGAGAGAAAAGAGGGGCTCAAGATGATGATGGAATTCCTACTCATGCTACTTAATGGAAGGCGGTTACCTCAAATACAGGGTATGGCTCATGTTATAACAACTTCTCTATGTTTAACTTAGGCAAAATCAGATAATAGCAATCTGGCATTGCCAAACCCACCATGCAATAGAGCCATATGCTGATTGCTTCTTCCCTCAAATGATGATACAATGTATAGTTTGAGTAGAACTTTTAACCCAAGACATTAACCTGAACGACATCAGCATCGGGCTATTAATTATGCATCACATGCATGAGGATAGTATTACTGACATAAAGGCCAATGACGCCCACCAACCTCCACCCTAAGACGCATTAAAATGGTATTGCGACTGTCACAGTTAAAGCTAGCAAGGTGGATGTATGACAAGGCACATCTACTATCCTCTCAGCAACGAAGACAAGGAACATCATCGAAGAGTTGGTACAAGCCGAACATTATCATTGGATTCATGGGTATGAGACCTGTAATATGCAAGGTTCATGGATGGAATTCCATCCGTGCCCAAGTCAGAAGCTTCTCACTGGTGATGCTCTCTGTAAATTATCACGCATGGTTCCTACTTGACTCGCCATTCCATTTAAACCAACAAGCCACATCAAGACCCTATGTACCATGGAACTAAACTTCCCTGAAGTTTCCAATTTCCACCCCAGGCGATGTCGAAACACCACTGTCGACTTGGTCCCAACTTTGGACTGAAGTTTCCCCCTTGTCGACGAAGTTGGATTTTTACAGTGTATTTTTTGTCCTAACATCCTCGAGGTTGTTGATGTTTCCCCGAAGTTGGCGATGTTGGGGCGAAGTTGATACGGCCCAGGACATTTACCTTAACTAGTGCCCTAAAGGCAATCTAAGGCATAAGCGGTACCTCCAACCATGTTCACAACTTCTAATATCAATTTCTATGTGTGTTGGTTGTCACTCTTTGCTGGAGAAGATGTTGTAACTACTATTTAACTCCATATTGTATGGAGGACATATGGTGGGACATATTTGTATCACACATTTAAACCTTGCAACTGTAAGTGCACATTGCATTATCAACCTTCGTAGGTTAGAGAGCCAAGAATCATGTTTTTGTGTTAAATTAACATATGTAAGATAGAGTATAGCATAATTAGAAGTTTTTAATCGAAGTTCTCCTCAAATTCACTTCATTTTCTTCAAAAAGGGGCATCGAAGTCTATCGAAGTTTGCGTCTAAACTTCCTCGAAGTTTCCACAAACTTCCACTTCCACACCTAGCGAAATCGACACGAAATCGAAGTCCTGCACCATGCTATGTATGAAAATACTATCTTAGCATCTTCTAGCCTACTTTACTTGCATTATTGTTTTTGATAGATTAGACAATTCAATGTCTCTTGCTATTAATTAATTGAAACCATACCAAGAGCCTTCATATTGTTCTAGGCTTCCAGTAATGAGTTGCATTGTTGTTAATCCCCTTTTATGTGGTTATTTTGTGAATATTGTTGCTGGAATGTGTGTGTGATAATAGAATACAAAAAAATTGTAACGGGTCATACAACCTCCTCTATTTTTGTGCCCTTGGACTTATCAAGGTGGACTGACCAACCAGCAAAGATATAACCCAACATTTACGTCACCCTCCCTTCTATTTGAGGAGTTTAAGTGAATAACCATTGTAAATTTCATGCATATTTCCATAATTTGCATTAGTTCCACAATTTGTGGCTTGTCGAGAAACTCAAGAGGTCCAATATTTTCCTTTTTACAGTTCTACGTGGAGAAATGGCGACAATGACAGATGTTAGAGTGTAGGTTTAACTAATTCTTTGTCTCTTGGACTTATCAAATCATAGTAAGATAAATTCACTTGCCAACAAGTTTCTTGTAGCTATGCTTATCACAGAAAGACAGAGATAGATAACCATCCCACACAATGTTCTAAAAAGCATTAAGCAGTAAGTGTTTGAACAACACCTTGTAACTGGTTAAGTGGTAAGCGAATGATTAAGCAGATGATTTTTAAAAGAATGGGTTTTAATTTCCCATATAATTTTATACAAAATTACACATAGAAGTATATAAATACTATACTGTTTGGAACTTTTATATATATCTAAACACTAACCAACAATATTGTTAATATATCTTTCCTTTATGTTTATTTCATATTTCATATTACTGCTGTACCTACATGTAATTTTCCCTTTACTATAAATAAGAAAGGAGAACCCTATTGGGTTCACCACGTTGTCTAGTGCAACACACAGATCCCGTCTCCCTTACGTTAACATGGTATCAGAGCGGACCCCATGAGACAAGTGTGAGGACCACACCCTACCTAAAAAAAAAAAGAACAAGTGCAAGCACACAAAAGTGGCTGCACTTGAGGGGGGATGTTAGAATTGTCCCACACCGCTGAGCTCTGGGAAAGGTCCTGGGTTTATAAGGTGTGTGGTCCCTTCACCCATTGCCAATTGGTTTTGGGTTGAATACCACACATTCTACTATCATCCAGTGAAGGTTGCTGAGCAGATTAAGGATAGAGATGATCTTGTCACTGCTAAATTTCTATCTGGACTTAGCTCCTCATTTGGTTCAGTAAGAAGTGTGATCCTTGCGTCAGATAAATTACCGAGCCTTGCAGAAGCTTTCTCTAGGATTCAGCAGTCCACCTTTGAGTCAGTTGATCCTATTCCTGTTGTTCCTTCTGGAGATTCTCATGCATCCATTGCTGCAGCAGTACGCGGCGGCCGACCTGCACCTACACAGTCTGACAGACCTGGCTTGGGCAGAGGACGTGGGACTCGTCCTAGATGTACTTTCTGTGACAAACCTGGGCACTCTGTCGAGAAATGCTGGAAGAAACATGGGAGACCTGCAACCCCACCTGTTGGAGCTGCCAATTGTGCCACTTCAGACTCTACTGCTGCGAGCTCTAGTTCTTCTGGCATCACACTTACTCAGGAGGAATATGACAGATTTATTCAGGCAACTCAACATTGGAATATGGGCGCCTCATCTGCTTCTACAGCAAACCTTGCATCTACAGCGGGTAATCAGGCTACATCTTTTATGGCTTCTGGATCCGCAACTCCCTGGGTGGTTGACTCTGGCGCCTCCCAGCACATGACTGGTATGAGGAGATTGCTCCGCACACTTGACTCATATATTCCTCATCCATCTGTTACTTTGGCAGATGGTTCTGTGAGGAAGGTGGTAGCTAGTGGATCTGTGTCCCTTACACCAGATATTGATTTGAAATCTGTTCATTTTGTACCTGAATTTCCATTCAATTTGCTTTCTGTTGCCAAGTTGATTGACACTGTAAAATGCACAGTAACATTCGGGCCCTCTTGTTTTGTTTTACAGGATCTCAAGAGTTTGAAGATGATTGGTGGGGGGCCTAGGAAAGGTGATCTCTACCTCTTTCCTGGTGATTATCTACCTCGCCATCCACCTCCTGCTCCAGTTTCCTCCGCCATGCTGAGTGGTTCCCCCTTGCTGTGGCATTGCAGATATGGTCATCCATCCTTAGAAAGCTTGAAGAAGTTGGAACCAGATCTAGCTCATGTGTCTTCTCTAGAGTGTCAGTCATGTCAGTTGGGCAAACATCATCGGTTATCATATCCTGTTCGTGTCAATAATCGGGCTTCTAGTCCGTTTGAGTTAGTCCATAGTGATGTATGGGGTCCTGTTAAAAACCAGAGTTATAATGGTTTTAGCTATTTCATTTCTTTTGTGGACGATTACTCTCACATGACATGGATTTATCTATTGAAAAGTCGTGAATCTGTGCTTTCCATTATCAAACATTTTCATAAACAAATTCAGGTTCAATTTAACTGCAATATCAAAATTTTTCAATCTGATAATGCCCTTGAGTATGTTCAGAAAGCGATGAATGAGTTTTGCAGTTCGGTTGGTATGATTCATTACACATCTTGCCCTCACACTCCTATGCAGAATGGCGTTGCTGAGAGAAAGAATCGCCATCTTTTGGATATCACTAGATCTCTCATGTTTGAATCCAATGTGCCTAAACGTTTCTGGTCTGAAGCTCTTCTCACTGCCTGTTTTTTGATTAATCGGAAGCCCTCTTCTATTTTGCATGGACGCACTCCCTTCTCTGTCTTACGCCCTATGGATAAACCGTTTCATGTTCCGCTTCGGGTTTTTGGTTGTACATCCTTCGTTCATAACTTTGATCCCAAACAAGACAAACTCTCTCCTAGGTCTTTGAAAACCTTGTTTCTTGGATACTCTGGTACGAGTAAAGGTTACAAGTGTTATTGCCCGAGTTTGCGTCGTATGTTTGTTTCTAAGGATGTCACCTTTCATGAAACCAGTCCATATTTTGCAAATTCTATGAGCAAGGGGGAGCAATTGAGTGAGGGAGTGCTACCCACAATTCCGAGTGAGGGAGTGCCACCTATCATTGTTGAGGACATACCGCATGATCCACCTATCATTCAGCCCTATAACCAAGTTTATCACAGGCGAGGTAGACAAGATCCAGATGAGGCAGCGACACAAGTCCATGAGTCTCCTTCGTCATCTTCTACTCAAGAGATTCCTGTAGAAGCTTCTGACCTTGATCTTCCTATTGCTGTCCGGAAAGGTATACGTTCATGTACTATTAGACATCCCATATCAAATGTATGCTGTTTGTCGCACTTATCTACACAGGCTCGTGCATTTGCTGTTGGGATGGACTCCATTACGATACCAAGAAATCACTTAGATGCTCTGAAGGACAGTGGGTGGCAGCAGGCAATGCAGGTGGAAATCTCTGCTCTGATTGACAATGGCACATGGGATCTTGTTACTTTACCTGCGGGAAAGAAAGTTGTGGGCTGTAGATGGGTTTTCACAGTCAAACACAACCCTGATGGATCTATTGAGCGGTTGAAAGCCAGATTGGTAGCAAAAGGCTACACACAGACATATGGAGTGGACTTCTTTGAGACTTTTTCTCTAGTTGCTCGTCTCGATTCTGTGCGGATCCTTATATCTCTAGCTACTACCTTTGACTGGCCTCTTTTCCAGCTGGATGTCAAGAACGCCTTTCTTCATGGAGATCTTCAAGAAGAAGTGTACATGGAGCAACCACCAGGTTTTGTTGCTCAGGGGGAGTGTCAGAAAGTCTGCAAATTGAAGAAGGCTATCTATGGGCTAAAGCAATCTCCTCGAGCTTGGTTTGACAAGTTCAGTGCTGTTGTTTTACAGATGGGCTTCTCTCGTTCCATGACTGATCACTCTCTATTTTATTCAAACTCTTCTGGTGGGTCCATCATTATTGTTGTCTATGTTGATGATATTGTGATTACTGGCAGCGATTCTACAGGCATATCACGTGTGAAGGAAGGACTACAACAACACTTTCACACAAAGGACCTGGGGAAACTGAGATATTTTCTAGGGATTGAGGTTCTTAGATCCCATGCAGGTATAAATCTCTCCCAGAGGAAGTATGTGCTTGACTTGCTACAGGAAACATGTATGACTGATTCAAAGCCCGTATCCACTCCTATGGATTATCACATCAAGGAGGTGGACGATGATACTGCATATTCAGATCCAGGACATTACAGGAGAATAGTTGGGAAGTTAATTTACCTAACTGTCACAAGACCTGATATTTCTTTTGCTGTTGGAGTAGTAAGTCAACATATGTGCACACCACGACAGTCACACTGGACAGCTGTATGCAGGATTCTGAGATATCTGAAAAGTGCTCCTGGAAAGGGGATCACTTATTATAAACCAAAGAGTCCTCTATCTTCTTTGACTCTCACAGGTTATGCAGATGCAGATTGGGCTGGTAATCAAGTTGATAGAAGATCCACATCTGGCTACTGCACCTTTCTTGGTGATCATCTGATCACTTGGAAAAGCAAGAAACAACAAGTGGTAGCACGGTCTAGTACTGAAGCTGAGTACCGTGCTATGGCACATGCATGCTGTGAACTACAATGGATCAAATCTGTCTTATCTGAGCTGAAGATTTTGATTCAAACTCCCATGATTCTCAAGTGTGACAATCAATCTGCTATACATATTGCCAGGAATCCTGTCTTCCATGAGCGCACAAAGCATATAGAAGTTGACTGTCATTTCATCAGAGATCAGATAAAGAATGGCAATGTTGTGACGCCATATGTCAAGTCTGAAGACCAACTAGCTGATATCTTGACAAAGCCATTAGGTCCAGCAGTGTTCTAGAATTTATGTGGCAAGCTGGGCATCCACAATGTGTACACTCCAGCTTGAGGGGGAGTGTTAATATATCTTTCCTTTATGTTTATTTCATATTTCATATTACTGCTGTACCTACATGTAATTTTCCCTTTACTATAAATAAGAAAGGAGAACCCTATTGGGTTCACCACGTTGCCTACTGCAATACACAGATCCCGTCTCCCTTACGTTAACAAATATAAACACCTAAATAGTCTATAACACAACTATAAGCGATGATTATAGCTATAATATAATAAAAAAATGACTTCTCATGGATAAAACACCATACATACATGATACAACAACAATTTTGCTAGCTAATCAGTACACAAAAGACTTATCATAGATACCTTACTAACTTATTGTTACATTTACATATCATCAATTAGTCATACACTATGACAGTACATTTAAGCAAAGTATGCATTCTAAGTTGGATAATAGTTACATACAATTTAGTTGGATCATTACAACACTATCCTCATGGTGCAGGACTTCAACTCCGTGTTGACTTCGTCAGGTGTGGAAGTGGAAGTTTATGGAAACTTTGAGGAAGTTTAGACGCAAACTTCGATAAACTTCGACACCGTTTTTTGAAGAAAACGATGTGAATTTGAAGGAAACTTTGATTGAAAACTTCTAATTATGTTATACCTTTATCTTATATATGTTAATTTAACACAAAACACAATTCACAACCCTCTAGCCCTAGGTAGGTTGATCATACAGTGTGTTTCTTGCAATGGTCCAATGTGTAATACACAAATAGTCAAATACAAATACAGTTCACCATATGTATTCTATACAATATACGCTAAAATAGTAGTTCAAACACCCTCTCTTTGAATAAGTGGCAATAACAAACATAGGAGTTGATTTTAGAAGTTGTGAAGAGGGCTGGAGGCGACACTTATGCCTTACATGGCCTTCAGGGCAGTTAGGATTAATGTTCCTAGGCCGTCTCAACTTCACCCAACTTCTAGGAAACTTCGACAACTTTGGAGAAGTTGAGACGAAAAATACACACAAAAAGTCAACTTTGCCGACATCAGTGAAACTTCGCCCCAAAGTTTGGATGAGGTCGAGGTATTTAGTATCCGACTTCACCTATGGTCGAAGTTCAAAGTTTCGACAAAATTTTGCCAAAAATCGTCGAAGTTATGTTCCATGAGTATCCTATTATTACGACTTACATACAAACTATGCATTGTAAATCAAAACTATAGCTTATCAAAGAACAGTTAATGTATATAAGTTTAATATTATATAGTCAATTACTTGGACCATATAATTTACTTTATGTTACAAGCTTACTGTAGCATTTTAAAAAAAGCGGACAAAAAGCAGGGGAAAAGTAGGTTAAGCAGCCAAAAAGTGGTAGATTTTTTTCAATCCGATTAATCGACACTCGAGGCATTTTTTAAGCGGCCGAAGTGCTTGGCCGCTAAAGTGGGCCGCTCAGGCTGTTTTTCATTTCACTAATCCCACATTCACTGAAATTAAGAGATGTCTAAGCATGCTTTACAATCTAAGTTCACAACAACCAAAATTAGGATGCTTATAATTTTCTTCCAAGTCACGGGGAAAAAGTCCCAAAATGGTCAACGCTATATGTTCGAGTAAGCCTTTGCCAACCGGGCGGGCTTTCAGAAGTTTTACGTTAACTAGTCTTTTATTTAAGCTCTTTATTTTCCTTTTGTTATTTTCCTATTCTCCAAGGACCTCTTTGTAATTATTCTCTTTATAAATATATGGGGTACACGTTGTGTACCCTAACCCTTACAGTCCAGTCAAGATTTTGCAATACCATAAAGTTGATATAAACTCTAGATTGCCCCCATTGGATTGAAGTCAACTTCAGTATTAACAAAATCCCAAGCATGTCTATCCTAAAGAGCAGTCATCTCTTCTTGCATTGTTTGAAATCATGTTGGATAAGCTAGACCTTCTTCCGAATTATTGGGAACGAAAATCACAGATATAGCAACAGTTAAATAGGACAGATAGGAAGAAAGTATGTCAAGAGTACAAAAATGACAATAGCCGAGAGGCACAATCTTAGGAGCTTCCTATAAGCACCTGGGAGGTCCAAGTCAAAATTAGGGAAAGGAGTTTGCCTAGGTGTGGAATTTGCAAGCATGGTGTCTACACTAGTAGAAGCCACATCAGGAGTAATAGTTTCCTCATCGTATAGATATCTCTATCGCCATTGATATACCAAAGAGGCTTCTCATGAGAGATCGCAGGGCAGAGTAGAGACAAGAAGAGGATTACTTGCATGTGACCCAAAATAGATGGTATAATATCCAACAAAATTTCAGAAAAAAGAGAGCCAAACTCCAAAGAAAGGACTACCCTCAAAGAACATAATGCCAACACCAACGATCCACCTACGTCCAATACGAAAAAGATAGTGGTAACCCATTGGTAACTGAGTATTCTAAGAAAACACACTTCATCAGACAAGAAGGCAGCTTATCTCGTTCAGGGCATAAGTCAACAACAAAGCACGTACAACCAAACAATGTGTGGTGCTAAAGTAGAATACAATATGGTGTTTACTATGGAATCGTATAAAATACAAGAAAACATTTGATTAATTAAGATGCATGTTGAGTTTGTAGTACACAAATAGATACAAAAAATTGAGCTCTTATACTAGAAAATTGAAAAACTTATATGATATCCATTAATTGACGATCAATCCATCAAGAGGTATATCCCAGGTTGCTCTAGAGAAATTATCAATAAAGGTAGACTTGAAAGTTGAAACCTTGCAAGGTCCCTAGATATCAAAATGAACCAATTGAAACAAACATTGACTACCTAAAAATGTTCAAAATTTCGACGAAATTGTCAAATATTTGGCGAAATTTCTGTTTCTGTGGCAATCAGACATCGAAATTGACTGACGAAACTCTCGAAACAGGCAGATCATGGATTTTTTTATTACTTTTTTATGTACATGTACAAGCTAGAGCATATATTTTTTTGCACAGTTTTGTGTCTTTAAGTCTATATATTGTGTTTGCAAACTATAATGTCTTAGTTAATTGATTTTGCCATTGAAAACTGACATAAAAAATCCCCATTGAAATGCCCATCGAAATAGTTCAAGGTCATTCACTAAAAAATTATGAGACCCCACCCTCACATATCCAATATGAAATATTATTACATATTTGAGTAGATCTACACTAGTAGATCATTCTGGTAAAATTTCATAAATTAATTCGTTTATATTGCCATTGAAATGCCAGGAACGCATTTATCGAAATTTCTGTCCAAATTTGTCAAAATTTCTGTTTCTGTGGCCACCGAAACGGCATTGAAATCGGACATTTTCTTCCTTGCTGCCTAACCTAGACCTACCTAGATAAACAACACGGGTATGCTTTCCAAGTTGAAACGATACACTTAAAAGACACAAAGGCACAACCAAGCAATACAACTCTCAAATTTTCAGCAGAATAATTACCAAGACGATAATCCCCTTATAGAGGTGACAAAAACTGGATAAGGCAGTACATGCATCAAAATATATGACAGCAGGATTCAGATAGTAGAGGCCATCACGTCCTTTTGTGCCCCCACCAACCCTTGTCCTTGACAAAGTCATGAAAATGATAAGAACCAGACGAATAGGTAAATGAGCACTGTAAGGATTTTATAAATCACCTGACAAGCAATAACTTAAACTGAAATTCAGGATTTAGTAGAGTTGAAGAAAGAGGAAAACGAGATGAGGGTTTGGCAGTCCGAACACCCATAAAAGCATCTCAAGAGCCATCGACAAGCATAACATGAGGAATTGTTGCGGTATAGGTCAGGTCCAATGTTTTAGAAAGCGTGAAGCCGGAAGCAAGCGGACCGGATCTTCTAGCTGCTTAAGGGCCAGGCAGGAGCTTAAGAGGGTGCTTTTTTAAAAAGCGGATGCTTTCGTTTTTGTATATTTTTTATATAATTATACAAATATATCTCATATGTATTACATATATATGTATATATACCCATATATTGTGAACTTGAGACTTATAAACCAAGTATATATATAATTTAAGAACTGATTACACTTAGTAAATTTCTATAACTAGCAGTATAATATAACATGTGACCATGTCAGCATCAATATTCTGATATGTAAGTATTAATCAACTAGAGTATTCCTAATTTCCTATACTTAATACCACACAGAAATAATAATAAAACAATTTTTATGTCACCACTCACCAGTATAGTATATAAATAGGAACCACTAGCCAGTAACTATGCAATTAATAATAAAGCATGGTACAACTATTAAATTAGTACACATAATATTATATAAAATTAAATAGTAAGTATAACTTGTATAATTATCTACTTACTATTTAGACCTAGTAATTTACATGATTGGCAACAAATCAGGAATGCAGTTGAACTTGGATATAGTAGTAGCAAAAGAATTCATGATTTGTACTTCATGTGATATGTGTAGTATAAACAATATTCATATATGAATGTATGATCTTTATTTCTTATTTATATAGATTTTTGTAAGTATCTATGTATATGAAGTAGAAATTACTAAGTCAACATGTTTCAAGTCCCAAAAAGCGGCCCATAAAGCTGCCTAAGCAACAAAAAGTGGGTCAATTAAGCGGCCTAGGTAGGAAAAACGGGCCGTTAATGGTATCCGCTTAACTGGGTGATTAATGGCAAATTAATCGCCCAAGTGCCTTGGCTTCCTGGGACGCTTTTTAAAACACTCGTTAGGTCGGGAAAATAATAGGAAAAATATGGGAGGAAGCTCTAGAGTCTATCACCCAACAATGATTACCATACAAAGATTGGTGCCTTCAGGATGGTTAAGTTACACCAAGGATGCGGCATCGTAGAGGAAATAGAAGCTAAACTCCAAAGTCTCTCCTTGTGTAGATTCAAACCTTAGCTCAAATAAGCTCTATAGTAATAGGCTAAGAGTGGAGGAGAACTATCAACCTTTGAAGACACCTGAATTGGCCATGCTATTGTTCCATGCTTGGCCCAACATTTGTCGTCAGCGTGCTTGTTGCGGCTACAGAAAATTCCAATGACAAAAACAGTCGAACATGTATGACCAACTCCCCTTGAAGCGCAGCTCAGCCTCTGCCTCGACTAGGACCATAGGATACGACAAGGGCTAACGAATCAGCTGAGTGAATTGAAGAATCGGATATCTAGCATGAAGACATTGTAGACTATTATAAACATAATATAACTCTTACAAGAATCTGACCAACAATTGCCTAGTAGGAATCAAGATGTTCAGCAAGAAACCGAATGAGTTCCAACTCCTACCATTGCTTCGAGAGAGTAAGAAAATCAATAGTAGGATAAATTTTGGGTTCATCTCAAATGCCTTCGATGTAATGTATTCATACTTGTTGAGGTGGTTGCCTAGGTGTTGAGTAGTTGGCTAGTCGATCTGGAAGGGAGGGGGTAGTCAGACGCCTATAAATGGGCCCTGACTAGGGTTGGGTTTGGTATACGACCGTAATAGGTTTATTTGCCATGGGTAAATTAACCAGTGATAACTTAACCTTGTGTAAATGACTGTTGTTTGGAACAACGACAAAAAAACTTGTTGGCAAGATATTTGTCGTCTAGTACACGTGTATGTAATCTTTCGTTATTTGGATAAAGTCTATAATGCCCTACACATAAATAACATTTTATGTAGTGAGCAGTCAGTTAGAGGGGTATTGTGGAAAATAGACATCCATGGCAAATAAACTTGTTCCCTGCTGTAAGGATTTAGAGCGGCAGGTTATCAAGAGATTTTTGGGTTAACTTGTCCCTGCGGCAACTTATTTATCTTTTAATCCGCATAACAAATGTGAAACACAAAGCAGTTGTTGGAAGCGTAGGGTTGCACAATGTGTGCACCCTCATATATATAACACTGAACATTTACAGAGAGGTCCACATGTAATATGGAAATAACAAAACAACTAACAGAATATATAAAACAGGAATATATATTAACACTCCCCCTCAAGTTGGAGCATAGATATCAATCATGCCCAACTTGTCCGTCAGTGTGCAGAATTGCTTCTTCGCCAGCAGCTTGGTGAAGATGTCAGCAACTTGGTCTTCAGAACGAGTGAAGGGAGTGCAGATCTTGCCAGTCAGAATGGATTCCCGAATAAAATGACAATCGACTTCAATGTGTTTAGTGCGCTCATGATAAACTGGATTATTCACAATGAAGATAGCAGCTTTATTATCACAGTGCATAGGTATAGCAGAAGAAGAATCAACCCCGAACTCCTTTAACAGAGAGCGCACCCACAACAATTCACAGGCAGTATGGGCCATGGCCCTATATTCAGCTTCAGCACTGGACCTGGCCACAACATTTTGTTTTTTACTCCTCCAGGTAACAAGATTACCTCCAACATACGTACAATACCCAGAAGTAGATTTTCTGTCAACTCTGTTGCCTGCATAATCAGAATCAGAGTACCCTTCAAGAGAACAATGTCCATGCTTCCTGTAGTGAAGTCCCTTGCCAGGAGACTTCTTCAAATATCGTAGAATCTGACAAAGAGCATCCCAGTGACACTGTCTGGGTTTATCAAGGTACCTGCTAAGAAGACCCACTGCAGTAGAAATGTCCGCTCTGGTGACAGTCAAATAAATGAGTTTACCAATCAGCCTCCTGTACTTTTTATGATCAGCAAAGAGAGGAGAAGAGTCATCATCCCAATTTACATTAGGATTTAGAGGAATATCAGCAGGTCTCGCCCCCAGCATACCAGTCTCCTGCAGTATGTCTAGGACATATTTTCGCTGAGACAACACAAGAGCATTAGAATTTCTAGAAACTTCTATGCCCAGAAAATATCTAAGCTTGCCCAAATCTTTGGTAGCAAAGTGTTTGCCTAGATGAGATTTAGTAGCCTGAATACCAAGAGAATCACTGCCAGATATGATAATATCATCAACATAGACAATCAGAATAATAATACCAGCTGAAGTCTTCTTGGTGAAAACAGAATGATCCACCTGAGAACGCAGAAACCCAAAATCAATCATAATTTTGCTCAATTTATCAAACCAGGCACGGGGACTCTGCTTCAGCCCATAAATAGACTTCTTTAACCTGCAAACTTTGTGAGACTCCCCCTGAGCAACAAACCCAGGAGGTTGCTCCATATACACTTCTTCTTGTAAATCACCATACAAGAAGGCATTTTTCACATCTAGTTGCAACAGTGGCCAGTCAAGATTAACAACAACAGACAGAAGAATTCTGACAGAATTAAGACGAGCAACCGGAGAGAAAGTCTCAAAATAGTCAATACCATACGTTTGGGTGTAGCCTTTAGCAACTAACCGTGCCTTCAGCCTTTCAACAGTGCCGTCAGGTTGATATTTCACAGCATACACCCATCTGCAACCTACAGGTTTACACTGAGGAGGTGGATCCACCAGCTCCCAAGTATCTCGTTCAGCAAGAGCCAACATCTCCTCCTTCATAGCAGACAACCATCCAGTACTCTGTAGAGCATCCTGGATATTTTTTGGAACAGCAACAGCAGATAAGGCATATACAAAATTGCTAGAATGAACATTCAGATGATCAGTAGAAACAAACTGAGCAATACTGTGTGATGTGCAGGAACGAGTACCCTTTCTAAGAGCAATGGGTAAATCAAGATCAGAATGTACCTCAGGTGTAGTAGAACCTTCTGGAGGTGAAGATTGGTTTTCATGGGGGGTTTCTTGAGTAGAAGGTGCTCTGTTCCTGCGTTGATAAACTATAAGAGGAGTCTTATCAGCCTCAGTAGTGACTTTGTCAGTAGTATCAGGCACACAATCAGAAGTAACAGGTAGAGGTGAGGCAATAAGATCAGACTGTAAACTGTCACCACGAGTCGAATAGTAAGGAGTATCCTCAAAGAAAACTACATCACTGCTAGTATACCATTTTCTTGCAGTAGGACTGTAACACCTGTATCCCTTCTGGGTACGAGAATATCCCAAAAAAATGCACTTCTCAGCACGAGGAGACAGTTTATCAGAAGTAGGTCCAACTAACCGTGCAAAACAGGTACATCCAAAGATCCGAGGAGGCACAGTAAATAGCTGAATATCGGGTTGAAGAACTTGAATAGGTATTTTGTTTCCAATCACAGATGATGGCATTCGATTTATCAGAAAACAAGCAGTCAATATAGCCTCAGGCCAAAACGAGCGAGGAACATGTGCATGCATCATAATAGTTCTAGCAACCTCTAACACATGTCTATTTTTACGCTCAGCCACACCATTTTGCTGAGGTGTATAAGCACAGGAGGTCTAATGTATTGTACCCTCAGATTTACAAAAAACATCCACATCTTTTTTAACAAATTCCAGTGCATTATCAGTACGAAAAATTTTGACAGGCATACCATATTGTGTTTTTATTTCAGCAAAAAAGAACTTGATAACAGACAAAACTTCGGACCTACTTTTCATCATAACAACCAAGTAGTCCTTGAAAAATCATCAATAAAAAGAATAAAATACTTATGACCAGATAGACTCGGCACATGACAGGGTCCCCATACATCAGAATGCACTATATCAAACATATTTTTACTGCTAATCTGACTGCGTCTAGGATAAACAGCTCTAGTCTGCTTTCCAAGTTGACATGACTCGCACTGAAAACTACAAATGCCAAGATCAGACACTAAATGTCGAAGCTTTTCAGATGATGGATGGCCCAACCGGTAGTGCCACTGTAATGCAGAAACTGAGGTAGATAATGCAGGAGTCACAGATGCTTTAGCTGCTTTTGGCAAATGATCCAAATAGAAGAGTCCATCAGCACCTTCATACCCCCCACCAATCTTCATCCTCGTGCGAAGGTCCTGAAAAACACATGAACCAGGAATAAAAGTCAGACTACACTGTAGGCTTCGCAATATCTTGCTGACAGACAACAGATTCAAAGGAAATCTAGGCACATTTAAGGCAGATTTCAGCAGAAAGTCAGAAACAATATCCCCTACTCCAGACACCGCAGACTTGAAACCATCAGCCAACATAACAGATGAGGGTCTAGCAGGTTTAAATAATTTGTGAAACAGTGATCGATTTCCTGAAATATGTGAAGAGGCACCGGAGTCGATGACCCACTTAGTATTACCAGGAGTAGAAGAAGAGCTCAGGAAGGCAGTGTCATAACCAGAATAAGTGGCGGCATGAGCTCCACTAGTCGAAGCTTGAGACGACGCACCAGCTCGCTCAAGAAAAAGACGCTCCACCTCAGCACGGATGTAGTCAGCAGTCGCACCCGAGGCAGAGTCAGTAGGCTGAGTTATTCCTTCTGATGCAGTAGTAGTGGAGTCAGCAGCTGCATTGGCCCACGCCGGCTTACCATATTTCTCCCAACATTTTTCTTCAATATGGTTGGACTGGCCACAGAAGGTACAAAGGCGCTGTCCTGACTGAGGACGCGCACCAGCAGTAGGGGCAGTAGAAGAGGCTCCACGACCAGGAGCAGCCCGTCCTCGTCCTCCACCCAGGGGAGGACGGCTATCAGTAAAGCGACCACGGCCACGGCCACGACCAGAAGCTGCAGCAAGAGCCGAAGAGTCCCCAACATCAGTAGTCAGAGACGCGGAAGACGAAGGCAAACGCTGAAGGCGTTTGTAGGCACTCTGTAATGACGGCAGAGGGTCACTGGCTAAGATCTGGTCCACAACTCCAGCGTAGGACTCGGGCAATCCACATAGAAACTGGACCAACTGAAGCTCCTGGCGCTGACGCTGCATGGTAGCCAGGTTTGTGGAGAGAGGGTGATAGGATTCCATTTCACCCCATAATCCAGTGAAGTCAGAGAAGTAATCCGCAATATCCGTCCCCGTGAATAGCAGACGTCCCAGCTGCTTGGTGATGTCAAACACCTTCTTGGGGTTCTGACTATGCGAGTAAGTACCGGCGAGCTAATCCCACATCTGCTTCGCCGTAGGTAGGTGAAGAAGTGTGACGCTAATCTTCTCAATGCTGCTGTTGAGAATCCAGGTCATCACAGTGGAGTCGTCACGAACCCAGTCGTCATACGCCTTCACATCTTTAGCATCAGCGTCCTCTGCGGGTGCTGGCGGACCAGCACGGGTAAGATGTGAGTACTTGCCCTGGGATCTGGCATAGATTGTCATGGAGCAGACCCAATGCGGATAGTTGCGCCCATCAAGCTTCACAGTGGTAACCTGACGGCGGAAGTCATCATTCGAGGACGCCATGGGAGCAGTAGGCACAGCAGGAACAGGCACGAGCAGGCAGGAGACGGTCTACGCCGTCAGACAGGCACAGCAGGCACAAAAAACACGGAGACGACCTCTCACATACGATCTACGCCGAAGCGCAGAACAGAACCCGGTGGCACAACGGCCTACACGGGCAGGCAGGCAAGAGACCGAAAAAAACGGATTACGTCACACCAACTTCAAGCCACCGGATCGCTGTAGGACTTCACGGAGCCAACGTACCGGCGGCTAGGACTGCGGAGGCGCACCGGCCCCCTGCGGCGGAGTGGGCGCCCGGCCCCGGCCGGCTGCTGTTGCCCAGCGGCTGGGGGCTGCTGGGCGGCGCGGGCGGGAGAGGGGGGGGGGCGGCCGGAGAAGAGAGAGAAGGGAGGGAGGGTGGCGGTTGGATCTACTGCTCTGATATCATGTGAAACACAAAGCAATTGTTGGAAGCGTAGGGTTGCACAATGTGTGCACCCTCATATATATAACACTGAAACATTTACAGAGAGGTCCACATGTAATATGGAAATAACAAAACAACTAACAGAATATATAAAACAGGAATATATATTAACAACAAACACCAGTTAAAATAGCCGATAAGGTTTGGGTGTCGTGCCGCCGCTAGGACGGCACAACAAACGCAGCCTAGATGCTCGCCTACACCGATTGGGCGACTAGTCGGCCGCCCAAGGTGCCAGGCAAGCAACTGAGCTCCTGGGCGGTCACTTAGCTTTGTTGGGTTTGCCGCGAGGGGGGGGCTGTAATATTTCCCTACAACTTTAGATGTTTTGTACATTTCCACAACTTGATGCTAACATTTTGTTATTTATATATAGTCTAACCAATATGCCATTTTGGTTTTGAATTTGTGAGACTTACTGTGTTGCAGATACATGGCAATATATCATGCCATCTTGGACAAAAAAATGTTTGGCTTTTGCATTGGACGTTTAGAATGTGCTCTATTATTGTATAGATCTTATTTCAATTGCAAATATTCAACCCTTAGCTATTTTTAACTTTTATACTGAACAAAATTCCGATATGTCATCTTTAAAGTACCTGCATTGTGTCTAAAACAAATACAATGCACTTTCTTTATAGGATGAGAGAGTAGGTGAGAAATAAAATTAGGCAATACGAGATAAAAGGAAAGCTAAAGACAGACAATTCTAAAGCACACAATAAAACATAAAGCATAAAGCATATATACTAATATGGTTCAGCCCCACCATATCGCGGTCTTGGATGAGTCCCCCTGAGTTGACACCCGAACGTAAATATGGCTCATTTACTCATAAACAGTCACCTTAACCTCACCCTAGACATGAAGAGACGTCACAACATGAAGACCCAAAGGCAAGGAATGACTTAGGGCTTCTCATATGATTTCAAGCTACTTTGAGTTCCTTTCCAAGCAATCATCGCTTCAACAGTTGGGTGCAAGGGTGATTGGTTTCCTCTTTCTCTATTATGTGATCATCCTCTTTGTAACTCTCTCCGTCAATTATATCATTTGTTAATGGATATAGGCCTTCGCATAGGGAATTGACTAAACCACTATACATCTTATTTTGTTTGTTTGCTTGTCATTCTTCGTTGTGACTCGCCATGCGTATCTCGCTCACTAGTTCGATCTCACACTTTCTAATCTACACAACAAAATCATTGAGCCTTGTTGTTTAAGTCTCTCTTCACTTTCATCTCCATCAACTGATATCAAAACGATATCTAACAGTGGAACTGCACCATGATTCTTATGTAGAACATTGAGAAGTTTGATCGCCAGTAGAGCTACTATGATAGCAAGTCAAGTGTGAATCTTGCCTCACGGCTCATGCAGGAGGAGTCCGCAAAGCTTCATTCCAATAAGGCAAAGAAAATAAATCCATCACGGATAACCAGTGTAAGGAGATAGATCAAAAGTCTCGCAAATGAATCTTTCTCAACTTGGAGGATGAAGTCCTCGGCAGGGTCCTCCATATGAAGAATGTCAAAGAAGTTTGGGATAAACTTGAATTACTCTACATGATGAAGTCAATTACCAGCAAGCTTGTGCTAAAGAAACGCCTCTTCATGCTGCACATGGAAGAAGGTAGTTCCTTGATGACTCTTCTCATTTAATTCAACAAAATCATTAATGGTCTCGAGAAATCAATGTGATTGTTAACATATTTCATATTTATTCTGTTTTGTAACTTCTATATCCTGCTGGACCTCTATCTAAATTATCTAGTTTCTCTTATTAATAAAAAGGGAGAAGGCTTATGACCTCTCTAAACGCTGCATTGCACGTTGCATTGCGACACCACCAGAGCAAGGTTCCTAACCTAACCCTACCCAGCCGTCACAACCCAGCGCCGCCACCGGTCGGCCAGCCACCAACGTGAACAGTAACTCCGACGGTGAACAGTACGTTGTGTGAACAGTACGGCGGAGTGAGCAGTAATTCATGCGTGAACAGAGCACGTTGCTAGCCTTCCCCGGTCGTCGTGCCACCGGCCCAAAGCGGGCGGAGCAGCCGTCTCCCAAGCCAGGCGTCGTAGCCGTCGTCCCCCCTTCTCTTTTATCTCTGGATCGTCAGGTCCTTCGGTCGATCCAACGGATTTTTAAATCCCAAACCGGAGGGTTCGTCGGTAAGTAAGAAATTCCTAATCACATCTCCTCCATATGTGAATAGGGAATTTCAGTTGGGGGCCGTGGATGCGTCAGATACGCATCTGATCTTGTCACGTGACGTGTATCTCCCCGTCACCCATATCTTCTTGTGACGTGTATCAATCTGTCACTCTTCTTCTCGTCAAATCATGGACGACACTAAGGCATCTACAATCTATAGTGAGATGTCTCCTACCCCCTCCATCAAGCTGAACGGGAAGAATTATCTCTTATGGATGAATGTTGTCCATACTGTATTGGAGTCACGCGACAAGGCGAGACACGTTGATTCTGATCCTCCTGCACTTACTGACAAAGGCTATGCCGAATGAAAGCGTCATAACAGTCTGGTGAAGACCTGGTTGTGGGGGAGCATGAAACCTGGGATTGCCTCAGGTTCATGTTCTACACTACCGCCAAGAGATATGGGATGCAGTGAAGAAATATTATTCTCAAGAGAAGAATGTGCTACGTCAGTTAATGATATATGATCGCCTGTTTGCAGAACGACAGGGAGACAGACCTTTAGAAGAATACTTTGGAGTGATTCAAGGTATTGCACAAGAGCTGAGTTTCTACCATCCAGTAACTGTCCAGGAACAAGTCAAAGACAGAGATGACTTGATTACAGCAAAATTCTTGTCTGGTCTGAGTTCTTCGTGCAGTTCAGCCCACAATGTTATCTTAGCTTCTGATAAACTTCCCAGCTTAGAAGAGGCCTATTCAAGGATTTTACATGCAAATTTTGAACATGTTGATCCTACCGTAGTCTTATCTCAGGGAGATTCTCATGCTTCTATAGCTGTTGCAGTGAGAGGACAGACATGTATGGGCCGAGGACGTGGAACTCGCCCTAAGTGCACATTCTGTGACAAACCTGGACACACAGTTGAGAAATGTTGGAAGAAGCATGGTCGACCTACTGCACCACCAATGGGAGCAGCAAACTATGCTACCACTACTGAGTCTACTGAGCCTCCTGCTTCGAGTTTTGGTCCTTCTGGAATTACACTCATCAAGGAGGAATATGATAGTTTTATTCTGGTTGCTCAGCATCTGAGCTAGGGATCATCATCTTCAGCCAATTTGGCGTCCACCACTGGTAATCAGGCTACCTCTTTATTGGCTTCTGGTTCTACTTCATCATGGGTCGTTGACTCTGGAGCGTCACAACATATGACTGGTATGAAGAGACTTCTTCATTCCATTGACTCACATATTCCTCACAAATCTATAACAATAACGGATGGTTCAGTGAGGAGAGTGTTAGCCAGTGGATCTGTTTCTCTGACTCCTAGAATTGATCTTAAATCCGTACATTATGTGCCTGCTTTTCCTTTTAATCTTCTGAGTGTTGCAAAGTTGATTGATACTGTGAAATGTACGATAACTTTTGGACCTTCTTGTTAGGTATTACAGGATCTCAAGAGTATGAGGACGATTGGTGGGGGGGGCTAGGAAAGGTGATCTCTACCTCTTCCACGGTGACAGTCTGTTTCGCCAAGTGTCTGCTCCTACTGTCCTGTTTAGTGGCTCTCCCTTACTGTGGCACAACAGATATGGACATCCTTCATTAGAGAGCCTGAGAAAGTTAGAACCAGAATTGTCTGATGTATCGTCTCTAGAGTGTCAGTCCTGTCAACTAGGGAAATATCATAGAATGTCTTATCTCGGTCGTGTCAATAAACAGGCTTCATGTCCTTTTGAGTTGGTCCATAGTGATGTTTGGGGTCCTGTAAGAGACCATAGTTATAATGGTTTTCGTTATTTTATCTCTTTTGTGGATGACTTCTCGCGTATGACTTGGATTTATTTGTTGAAAAGTCGAGAGTCTGTGCTATCTATTGTCAAACATTTTCATCAAGAAATAAAAGTTCAATTTGATTGCAATATTAAAGTTCTTTAATCTGATAATGCCTTAGAGTATGTTCAAAATGCTATGGCTGATTTTTGTAGTTCAGTTGGGATGATACATCGTACATCCTGCCCTCACACCCCTCAGCAGAATGAGGTAGTAGAGAGGAAAAATCATCATCACCTTGATATTAGCATGACAATCATGTTTCAATCTAATGTTCCTAAGTGTATTTGGCTTGATGCCCTTCTTACTGCTTGTTTTCTTATCAACAGACAACCTTCTTCTGTGCTTCAAGGACGTACTCCTTTCTCTGTCCTACGTCCCAAGGATCAACCTTTCCTTGTTCCTCTTAGAGTGTTTGGTTGTACTTCTTTTGTCCACAATTTTGATCATCTGATAAGTTATCTCCTAGGTCAATTAGGACTCTCTTTCTTGGGTACTCCAACACTAGCAAAGGGTACAAGTGTTATTGTCCAAGTCTTCGTCGCATGTTTGTGTCTAGTGATGTGACTTTTCATGAATCCACTCCATATTTCTCTAGTGTTTCCAGTAAGGGGGAGCAATTATGTGAGAGAGTGCCACCATCAGATGCTAGTGAGAGAGTGCCATCACCACATCAGAGTGAGAGAGTGCCACATATCATTCCTGACTATACTATAATTCAGGAAGAGCAGCCAGAAGATGGTCCACCAATTCAGCAATATTCACATGTTTATAGCAGACGAGGCAGACAAGATCCAGAGGGGGTAGTGACTCCGGTCTCTGAGCCCTCCCCCATCCTCCTCTACTCAAGGGATTCCTGAAGAACCATCTGACCTTGATGTTCCCATTGTTGTTCGTAAAGGTACCCGTTCCTGTACTATTCGGCATCCTATTACAAATGTGTGTTGTTTGTCCAAGTTATCTCAGCAGGCTCGCTCATTTGCTCTTGAGATTGATTATGTAGTCATTCCAAGAAATCATCTTAATGCTATGAAGGATGTTGGTTGGAAACATGCTATGCATGTTGAAATGTCTTCTCTGTTACTGAATAACACCTGGGAACTTGTTGACTTATCTCCAGATAAAAATGTTGTGGGATGCAGATGGGTATTTACAGTAAAACATAATCCAGATGGTTCTGTGGAGAGATTGAAAGCTAGATTGGTTGCAAAGGGGTACACTCAGACATATGGGGTTGATTTCTTTGAGACCTTCTCACCAGTGGCTCGTCTGAATTCTGTGCGTATCCTTATTTCTCTGGCTACTACATTTGACTGGCCTCTATTTCAGCTCGATGTAAAGAATGCCTTCCTTCATGGTGATCTACAAGAGGAGGTATACATGGAGCAACCACATGGTTTTGTTGCTCAGGGGGAGTGTCGGAAGGTGTGTAGGTTGAAGAAAGCCATCGATGGATTGAAACAATCTCCTAGAGCTTGGTTTGACAAGTTCAGTGATGTTGTGCTAAAGATGGGTTTTTCTCGTTCTGTTACTGATCACTCTCTATTTTATTCTACTTCTTCTGGTGGATCTATTATTATTGTTGTGTATGTTGATGATATTGTTATCACTGGTAGTGATTCCACAGGCATATCTCATGTGAAAGCGGGCTTGCAGGGGCACTTTCACACAAAGGATCTAGGAAAATTGAGATATTTTCTGGGCATTGATGTACTTAGATCTCATGCAGGTACCAATTTGTCTCAGAGAAAATATGTGCTAGATTTACTACAGGAAACTGGTATGAGCGAGTCCAAACCTGTGTCTACTCCTATGGACTATCATGTGAAGGAGATGACTGATGATACTGATTATCCAGATCCAGCATATTATAGGAAAATTGTGGGAAAATTGATATATTTGACAGTCACACGTCCTGAAATTTCTTATGTTGTAGGAGTGGTGAGTCAGCATATGAGCTCTCCAAAACAATCTCATTGGACATCTGTCTGTCGTATTCTGAGATATCTGAAAGGTGCACCTGGTAAGGGAATCACCTATTATAGGCTGAAGACTCATGTATCCACATTGTCTCTTACTGGTTATGCAGATGCAGATTGGGTCGGTAATCTGAATGATAGGAGGTCTACGTCTGGATATTGCACATTTCTAGGGAATCATCTTATTACCTGGAAAAACAAAAAGCAAAATGTTGTGGCAAGATCTAGCACGAAAGCTGAGTATAGAGCAATGGCACATGCATGTTGTGAGTTGCAATGGGTTCAATCAGTACTTTCTGAATTAAAGATTCATGTTTTGTCTCCTATAGAACTCAGATGTGACAATCAAGCGGCCATATACATTGCCAAGAATCTAATCTTCCATGAACGTACTAAGCACATTGAAGTTGACTGCCACTATATCAGAGACCAGATCAAGAATGGAACTGTTGTGACTCCACATGTCAAGTCTGAAGATCAACTTGCAGATGTTCTTACGAAGCCATTAAGTCCAACAACTTTCTAGAGTTTTTGCAACAAGCTGGGTCTACACGATGTGTACACTCCAGCTTGAGGGGGAGTGTTAATATATTTCATACTTATTCTATTTTGTAATTTCTATATCCTACTGGACCTCTATATAAATTATCTAGTTTCTCTTATTAATAAATAGGGAGAAGGCCTATGGCCTCTCTAAACGTTGCATTGCACGTTGCATTGCGACACCACATTTCACAGTGATGATAGAGGAAAAGGATCAAGAAATAATGTTGTTTTGCATTCATCCATTATCCTACAAGAATTTTTGGGACATCGTGATTTTTTGGGATTCATATTCGATCTCACTACATAAAGTCAAAATGGCATGACGTCTCACGCAAAGTTAGAAAAGGATCTTACTTCATCAAAAGTAGCACGTGAAATGTTGGTAGCTAGGGTTTTACGTGTATAAGTCAAATTAATGGATCAGACTAGATCAACTATTCAGTCCAATCCTCGACCGACTTCAATTCTGGTCCGATCCCCAATTCAAGATTTTGGCCCCAGTCCAGTCTAAAATTGGTCCAAAACAATTCTAGCTTGACAGGGCTAAATAGCATAAAACAATCTCTTTGAATTATGTATTAAGTACAATAAATGTTTATATTAGTGCCAATGCATATGAAGGGTCATGGGGAGTGGAATACATCATGGTTAATTCCAAAAATTAAAACTAGTATATAACTTGTTAGAAACTTGTTAGAAATATTGTTACTGTAGGCGTGGAAGTAAATATTTGTTAGGCTATAGCATGATAGAGATATATAGATAACTTGAGTTGCATTTCATTATTTTATATGAAAAACTATTTACCACATTATATTTATAGTTATCGTACTGCAAAAATCATGTTTGAAAGAAATTACTTTATTAGCTAATATGACGAGCTAATAAATAAATGTGTGGATAAGAAATGAGATTACTAAAGTACCTCAAGGCATAAAAGCATCCAAATCAATTACATTAGTTATATATGTTCATTTTATCACTACAACAATGTAGTGAAATCAAATGACTAATCGCCTTAATACATGGTTCTTGCATATTTTCTAACTAGCGACAATCTTAGTCGAACCAGAGGCCTCGGCCCGAACCCAATCTGACCCATAGTTTTACCGGTCCGGTCCGGATTGGATTGGCTCATATTTTCTCTAGTTCACGGTCCAAGAATTTTCGCTTATTCAGGTCTCGGTGTGGTCCAAGTTTGGACTAATGTACAACCCTATTGGCAACTAGAAAACGAGTGTGCATCTAACAAAGACCCTAATAGTTCATAGAAAAATAACAATAATTCAAATTCACATCAATCATTGAGGTGCAACTACTGCAAGAAAATAGGCCATATCTGTGTTGGATGGAACAAGTTGCAAAACAAGCAAAAGCATGAGAATTGCAATGAAATTTGTGGTTCATGCAAAAGCTCCCGCACACGACACTTTTGTAACAGAGTACTCAAAATCTCAGTTGTTCTAGTCTCAGGCTGAATAGAATATTGAAACAAGACTCTGTCCATGGTAAGAAAAGGTAGTACGATTGTGGAGCCCCATGACTTCTTCATCTGACGTCAGGGACTCACGCATCCATCACTCCTTTCACTTTCTCTATATGGAAATGTATCATTTCCCCCGACGAGATCAAAAGAAAGATTTTCTTCTGCCCTCTTTCTCCCAAACTTCAGATAACCCGTTTTCTTGTTTTCTCATCTATCCATTTCATAGCTACCTATTTATCCATGTTCCTCCAACGCTAATAGAAAGAATAAAGCTTGTTCGAAACCCTAATTCCATTGTTGGGGAACTTAATAGTTCCCACATTCCACTGATTGGCACAAAGCAAGGCGGGTTAGTTCCTCAAAAGTCAAGGAAATTGCTCACTATACGGGGAAGCAAAGCCGAGATTCTTTAGAGAATGATGCAAGAAAGAAAAAACTTGATCAAAATGATGATGTAATCTCTAAAATAATATAATGGTTTTGTATTAGATAATCAAAAACTATTACAGTGGTCTCTCTTTTATAGGACAATAGAGTTAGGAATATTCTATAATTAATAAAATTCTAGAAACATGTAATGAGGAAGAAAACTAATCAATATTTGTATAGTAATATATATATAGTTATATACTTACATACAACATATTATATAGAAGAAAACTAATGTAAATACATATCTAAGGAAGTAATAATCAATATTTGTTAATAATCAGTCATAAACACAACAAAGAAAAATGAATAAGAGTGATTGAGTGACATACCTTTTCTGAATTCAGACTTGAAGTACTTGTAGAATTTCTGCCACTAAATGGTTAAAATAAAAGGCAATTGGCACAAGACAAATGCAAACACTTCTAAGTATTTGAATGACAAATATCCCAAAGCAAAAAGCCAACAACCTAACATTCATATTGTTCAAATTCAGAACTTAAATAAAAACTAAAACATGTCTAAAGTTGTTTGAAATGCACTGAAGAAAATGAACTAAAAATCAAATGGCTCTTCTTCTTCATCCTCTGGCTCCTCTTCATCATGATCACCTTCATCTTCAAGATTATAATTATTATCATCCATTGTGTCACTTTCATTATCATTGTCTTCCTCCGTTGTGTCATCATTTGTCAAATCTATGTCCCTACTAGTTCCCACAGCTCTAGTAGCTCTCCTTGGTCTGTTAGGGCCAGCTTGATATTCAGATGCACCCATGCCAGCGTCAACCTGACTCAATCTCACTCCTTGAGCAACTACAGGGTCATCCGGAACTCCTGTCATCCACTCACTACCCCAATCAAGATCATCTAGGGCAATGGGATCATAACTCTTCTGCAAGTTATCCAATCGCCTCTTCTTAAATCTTTCATGCAGTTGGCGATTGTATTGGATATAGACAAGCTTATCCATTCTTTTAACCTCAAGCTTGCTCCTCCTCTTTGTATGAACCTAAAGAGTAACAAAGTACGTTAAACCATATTTCAAAATATATTTATATAAATACATGTAGTTATTTATTATATACAAATACTATTTCAAGAGGACTAACAAGGTCAAAAGTGCTCCAAGCTCTCTCTGCAGCAGATGATGTGCAACAAAGCCCTAATATACGCTTAGCCATCCATTGTAGATTTCGAGCCTGCCCCCCATATGCATCCCACCAAGCAACTGAAGCAAATTATAATGAACAATCATTAAGTAATAAGTTCAACAATCAACAATACAGTAGTTCACCCACAAAATATAAATTTAAGATACTTACGTGGTGTCTTCACAGTTCTATGTCGAATGGCAATATCTTTGCCAAACATCCCACGGGCCTCCTTGTAGCAATCTAACTCTGCTGAAATTTTATCTTGGACTGTTTTGTCCTCAACCATTTTTTCTAGGCAATCTACAAAGTCAGAATCATATGTGCCAAGCATTGGGTCATTCTTCACTCTAGCTTCGTAATACAATGAGGGATTAAGTAAGAAACCTGCTCCATATAGAGGTCGTGACATCTGAAATGTCCATCTCTTCTCCACAATATCTATGATGGGCTTGTAATCCCTCTCTTTGTGGGCAAAATTCAGCTTTATTTCTTCTTTTGTTTTCTCAATAGCAGCTGCAATATAGCCCATGGCGGGCTTCTCATCTGCATCTACAAGTCTTAAAACCTGCATAAGGGGCTGTGAAGATCTCAATAAATCTTGAATTGCATTCCAAAATGCCCGTGAGTGACAAGTTGCAGATACCATCTTCCCTGCACTTGTCTTTGACCAACTGCTCTCCTCCCAAGCCGTTGAATTGAACAAGGCAAACAAAGTCTCCCTGTGGCCTAGCATGCTCTGCAAGGTAAGAAAGGAAGTAGCAAATCTAGTGACCCCAGGTCGCATCAACTCAGTGTTGTTCTTACTCTTCTTGATAAATGCATCGTGCAACCTGACATGTTGATATATGTAGGCAGTGACCTTCCTTGCCTTTGTGATAACAGAGGCATACTTTCTCATCTTACCAATATCTTCCAGCATAAGATCAACGCAATGTGCAGCACACGGGGTCCAAAATAAATGACTCCTCTTTTCTATCAACTTCTTCCCTGCACTTACATAGTTAGTTGCATTATCTGTTACAACTTGCACAACATTTTCAGCCCCTATCCTTTCAATAGCCTCATCAAGAACAGTGAACATATAATCAGCTGTGTGCACAACAGAAGAAGAGTCAATAGAATATAAATAAAATGAACCCTCAGGAGTATTCACCAAGAAGTTTATTAAATTTCTTTGCCTCCTATCAGACCAACCATCTGACATCAAAGTGCAGCCATGCAACTTCCAATGCTTTTCATGTTCCCTCTCCAACTCTTTGGCCATTGCATATTGTCTCTCCAAAAGTGGTTGCCTCATCTGGTGGTATGAAGGAGGGAGTCCTCTGCCGAATTGTCCAATTGCTTCCACCATCACCTCAAATGATGTCCGGTTCACTGCATTAAAGGGTATACAAGCATCATAAAAGAAGGCAGAAATACTATCATATGCAACCTGTAAGGCTTCCTTCTTAAATGCAGTCTCAATGGTCTTCTGCACTTTTCCCGCCTTCCTTTGTGCTACATACTCAGCAGGAGTAAGATTTGCAAAACCCTCTACAGAGCCCTGCGCAACAGCTTTCCCTTTAGAACCAGCAGAAAATGGAATTTTCCTATTCCCACCAACTATTGGTTGAACATGATTCTCCCCATCGGCGGCATCCTCAACATCAACAACAATATTATCGTCATCATTGAAAGTTGTGTCAACCCTGCGCTTCTTGTTATGTTCTCTATAGTTCCTCAACTCATCACGTATAGTTTGAGAACATCTTGCACATTTGACAATATCAGAAACCCTCCAATGAGATGTTGCTTCAAACGGTTGATCCCACCGCTACTCACATGACCACACAAAGCACATTGTACTTTGTTCTTATCAGATAAATTTGGCCAAAAACCATAATTCCATCCTTGATCCTTCGATTTTGCCTTACGGGTGGGGTCGTTAACAAACTCCCGAAATCGTGGAAGAATCTCCCCAATCGGTGTCGGAAGTTCCGCCTCACCTTCCATGATTTTGGTTCTACATACACACAAAAACAACACAAAACCAAACTATTTTCAATATATTTGTGGAGTGTGGACTATACAACTAAGATGTAAAAATTAAAAATCAGTATGTACTACGTAGGATTATCGTTGCGGCGTTGCCTTTGGATGTGGAGACAGAGGATCAAAAAACTTGGACTACGTGGATGATTAGACCACGGAAGAAGCTTTACCCGAGGTAAGTCTGTCGCAGAGAAGAAGAAACAAACCGAAGTTTGTCGGGCCTGTCGGCTTTGTCCGAACTCCGAACGTAGGAGACGTGGCACGGGGAAAAGCCTCCCGTAGAACAGGGGAGACACGAGCAAGAGAGAAGACTTCCACCGAAGAACACCGGAGAGGATGTAGACGACCCGCCGGAGATCGTTGCTCACCGGAGAATCGGAGAAGAAAGCCACCAGAGCGTCGAGCGGCGTGCGGTTTCCGTCGTGCGTTCCGTCGGGCGACGTTCTGTCTGTCTTGCGCTCGCGTGCGTAATGCGTAGGAACTCCAACGGCCGCTCTCTTTTGTTGCATCTTAAAAACGGCTGACAATATGTATTTAAAAAAAAATTGGTCCCACACAACAAGTCGACCGACCGGCGGATAAGTCGACCGACCAGGTGGATAAGTCGACCGACCAGCGGATAAGTCGACCAATCAGGCGGATAAGTCGACTGACAGGCCGACTAGTCGACCGACCGGTCCGACTTTTTTTTTATTTTTCTTGTCGACAGGCTAGTCGGACCCCTACAAAACGCCTAACCGACTAAGCGGCGACTAGGCGGCGACTAGTCGTCCGCCTCAACAAGTATGGTATAGCCTTTAGCAACGAGTCTCGCCTTTAGCCGTTCAACCGTGCCATCCGGTTGATATTTGACAGTACACACCCAGCGACAACCAACGGGGGAACAATCTGCAGGAGGATCAACTAGTTGCCATGTGTTGCGTTCAGTAAGAGCCTGCATTTCAGCCTCCACAGTCAAGCAGGATGTTTAAGAGCCTGAGAAGCATTTTTAGGAATAGATATAGTAGAAAGAGGAGCAGTAAAGTTAGCAAAATTAGTACCCAGATGATCAGTAGTACAGAATTTTCCAACAGGATGTTTAGTGCAAGTTCTAGTTCCTTTCCTCAAGCTGATAGGAACATCAAGAACAGAGAATACCTACGGTGGTGTTTGATCTGGCACGGAGGATGAAGACGTTGGAGGGGCCATAGAGGGAGTTGTTGTCTTCTGTCTTCTTTGATATACTTTTAGAGGCGGCTTTCAGTAGGAGAAGTAGTATCAGCAATATCAGTAATATCAGCGGTATCATCCATGACAGGTAAAGGTGTATCCAGTAATAAATCCGATGTAAGAGTCGACCCGGTAGAAGAGTAAAAGGGCATGTGCTCAAAGAAAACAACATCAGCAGATACAAACCATTTCTTTGACACAGGATCATAGCAACGATACCCTTTCTAAGTGCGCGAGTACCCTAGCAAGACACAGTCGCTCTGGGATCAAGTCTGGTGAGACCGGGACGAAGGTTTTTGACAAAGCAGGTGCTCCCAAAGATACGAGGAGGCACAGTAAAAAGGGGCGCATCCGGAAACAGAATCTGATATGGAACTTGATTCCCAAGCACAGAAGAGGGCATTCGATTAATTAGGTAACAAGCAGTAGAGATAGCCTCAGGCCAAAAACACTAGGGAACATGATAATGAAAAGGTAAAGTGTGGGCAACTTCAAGAAGATGGCGATTTTTGCGTTCAGCGACTCCATTTTGTTGTGGTGTGTAAGCACAGGAAGTTTGGTGTATGGTGCCTTGTTTTCGACAAAAGTTGCTGACAGAGGCTTGCACAACTTCTAAGGCATTATTAGTGCGAAAAATTTTAATGGGTTTAGCAAACTGGGTCCGAATCTCGGCAAAGAAAGTTGTGATACTGTCAAGAATGGTAGACCTGTCTTTAAGCAAAAACAACCAGGTGGTTCTAGAAAAATCATCAATAAAACTCAAGAAATATATAAATCCAGAAGTACTCGGCATGAATAATGTCAAATGGTTGTTTAGAACTAATACATGATTTTTTTTGAAAAAGATGCTCGGGTCTGTTTGCCCAGTTGGCAAATCTCACAATGAAAAACAGAGTCTAATACATCAGGTAATAATTGTTTCAGCTTTGCTGCAGAAGGATGTCCTAAGCGATAGTGCCATTGGATGCCTGTCACAGAAGATGTCAAGTACGCTGCAGTCTTCGGAACGTCCAGGTAGTATAGCCTGTCTGGTCCCTCATGGTCTGAACCAATCGTCGTCCTCGTGCGCAGATCCTGAAAAATAACACCATCCGGGTCAAACGTAATCGAGCAACGAAGGCTCTTCACAGTTCTATTTACAGATAGCAAATTAATAGGAAACTTAGGAACATAAAGTGTAGACCGCAGAGGCAGGCAACCAGTAGTACAGATATCACCAATCCCAGTAACATGTATCTTAGAGCCATCAGCCAGTGTAACAGGAGGTATAATAGAAGTATTGTGCAGTTTAGAAAATAAAGCAGAATTTCCAAAAATATGAGATGTCGCACCAGAATCAATCACCCATGAGTTTTTACCAGACTGTGTCAGGAGGGCGGTGCTACCATCAGTAGAAGCTTCAGCAGAGGAAGCAAGACGAGCCTGGAGCAGTTTTTCGAATTCAGACCGTATCCAGTCAGCAGAGGGCGGAGCAGAGGTAGTAGCAGTCTAAGTTTGATCCGTCGTGACCTGATTCGCCCAGGCTGGCTTGCCATGCTTGATCCAGCAGCGGTCTTTATTATGGTTTGTCTGTTTGCAGAAAGTGCAGTAACGAGGCTTAGTAGAGTCAGCGCCAGCGTATGAGCCACGTCCAGGTGCAGTAGAACGTCCGCGTCCACGGCCCCGACCACGACCACGGCCACGGAATGAATCTCCAGTGCGAACAGCGAGGGCTGCTCCATCAGAAGTATCAGAAAGGTGTTGTGAAACTGATGGCAAACGTTGAACCCTTTTGAGAACATCCCGAAGGGTAGGCAGAGGATCACTGGATAGGATCTGATCCACAACTCCAGCGAAGGAAGATGGCAAACCAGCGAGGAACTGAACAAGCATAAGTTCGTTCCGTTGACGTTGAACTTCAGTGATGTCGGCAGAAAGCGGATGATACACCTGAAATTCATCCCAGAGAGCACAGCAGGTGGTGTAGTAGTCCTCAATAGAATCAGTGGAAGAAAATTCCTGTTTGGCAAGTTGCTTGAAGATCTCAAAAACCTTCTTAGGAATTTGCTGATGAGAGTATACATGAGACAGTTGCTCCCACATTTCCTTCGCAGTCTGGAGGCAAAGAAGTGACTGGCTGATCTTGGGCTCGACGCTGTTGACCATCAATGTCATAACGTCGTAGTCCTCCTTGGATCAAAGATCGTAGGCCTGCTTAGTCTTTTCATCAGCATCAGTAGTGCGGACCGCCGGTCCTTTGGTAGTCAGATGAGAATAGCGCCCTTGTGCTTTAACATATAGCTCGAAGGAAGCCGCCCAGAGGTGATAGTTGGAGTTATCCAACTTAACTGTAGTGACACACAAGTTGCGTGGGAGGTCAGGTGTCGCCATTGGAAGAGGCAGAAGCACGGATACAGAGAGCAGCAGAAGTCAACAGCAGCAGCAGAAAGCAATAGAAGTCCAACGCATGGACTAGTAGTAGCAGATAGAAGATCCATGCATGGATCTTAGAAAACCCACGTAGGGCAGTAGATAGAGATAAAAAACCTACGCCAACATGGAGGATCAGTCACTCCACCATGAGGCGCAGGCAGAAAGAGAGAGAAACTTCGTTTACGCCATCAACGTGCTAGAACTGAAAAACGCAGGGGCTGTCCGGAGATTTCGGAAATAGAAACAGAGCTAGACGGAAGGGTCTGTGATAGATTAGGCCACAAAAGCGGGTGTAGCTAGGAGATAGGAGGTTGATGGAGAGATTGGAGGGGTGGACGGCGGTACTGTAGCGGCGGCGGCGGTACTGTAGTGGCGGCGGCTAGGGTTGGTGGAGAAGGATTAGGTTTAAGGTGGATCGGCCCGCTCTGATACCATCTAGAAGTCGACAACGAGATTGCTTATTATTGGATGATTAAACAAAGTACAGGGGGCTCTCTTTTATAAGACAAGAGAGTACACATGGTATAGAGATAGCCCATGTGGGATAAAAAGTACACAATAGAAAAGAGAAAAAGCATAAAGCAAAATACACTAAGTATAGAAAAGCAGTAAAGTGTATATACAAATAATATCAAATACACAATTCAATTGCATAGAATGATGCATTTAGATGTAGAAATTATGCTTGTAAAATTTTACAATTTAATTTATTGATTTTGGCATCAAAACAACTAGTTTTTCATTTGTTGCAATTACCTTTGGTATACTAATAAATACCTATTTCCATGTTGTCAAAATGACGTCGATATCGGATACCTCGTTCCTTGCTTTTAACGAATCTTTCATAGTGTTTATTCTACAAGACAGAATTAGCACTTCTCTTATAGTTTTTTGCATATTGTTGCAAAATATGTGGAGATAAAAGAAAATGGTAGCTCACGGAGTAATGAACAAGGTCTCTCTTCTATTCTAGTCGATTCAGGGCTACTAAAGACAAGAAACTCTAGAGGATTCTTATAGTATAGCCAAAGGCAAAGGCAAACAGAATCTCAAACAACTCCAACACTGTGATTTTGGTGACTCTATGGTGTTATGCCCTTCCCAATGTAAGTGATGCATATATTAGTGCCATGCCCACAACTTTCCATAGTTGATTGCTACAACGAAGGAATCGTTTGAATGTCTACACAAGAACTAGACTTGAGGGTTGGCGGTAGCTCTCAAAGGCAAGAAAGTTGTGGGTTGCAAGTGGGTCTACAAGAAGAAAGAAAGTGAAAGATACAAGGCATACCTTGTTGCAAAAGGCTACAATTAGATTGAAGACGTCGATTATAGTGAAGTTTTCTCACTATTTGCCAAGCACAATTCAATATGGATGCTTGTTTCTTTGGTAGCCATTGGAGACTTAGAGCAACAACAACTTGATGTAAAGACATCTTTTCAGCACAACGATCTAGAAGAAAAGATCTACTACATGCAGCATCCACAGGGTTTTGAAGACAAAGAGGATCGTCTAAGATTGCTCAAGAGGTCTCTCTATGAGTTAAAGCAATCTCCTAGACAATAACACATGAGATTTCACTCTTTCATGACACATTTCTAGGCATACCCATGACAATTGTGTCTTCTACAAAGGCCTAGATGACAACTCCTAAGCTTACCTATTGCTATAAGCAAATGATATGCTTAATGCTTCTAGACAAACATATGAGAATGCCAAGATGAGATCTCTTCTAGTCCTAGGTGGAGAATTTGAGATGAACTAAATTAGTGAAGCTAGGATGATTCTTCCTATGAAGAATCACAGTGAAGGAAAAGTTAGCAGCAAAAGTATATCAAGAATGCTCTTCGCAGGTTCGACATGACAGATGGAAGCATGTTTCAACTCCATAGGCTACTCACATCGACTTATCGGCATTCCTGTTTTCACAGTCAGATGAAAAGAAAGAGATGGCACATACCTTAATCCATTGCCATTGGTAGCATCAATATATGTTGTGGTTTGCACAAGACCAAAGATCACTTATACAATCAATATGGTTAGTTGTCATCAAGATCATCCTAGCAAGGCACATTGGCAAGAAGTCAAGTAGATCCTGAGATATTTAAAGGGCACTTCAAGTACTTGATTAGTCTTTCATGGAATTCAAGTAATAGATAGTCGATTTACATTTTACTGGTAACATCAACATGAGTCCTTTCATCAATTACATGTTCACGGTGTGGATTGTTGTCGTTAGTTGGAAAACCATTCTTCAAATTACTATTTCCCTATCCACTACTAATGTAGAGTACATGGCGGCAACAGAAGCCGCAAAGGGGGCTTTATAGCATAAGGAGTTCCTAAAGCAGCTAGGCACATATTAACAAAGAATCATTTTTCATTGTGACAGCCAAAGTATCATACATTTTAGCAAAGACTAGGGCGCTCCATGAGAGAACTAAGCACATTGATGGCAAGTACCACTGCATAAGAGAAGTCACATTCGAGGTAATTTTTTCAAACAAAGAAGATTGAGAATCCATCCAACATGATGACACAAACTCTTCTTTCGAAGTTTGTGCATTGTTTAAAGATTACTTGGTCTTATTTCTACTTGAGCTTTACTCATGTCAGACATGTACAGGAGATAGTAGCTATTTTATGTTATAATATTAAAGAAGATAACAAGAGCTTTTCTAATTCTACTATTGTTTTCAAGTTGAAGACAAGGTGATATTTTTTGTGAAAGTGTCTTAAAAACTCAAAATAAGGTTGCGTTTGGGTGCGGTAATTCGGGGCGGTATTGTAATTTGCCGCGGTACTTGGACTACCGCATTTGTAAAGTCGTCGTTTGGGTAGCGGAATGGGATTTAGGAAATTTAGCAGTTGGAATGTGGTATTTCCCTCACCTCACATTATGCGGACTTCACAAAATCCACCAATATCGACGAACTTTACAAATCACAGAGCGAGGGCTGCAACCCCGATCGCCCCCGACTCCCACCCCGTCGTCTTCTCCCCCGCATCCTTCCGCCTACCATGGCTCATCCTTCCACTGCCACCACAACCAGTACCACGCGATCTTCGTCGCTCCTCCCTTGCACCCAATCCTCTCTGGGGTCGCTAGGGTTTTAACCCTAACCTCTTCTCCTTCCCCATCTTCTCCTTTCCCCATCATCTCCTCCTTCCCCGACGAGGATCTGCTCACGATTGAAGTCGTCGCTGCTCGCGATTGAAGTCGTCAGGTGGCTGCTCGCGTTGTTGCGGTGTTTGCTGCTCGCGATTGAAGTCATCAGGTGGCTGCTCGTGATCTGATTGTTGTTCTAGGGTTTGGCGCACCTCGCTCTTCCTTGCGGAGCAGGTTAGTTCTCTACCTGTCTTGTTCCTTCTCTGACTTCCTCGTCTTCACCGATTTTGCCCGATTTCACCCGCTTTTGCTTCCAGCCCTAGATCTGTGTGCTAGGGTTTCTCCGATTTCGCCCGATGCGCGGGCCACCAATATAGATATCTAGACGGCAGATTTATCATATTCAGTGATCTCGTTTCGAGTTCGAGCACAGCTGCACGAGGAAAGAAAACCAGCGTTTTAACTCAGACCCGTTTCTGCGTTTTGGGGTGACTTGCAGGCGTTTGCGACAAGCAGCTGAAGACGAACGAGGACTTCGTGTGGGTCATCGACGCAGTGCTCGCGGGGAAGTTCAGCGTCGACGTCGAATTCCTTGACCTAAAAGTCGCCTCCACCGCGGTAAGCTTACATATACCTTCTGATTTCGCCACTTCACCTCAGTTATCTATATCTCTTTCTGATCGCTTTAATTTCGTGTCGGTGATACACGTTGCCCCCATTCTAATCAAATTCTTCATCACCCCCAACAACAGGGCGGCGACCCAACTTCCATCTGGTCCGGCGGCTCCATAACCCACCGATCAACAACGACCGCCCTCGCCTCCCTCTCCATCTGGTCAGACGGCGGAACCCTCCCAGCCCACCGCACGATCCTCTCCTCCAGATCCCCTGTCTTCCTCAGCATGTTCTCCCACGCTTCCCTCCGAGAATCCTCCCTCTCCGCGGTCCACATCCCGGAGATGTCCTCCCCTTCCTGCCGCGCCTTTCCCATTTCATCGCCTATATCACTGATCACTGGTCAACCCTATATCCCAGAATCTTCCAGCCCAACCGCCCGCCTTTCCCATTTCATCGCCTGGTTGATCGATTCTACGGTTCCACTCTCCCTTCGTTAAGGTGATTCATTCTTCCATATCCCCTGTATCTGTCTATGATCGTTGTATCGGCCCAACTGTTGCTGCTGGTAACATTCCAGCAAGTTTCCCGGCATTCCCTTCTCGTCACTCACAACTTCTGCAACTAGGCCGCCCAACTTGTGTGCCTGTCTATCCAACTTCTTCCCGACAATTGAATCTGCCTTTTGCTCGTGCTTTTGGTGCTCTGTTTAGCAATGAGGACCCCAGTAATTTTTATGCTTTCATTCATCCCACCTCCACGCCCTCCTCCTCCAGTAATTAATAGAAGTGTGCTATGGTCCTTTCTGTACCATGGGCGTGTGCCGTTACTAATCATGTTTCCTGCCTGTCTTTTTTTTTCTTTCTACAGGAGTGGTTGTGACTTGGGTTGTCTTCTAGGTGTGATTGTCTTGCACTTGGTTAGTAACTTCGTTATTTGTCATTTGATTTTCTTTCTTTTTCCCTGCCCTTTTCTGGTATGATTCACTTGCACCTCATATTATGATACAATGTTGGTCTGTAACATGCTCTTATGAATATTATGATACAATGTTGGTCTGCAACATGCTCTCATGAATATTATAATACAATGTTGGTTTGTAGTATGCTTTCATGAATTAGTTCCAATTATTATAATGCAATGATAGTTTTTCTCTCTCATTTAATACTGAATATAATGTATGGTCTTATATAGTGTTTGATATGGCTTCACATGGAACGAGTGAGTTTTTAGAGCGTCTCCGTAGAAAGAGAATGATGGATGAGGATGAGAAGAAAGAGAATGAAGAGGAGAGAAATAAAGTCATTGTTGGTGTTGCTACCATGACTGTGACTAGTGTGGAAGCATGGTACCATGATAGTTTTATGGTGAGAGATCCTCCTACTGATTGGGATGATGTAAGGAAGTGCTACTTGAATAGATTATACAATGGTACCGATTATGACTGTGTTGAACAATTGCGAGTAAGCAAAAGTGGATTCCATAGGTGTGCGAAGTATTGACAGGGATTGGGGGTTTAGTTCCCACAAAGCATGTTGTAGTCGAAGAAGTTGTTGCAATGTTCTTGCACATCCTAGCTCATAGTCTCAAGTACCGAGTAGTAAGGTTTCATTATCATAGGTCTCAGGAGACGATAAGTAGACAGTTTCAAGCAGTTCTGTGTGCCGTTATGAGAGTGAGCAAAGAATATATTAAACTACATGAGTGCACTCTCAATGGGATTGATGTCATGAGATGGAAGTGGTTTGAGGTATATATATATTTATTAAAGTATTACTTAAATATATATATATATATACTCGTATTTATTTTTTAATGAGTGATAACTTCTTTTTTTGCTTAACTAGAACGGTCTTGGTGCACTTGATGGAACTCATATTCCTCTGAGAGTTCCAGTCGAGAAGCAACCTGCCTATCGCAATAGGAAAGGAATCATAACCACCAACATGTTAGGGGTTTGTGATCCCAACATGATGTTCATATATGCACTTCCGGGTTGGGAGGGTTCTACAGCCGATTCAAGAGTTTTGAAAAATGCATTGTCTAGAAAGGACAATCTTTGCATTCCAAATGGTAAATATCTTTACCTAAAGCTTTTATATAAATATGATATAGAATAATTACATGACTTATAGTTTGTGATGATTCTGGTGTAGGGAAGTATTATCTTGTGGATGCGGGATACACGAATGGTCCAGGGTTCCTTGCACCATATCGAGGAAAAAGGTATCACCTAAATGAGTGGGTGGGGAATAGGCCACAAAATTATAAGGAGCTATTTAATCTCCGCCACTCTAGTGCCAGAAATGTAATCGAGAGAGCCTTTGGACTTCTGAAGAGTAGATGGAGTGTTTTAAGGACAAGCTCCTTTTTCGGCCTCAAGACACAAGTGAGGATAATAAATAGTTGTTGTATGCTACACAACTATATCCTACTTGAAAAACAAGACGATCCTGTATTAGAAGCCCAACATAGAAGAATCCTTGATGAAGTGGACAGGGAGATCATGGTAGAAACACCTGCTGATGAGCTAATTACACATGTAGAGGTGACCGGTCAGTGGACAGGATTTCGAGATGCTTTAGCACAAGGCATGTTTGAAGACTATCTACAAAGAGGGACTGTTTGATGTTTTATCTTTTCTTGTGTACTAGAACTTATATGTAGTTCATGTTTTATCTTCGTATGTGTACTAGAACTTATTTGTAGTTCATGTTTTATCTATTCAAATGTATTAGACCCATATGTACTACGTGTATTGGTGTAATCTTTACTTATGTACTAGAACTTATTTGTAGTTCATGTATTATCTTTTGTTTTATTGTGTATATTGCTAGAGTTTTGGAATGGCTTCCAAAAAAGGGAAGGAAAAGACTACATCACAAAATGACTACTTCCGTTGGGACTTAGCTAAAGAAAGAGCTTTAGCTAACATCCTAAGAGATCAACGGAGTCTTGGTCGTAAAGGAGATAATGGGTGGAAAACAGTTGCCCTAAATACAGCTGCAATGTCAATCAATAGCACATTTCACACTAAACTCACAATCAATAATGTGAGAAACTGTGTGAGAACATGGAAGAAGACCTATGCAGCCGTGAGTGATATTCTCTCACAAAGCGGATTTAATTGGGATGGCACAAAACAAATGGTCAGTGTGGATAATGAGGATGCTTGGAATGAGTATGTCAAGGTATATCTTGTTTTAGCTTTTCAACCTTTCACCAACTAAACTCAAACTACATTGCATCTATTAACATAACACTATTTTATAGTCACATGAGGATGCCAAGAAATACCGCTGGAAGGTCATTCCAAATTGGGATGACATTGTGGACTTATGCGCAAAGGATAGAGCCACTGGGGAAGGTGCAGAAACGGCTGCTGAAGCAAATGAGGTGATGGACTTGGAGTCGGTGGATGAGATGGATACGGCAAGCATAGATGAGGATACAATGTCCACCAGCTCAACTGAAAAAAGAAAGAAGCCATCAACTGAGTGTACACCCTCAAGGAAGAAGGGAGGTGGTACTTCAATTGCTGCTGCCGTGGAAAAGATGGCTTCCAGTTTTGTTGACTACATGAAGGCCATATCAGGTCCAAAAGGTGTTGACCCACAGGCTGTGTATGAGGAGCTGTTTGCCGTTGACGGACTTGATGATTCCCAGAAGATGAAGGCATGCATGTGGTTCATGGACAATGAAAAGCAGTTCTCTCTATTGAAGTCTCTGCCTATGGAGAGAAAGAAAGAGATGATTCTCATGTTAATCTAGGTATGATTCGTGTTGATCTTTTATTATACCTTGATTTAATGGTGTTTTCTGCTATAGTATTATTACGGATCTGCTTCTACATCTTTGCTTCTGTTCATGTACTGCCTATTATCACTTTGCTTCTGTTCGTGGATGGTGGTGGCTTTGTTGGGTGGCTGTTGGTGTATTGTGATGGTGTTGTTGGCCGTAGGAGGTGAGGTGTTGGTTTGCTGTATTGGTTGTGGTGTACACGGTGGACTGGATTGTTGATTGGTGTTTTGGTGGTGATGTGGGTTAATGGTGTTGTGGGTTGATGGTGGTGTTTGGTGGTAGTGTTGGTTGTGGATGGTGGCTGTTATGTGCATGCGTTTGCTGGCTGTTTTGTGGTGGGGCTGCTAGTTTTGTGGTGGGGGTGTTGGTTTGGTGTTGGAAGTTTCATCAAATCCATGTCTACTTGCTTGCTTATTGTTGGTTGCTTACTCACTTATTTGCTTAGTTGTTAGCCATATAGTTTTTAATTATCAAGCAACAATATTGGTTGTTTCTATTAGCCTGTTTTGTCTAATTAGCCGGTTTTCTAATTGGTTCATGTGAGTGAAGAGAACCCAAGCAGCTGCTGCATGGACTGAGAATCCAAGCTGCTGCTACATGGACTGCTGCTGCCCGTTTCTAATTAGCCCATTTTCTATTTTGTTGGTGTTTTGTTAGGGGTTTATCTCAAGTTGTTGCATCATGAAATTTTCTGTTAAGAGGTTGTAGTCTATGTTTAGACATGGTAGAATGTGTGATGTTATTTTGTGCAATTATGTAGTATGTTTGGAATGGTTAGGGGTTAAACGTGGTGTGCTATTTCACTCTTTTGATGTGGCTGTTGTATTCGAATTTGTAGTTGATTCGTGTGGTGATAGTGATGTGGTTGATCACATGACGTTTTGTACTTTGTGTAAAATTGTATGTTTGATTACACAGTTGAATGGTTAAATTCGAGAATGATCATGTCACAATTTGCATATCGTACGGGAAAATCATTGGTGCAAAGGTTGATATGTATGTTCAGATTGCGCACATTATCAATTGGGTTGTGTACCTTGTAATTATATTAATACAGATATGTATAATTTTTTTTTGGTTAAATTCACATCAACATAAAATATGAATACAGATGCCTTGTGTATTAATATGGATGGCTTGTAAACAATACAGTTGTATGGTTTTGTTGAATTCAAATCAACGTGAAATATGGATATGGATGCCTCGTGCCATGTAGCAGGTTAAATATATAATTATGTATTGATTTTATGAAAAAATAAAAAATGCTGCATTTCAAATACATAATTACCAAACAACGTAATCTGGAATGTCAGTAATCATAATTACTGCATTTCTAAATAACCACTCAGCCAAACAATGTAATTAAGAATCTCGGGATTTATAACTTAGGTAATCAGAATCCCCTGACTTGCTGATTACTGCAGAAGTCACAAATGGGGCGCCCAAACGCAACCTAAAGTACATTTGACAATCCCGACGTCTACATTGAGCCTCACCATATTCGGGATGAATATTAGCATCTTCATGAAGTATTACGGTCAGTTATTTGATTGTATGTAGGGCTGTAAATGGGTAGGGTATGGTGCGGGTATGGTCATATCCATAACTGAAACTGTTTAGTTAAGCGGATATGGATACGGTTATATACCCGCTTTGTCAAAAGTTATACCCACAACATACCCATATCCATATAACGCCGGGTATATGGATGGGTAATTGGGTATACGGTTATGTTTAACTTGCTATAATAATACACCACAAACTTGAGATACAATAGACTACCTCACTTAAATAGATAGGTTATGGAAAAATATCATTCAAGGTAGAGGAGAGAGGAGCCGAATGAGAGAATGACTTTATTTCTTTCTTAATTTAATGAAATGTACTTGTGTGGCTATGAAGGTGTGTCAATGGATTTTTTCATTATACTATTGTAAGGTACTTATATTTACTAGATGTGAGTGGTACAATATGGAGCACTACATTCTAATATAAATGTCTACTATATTAAGATACATATACTTGCTAGATGTGAGTCCTACGATATACATTATTACATTTTAATGTAAATTATCTACATAAAAATATAAGTAAATGGGTATATGGGTATACATGATATGTGTATATACATAACCATAACTTTATCCTGTAAGAGGCGGGTATGTGGGTATAAGGGTAAGCGGTTAGATGGTTATACCCACAACGTGTTTAGTGGGTATGGATTTGAGGGTATGCAGGTATACCCATATCCATTTACATCCCTAGTCTATATGCGGTCCCCCTAGATCATATTTGGGGAACAATCATCTTCAGCTGGTGGTTCACTAAATAAGGACCACCCAGACCGTAATTGTGCATACAGTTACAATTACCATCAGGAGACTAGATTGTGTATAGTCCACACCAACTGTATCGTGGTCATGCATGTGTCTTGATCCAGCCAGAACTCGGCTTATGGGACCTACATCATCCTAGACATGAAGAGGCATCGAGATACGTTATAATTCGGCGAACTAAAAATCCAAAGACGGGCCTAGGGTTTCAAGCCTCTTTGAGTTCCTTTTCAAGCAACCTTCTTCTACTGTTGGCGTTTGGGTGTAGCGAGGATTCGGTATTGTTAACAAAGGTGCCGCAATGCTACGTGCAATGCAGCGTTAGGACAAGCAATGAGCCTTCTCCCCTTTTGTTAATAAGAGAAGTTGGAGAATTTACATAGAGGTCCAACAGGATATAAAAATTACAAAATAGAATAAATAGTTGAATATATATGAAATATATTAACACTCCCCCTCAAGCTGGAGTGTACACATCGTATAGGCCCAGCTTGTTGCAAAAACTCTGAAATGTTGTTGGACTCAATGGCTTTGTAAGAACATCTGCAAGTTGATCTTCAAACTTGACATGCGGAGTCACAACAGTTCCATTCTTGATCTGATCTCTAATAAAGTGGCAGTCAACCTCTATGTGCTTAGTACGTTCATGGAAGACTGGGTTCTTGGCAATGTAGAAGGCAGCTAGATTGTCACATCTGATCTCTATAGGAGACAAAATAGGAATCTTTAATTCAGAAAGTATAGATTGAACCCACTACAACTCGCAACATGCATGTATCATTGCTCTATACTCAACTTCTATGCTAGATCTTGCCACAACATTTTGCTTTTCCAGGTAATAAGATGATTTCTAAGAAATGTGCAATATCCAGACATAGACCTCCTGTCATTCAGATTACCAGCCCAATCTGCATCTGCATAACCAGTAAGAGAAAGTGTGGATAAAGGAGTCTTCGGCCTATAATAGGTGATTCCCTTACCAGGTTCACCTTTCAGATATCTCAGAATACGGCAGACTGATGTCCAATGAGACTGTTGGGGTGAGCTCATATGTTGACTCACCACTCCTAAAGCAAAGGAAATGTCCAGACGTGTGACTGTCAGATATATCAATTTACCCACAATTTTCCTGTAATATCCTACATCTAGATAATCAGTATCATCAGTCATCTCCTTCACATGATAGTCCATAGGAGTAGACACAGGCTTGGACTCACTCATACCTGCTTCCTGTAGTAAATCCAGCACATATTTTCTCTGAGACAAATTGGTACATGCATGAGATCTAAGTACTTCAATGCCCAGAAAGTATCTCAGTTTTCCCAGATCATTTGTAAGAAGTGCCCATGCAAGCCTTCTTTCACACGAGATATGCATGTAGAATCATTGCCAGTGATAACTATATCATCAACATACACAAATAATAATAGATCCACCAAAAGAACTAGAATAAAATAAGGAGTGAACAGTCACAGAACGAGAAAAACCAATCTTCAGCACAACATCGCTGAACTTGTCAAACCAAGCTCTAGGGGATTGTTTCAATCCATAGATTGCTTTCTTCAATCTACACACCTTCTAACACTCCCCCTGAGCAACAAAACCAGGTGGTTTCTCCATGTATACCTCCTCTTGTAGATCACCATGAAGAAAGGCATTCTTGACATCGAGTTGAAATAGAGGCCAGACAAAGGTAGTAGCCAGAGAAATAAGAATACGCACAGAATTCAGACTAGCCAATGTTGAAAAGGTCTCAAAGAAATCAACCCCATATGTCTGAGTGTACCCCTTTGCCAACAGTCTAGCTTTCAATCTCTCCACCGAACCATTTGGATTATGTTTTACTGTAAATACCCATCTGCATCCCACAACATTTTTATCTGGAGGAAAGTCAAACAAGTTCTCAGGTGTTGTTCTGTAAAAGAGCAGACATTTCAACATTCATCGCCTGTTTCCAGCCAATATCCTTCATAGCATCAAGATGATTTCTTGGAATGACCATAGAATCAATCCCAAGAGCAAATGAACGGGCCTGCTAAGATAATTTGGACAAACAATACACATTTGCAATAGGATGCCGAATAGTACAGGAACGGGTACCTTTGCGAACAGCAATGGGAACATCAAGGTCAGATGGTTCTTCTGGAATCCCTTGAGTAGAGGAAGACGGGGAAGGCTCGGAGACTGGAGTCGCTACCTCCTCTGGATCTTGTTTGCTTCGTCTGTTGTAAACATGTTAATATTGTTGAATTAGAGGACCATCTGTTGGCTACTCTTCCTGAATTATAGTATAGTCAGGAATGATAGGTGGCACTCTCTCACTCTGATGTGGTGGTGTCACTCTCTCACTGGTATCTGATGGTGGCACTCTCTCACATAATTGCTCCCCCTTACTGGGAACACTAGAGAAATATGGAGTGGATTCATGAAATGTCACATCCCTAGACACACATACGACGGAGACTTGGACAATAACACGTGTACCCTTTGCTAGTGTTGGAGTACCTAAGAAAAAGAGTCCTAATTGACCTAGGAGATAACTTATCATCCATAGGATCAAAATTGTGGACAAAGGAAGTACAACCAAACACTTTGAGGGGAACAAGAAAAGGTTGATCTTTGGGACGTAAGACAGAGAATAGGGTACGTCCTTGGAGCACAGAAGATGGTTGCATGTTGACTAAGAAGCACGGATACGGATACGTATCAGATACGGGTACGGGTACACGGATGCGGCAATTTTCAAAAATATAGGATACAGGTATGTCATGGATACAGCAATTTTTTTTAAATTTATTTTAATATTTTAAAAAATAACCAATATATTTATTTTAAAAATAGATGAAGACAATCAAATTTCATTCAAAAGTCACAATATTTCTAAAGAAAATGGAAACCAATACTATAATATCAAACAATGATTTATAAAGGGGCCTTTCATTCATATTAATTTGAGACAAGTTACAAAAAGACATGATAATATCATATTCTAAACCTTTCACATTTCATGTATCATGTAATGTTGTATTGTAAAGTGAGTTGTGTCATCTGTGATACCAAACTATCTTCTCTCATGTATAGCTAGCTACTATGAAGCACGAATATAGATACAGAAATGGATATGGGTACGGGTGCGGTACGAGGATACGACAATTTTCAAAAATATTAGATACAGGTACAACATGGACAACAGTTTTTTTAATGTTTATTTTGAAATTTTAACAGAAAATACCAATTTCATTCTCAAATCACAATACAATAGGGGGGGTCTAGAGTTGGAAGTCACATGGTTTTGGGATTTTGAGGGATCACGCGAGTGGGGTGCTCTCTTGGCTGCTAAATAGGTTGGTTGTATCCTGGTTGCATTGAGGTCATTTCATGCTAATAAAAAAAGGAATATGACTTAAGAAGTATTTGGTATGTATTAGAGAGTATCTAGGGAGTATTAGTATCAAATATGTATTCAATATTGGTAGGACACCTATTTTGGAGTATCGGTACTTCATAGGGGGAGACATAAGGATGGAGATGCAATGATCATCTTCAAAGGAGATGAAATAGATATTGTCTAGATAGAAATTCAGAGTAAATCACAATGGATTTAGTCACCAAAACAAGAGGCATGTACCCAACGATACTAAATTGAAGCCTTTCATAGAATATGGAGGACATCAATGTGCATAAAACTTGCACCTTAGCAAGGAAAGCATTTGGAAGTACCATGTAAAGGTGAATGAATTGGTTTACAATAAAGACCAAACAAAAATCCAGATTACATATTGAAGTTCTTTAAAAAGGTGAAATCCCAAAAAACATAGGAGGTAGAAACAATAAAGAGAAGAAGGAAGATTGGCATTTAGCAAGAGGAATGGTGACTAACCTTGAACTACTTCAAAGAAGCAACTATGACAGCCTTGCTGCAAGCTACTACTTAGCAGAGAGGGTTATGACATGAGTTGGTGTCAAATGCTAATCAAGCAATGTCATGCCCAGATTTTTTTTCTAGGTTTTACTGATCGGATACGGCAGGATACGGATTAGGAGTATCTGATACGTATCCAGAAGTATCCACAGAGTATTGGCATCCAATACGTATCGAATACGGGTACGGCACCTATTTTGGAGTATACGTGCTTCACAGCTTGTTGATAAGGAAACAAGCAGTATGTAAAGCGTCAGACCAGAATCTCTTAGGAACATTAGATTGAAACATGATTATCCTGGTAATACCAAGAAGATGACGGTTTTTCCTCTTTGTTGCCCCATTTTGTTGAGGGGTGTGAAGACAGGATGTACGATGTATCATCCCAACAGAACTACAAAAATTAGCCTAACATTTTGAACATACTCCAAGGCATTATCAGATTGAAGAACTTTAATATTGCAATCAAATTGAACTTTTATTTCTTGATGAAAATGCTTGACAACGGATAGCACAGACTCTCGACTTTTCAACAAATAAATCCATGTCATACGCAAAAAATCATCCACAAAGGAAATAAAATAACGAAAACCATTATAGCTATGGTCTTTTACAGGACCCCAAATATCACTGTGGACCAACTCAAAAGGATAAGGCGCTCGTTTATTGACACGGTCGGGATAAGACATTCTATGATGTTTCCCCAGTTGACAGGACTGGCATTTTAGACACGACACTTGAGACAACTTCGATTCTAACTTCCTCAGGCTCTCTAACGAAGGATGTCCATATCTGTAGCGCCACAGTAAGGGAGAACGACTCAACAGGACAGCTGGAGCAGGAGCAGATACTTGGCGAGGCAGACTGTCACCGTGGAAGAGGTAGAGATCACCTTTCATAGGCCCCCCACCAATCGTCCTCATACTCTTGAGATCATGTAATACAAAATAAGAAGGTCCAAAAGTTACCGTACATTTCACAGTATCAATCAATTTAGCAACAGAGAGAAGATTAAAAGGAAATGTAGGCACATAATGTACAGATTTAAGATCAATTTTAGGAGTCAGGGAAACTGGTCCACTGGCTAACACTCTCCTCACTAAACCATCTGCTATTGTTACAGATTTGTGAGGAATATGTGAGTCAACAGAATGAAGTAGTCTCCTCATATTAGTCATATGTTGTGACACTCCAGAGTCAACCACCCATGATGAAGTAAAACCAGAAGCCAATAAAGAGGTAGCCTGATTACCAATGGTGAACGCCAAGTTGGCTGAAGACGATGACCCCAAACTCAGATGTTGGGTAGCCAGAATAAATCTATCATATTCGTCCTTGGTGAGTGTGATACCTGAAGAACCAGAACTCAAAGCAGGAGGCTCAGTAGACTCAGTAGTGGTAGCATAGTTTGCTACTCCCATAGGTGGTGCAGCAGGTGTACCATGCTTCTTCCAGCACTTCTCAATAGTATGTCCATGTTTGTCACAGAAAGTACACTTAGGGCGAGTGACATGTCCTCGTCCCTTAACTGTTCGTCCTCCTCTCACTGCAGCAGCTACAGAAGCATGGGAATCTCTAGAAGATGAGACTGCTATAGAATCAACAGGTTCAAAACTTTCCTGTAAAATCCTTGAGTAAGCCTCTTCCAAACTGGGAAGTTTGTTAGAAGCTAGGATGACGTTGTGGGTTGAACTGCACGAAGAACTCAGACCAGATAAGAACTTTGTTGTAATCAAGTCATCTCTGTCTTTGACTTGTTCCTGGACAGTCACTGGATGATAGAAGCTCAGCTCTTGTGCAATACCTTGGATCACTCCAAAGTATTCTTCTAAAGGTTTGTCTCCCTGTTGTTCTGCAAAGAGACAGTCATATATCATGAACTGACGAAGCGCATTCTTCTCTTAAGAATAATGTTTCTTTACTGCATCCCAGATCTCTTTGGCAGTAGTATAGAACATGAACCACGAGGCAATCTCAGGTTCCATGTTCCCTCATAGCCATGTCTTCACCAGACTATTATGACGCTTCCATTCAGCATAACCTTTGTCAGTAGACGCAGGAGGATCAAAATCAATGTGTCTCACCTTGTCACGTGACTCCAACACTGTATGGACATCATTCATCCATAAGAGATAATTCTTCCCGTTCAGCTTGATGGAGGGAATAGGTGACATCTCACTGTAGATGGTAGATGCCTTGGTGTCCTTCATGATTTCACGAGAAGAAGAGTGACGGATTGATGCGTCACGGGAATATTTGAGTGACGGAGAGATACACGTCACGTCAAAGAATCAGATGCATATCTGACGCATCCACAACCCTTAACGGAAGTTCCCTAATCATACATGGAGGAAATGTGATTAGGAATTTCCTAAGTAATGACGGACCCCCTTCAGTTTGGGATTTAGAAATCTGTTGGATCAACCGAAGGACCCGACGATCCAAATAGAGGGGTTGCGGCTGTTGCGCCTGCTCCGGGCGGCGGCTGCTGCGCCCGCCTTGGCTCTGCGGCGGATGTCCTTGCCCTGGGCCGACGACGCAGCGGGCCTGGGCGGCTGCTCGCCGGCGGCACCCGCTGTGGCAGTTGCTGGCCGACGGCTGCTGGCTGCCCTGCGGCGCTGGCCGGTGGCTGTCGGCGGCGATGCTGGTGGTTGCTGGCGGCGCTGGTGGCTGCTGACGGCGACTACGTGGGGTAGGGTTAGATAACCTGCTCTGATACCATGTTAACAGAGGTGTCGTAATGCTACGTGCAATGCAGCGTTAGGAGAGGCAATGAGCCTTCTCCCCTTTTATTAATAAGAGAAGTTGGAGAGTTTACATAGAGGTCCAGCAGGATATACAAATTACAAAATAGAATAAATAGCTGAATATATAAGAAATATATTAACAGGTACTTTTTCTTTTCTAGAATCACCCTCCCAATAATTATGTCCATTAATGATATCATATTCGTCAATAGATGTTGGCTCCCATGTTGAGAATTAGCTGAACCACTATATATCATGTTTTGTGTTTGTGTGCTTGTTATTCTTTGTTGTTACCCATAGTGCATATTCAGATAACTTTTTCAATTCACACTTCCACATCTCTACAACAAACTCATTGGAACTTGTTCGGGTCTCTCATTAGTTTCTGTTAAAATATAAGATTGATTAAATAGGAATAGATAGATACAAAGACTGACAGCCTCTCCTTTATATAGGAGGAGAGACGCCCTATTACTTAGGACCCAAGTAATCTAGACAGGCCGGAATATAAAGGCCCACTCATACTTGTCAAGGCGGTCAGTCGGTCACCTTTCTAGCTTGGGCGACTAGCCGACTACTCGTCGACCAATCGACTAGTCGGTCACCCAGTCGTAGGTATGATATTTACATAATATTTATCATCTACATATAGTTATATATAATAATCATATAGGTCCAATAATGTAAGCATGTATCCAAGCATAAATAACCTAGATTTGGTAAATAATGTCATAAAACACCTCAAAATTTTTGAATGAAGACTATTCGATGTATTCAAATTAAACAAATATAATTAGATAGAGAAAAGTGATATACCATTATTGAATTTAGACTTTTAGTGCTTGTTGAATTGTTGTAACTAAATTAATTGAACTAGTGTATTGTCAATGAAATTGATGTTCACATCAAATTATTGCACGAGATAAGGGGTGGGGGGGATTTGAATAGCAAAAACAAAACTTATTATTCTTGGCTCTGGCCTAACTAAGCGGCCGCCCAGGCTTGGTTTGGGCCGACCAGTCGGACTAGTCGGCCGACTAGCCGACCAGTCGGCCTGGGCGGACGCCAAACTGAGGTCTAAATTTAGGCGCTAGGCTAGTCGGACCCCCCTCCAGCGACCAGCCGACTAGTCGGCGACTAGTCGTCGACTAGTCGGCTGACTCAACAAGTATGGGCCCACTAAACTAATTAGCCTATTTAACTAATAGACTAATATAGACACTTTAACACTCCCTCAAGCAGGAGCATGGGTGAAACGCATGTCCAAGCTTGGAGAGTTACAGGACTCGATAAAAAGAAATGATAAATGAAAGATGAAGATAAATATCACTCCCATAAAATATGTTACTCCCCCTTAATCAATACTCCCCCTGAATCAAATAGTGATGATGACTTTGCAGGCTGAAGATACTCGAGCTTTGAAGAAGGTCTTCCTTGAAGTGCATCTGAAATGAAGACATCTGAAGATACTCTGTAGGCTGAAGAATGCGCCACTGGAATACGTGCTTAACGTGGCACGAATGCGGATATAGTGTCGACGAATGGACCTGATACTACAGCAACTCGCCACTGGAATACGTGCTAAACGCGGCACGAACGCAGACGGACGATCTGCTGCTTGATACGATGCAGGAACAATGGGGGCTTGACAGGAAAGTAGATATCATCCATCAAGGAAAGTCCCAAGAGGATCAGCTACAAGCGATGTCGATACAGCAGATGCGGCTCGGAGAAGACGTGATGAAGCAACTCGGTGAAGATAAAACTTTGAGCTTCTGAAGAAGCACCCATGTGTCTCATGTGAATGCAGCGGAAGGAATACATCATCAACAACGGATATGGTGTCGATGCTGGATCTTCACTGCTGGCTCAAGTAGAGAACTGGTGTGCTGAACAATGTGAAGCTACATGAAGATAGCCTGGAATATATATAATCTGAATACATATATCATCATCTCATCTCATACTCTCTCTCTCATACATTCTCTCATATGCTCTCATGCTCGCTCTCTCTTCTCATCTCTTTCTCTCCTCTCTATCCCCCCCGCACACCAAATGCGACAAGAGTGAGTGTTTGGTGTGGAGAACTGGATATATGACCCCCCCATAATGTGGACAAGGGATACACATACGATATGGGGGGAGGGAACGAAAAAAGGCTGAAAAAAGAAAAATATGTGAAATGGAGATGGGTAATATGTGGAGAATGAAACCGATAGCCAAAGAGGGTATACTAAATGGGTTAACATGTGATCTGGGTAGAAAAATAAATGGATCTAATCCCGACCCGAAAAGGGGGTTTGTTGGCCCGTTAGGGCAACAAATCCGGGGTGCGGGGGCGGAGTCCCCGTGAAAAATCCAATTAGGTCTAAATTGGATCCGATTAGCAAAAGATAGGACCGATTAAGGATCCGAATAGAGACAGGGATAATGCATATGGGGGCAGTAAACATGGTTGTTTGGTAGCGGTGGAGAGTGATGGGTGATCGCCTACTGTAGATGGCAGCAGTAGCATGATGACGCACAACGCAGCAACAACTTGCGGATGAAGATCGTCAGGATGATGATGAAGTGGAGCAGCAGCTTGCGGATGATGGCTGGATATGACGCTCGGCTGATGAAGCACTTTGTCGCAACATAGGAGATGACAAAGGGTCTCCTGCGTGACTCCGGAGATATTGCATGCCAAGAGGATGCATGCGGAGCCAAGGCCGACCCTCTCCAAAGCGGCGATGAAGGCTGATCTGAAGACTTCATGAGATGGAGCGCCGATTGAAAAAAATGCGATCAAGATTTGGGATACGGTTGCGTGGATAACGCAACACTGCAGCCTACAAGCACAGATACAATGGCGAGAGGCAATAGCTTGCGGGATAGGTGTATCCTTTTCACATCGCCGTTGATCAAGCTCTTCTGTCGCTGTGATAAAGTCGATACCATCAACCTCTTGTCGATAGTATCGACGACGGGGATGCAGGTTGCTTCACGGATGGTCGGCGGCTGTTCCTTTAGGATGGCGGCTTGGATGATGGTCGTTTGCTGGAGATGGCGGGAGCTAGGGGCGGTGCTGCTTCTGTTGGCTGCAGCGGCGGCACCCGTTGGTGCTACTGCCGGCGGCGCCGGCTGGTGCTGCTGCTGGTGGCGGCAGCGGCTGCTGCTGATGGAGGCGGCGGCTGGTGTTGCTGGCAACGGCGCCGGTTGCTGTTGTTTTCGGATGGCGGATGGAGATTACCGCCGTATATGGCTGTTAGAGAGAAAGGGAAGAAAGAGCCATGTAGGCCGGATTTGCCTAGCGGGCAGTCGGCCTAGGCCATGGCAACGGCCGCCCACAGGCGGAGAGAGCCCGCGGTTGCTCTCTTCGGAGAGAGGAGCGGTGGCTGCTGCAAGGGAGAAGTCGGCGGCTTGGAGAGAGAGGGAAGCGGGGCGGCGGATTAGGGTTCCCTTAGGAGCGACGGCTCTGATACCATGTTAAAATATAAGATTGATTGAATAGGAATAGATAGATACAAAGACTGACAGCCTCTCCTTTATATAGAAGGAGGAGAGACGCCCTATTACTTAGGACCCAAGTAATCTAGACGGGCCGGAATATAAAGACCCACTAAACTAATTAGCCTATTTAACTAATAGACTAATATAGACACTTTAACAGTTTCATCCCCAACAGTTTGCATTGTTATGTTTGAATTTTTATACCCAAGTTGAAATGGGATTCTCCCATGCTCCAGCTTGAGTGAGAGCATTCAAGAGTAACTTTTGTCTTGTATTAGGGTCTTGGATTGTGGCTGATTAGTTTTTCTGTCCAATTTTGTATTTCCAGCTCTATGTGTGTGTGTGTGTGTGTGTGTAGGATTTGCTCACTTATTACAACACTTTCTTCCTTCACTATATTTCTTCACAGAATCCATGGCCCTTGGATCAGGACAAGACCGCCAATAACTTACTAGATGAAGGTCGATCTATAGCTGATAGTAAGAGTGAGACTGGCAATTTTTACCTCTGTTTTCTCTTCAATATGTGTCTAACTGAGAAAATTAGTAGTGTAAAAGAACGAATGTTACCTTCAAAATAATTCAGAACAACAAAAAAACATCCACGAGGAACAGAAAATAAAAGGGGTTTGGTGATAACATAGTATCAGATCCTACATCCACGAGAGAGAAACCATGTAGCGTATTCCATGTTGAAAGCATTACCCTTAACATAGATCAACATATATGTGAGAGTTTTCCAAAGATCCAATGTTCATTACAGACCACTCACAAGGCAAAGAACAACTTCCTAGCATGGCCCAGGTACATAAATCATTATATCAGAAGTACTTCCATATTATGAAATTATTCAAGATAAAATATTGGAACAGGCTTATATAGCACTATAAAAAGCAACAAAATTATGCAAGAACTATTCATTACCTAAAAGCCTAAGTGAAATAGGTAGTTCTGCCTGCAGAAGTATTCTTGCATGCTGCAATATATCCTCTTTCGATTGAATATAGACCGGCAATGATGTAGCTCTATTCCTAACCTGTATATTTTAATTGGAAGCAAAATCAGTAGAACAAAAACATATATAAGCCAGACCGAGTTTAAAATATTACCTCAAAAGTTGACATCTTCATTTTCAATGTCAATGTTCTTCCATAAATAGATTCCTTTTGCATGTCGTTGGATAAAGCTTCGGCAAGTTCTTCTGCAAAACAGTAATAAAAGTTGCGCAGGATATAGTGATTGCAGGATAATAGGATGAATCTGAACATGCTATATTAAACACCGCAAATCGGTTGACACAAGAAAAAATCTATTACTTCGTAAACATTCTTTTTCAACTATAAACTGGATACAGATACTGGCATCGGGATCAGAGGCAAACTTTAATAGTCTATATGTCCAACCAACCCTAGTTGTCATTTTTGTGGCAACCAAGAACACTTCTTAGGTACAGCCACTTTAGACCTACCTAGCAAGGTAAACACGGAACCCCCCAATGGCCTGCAAATCTAGGGAGCCATTAAGCCATGTAGAGGCAGGCTGCATGTCAAGCTCAATCATTTTGGAAGTGTGTATCATTAATGAAGAATCAAACCCCTATCCACTAGGCCACTCCTGGCAGGCAAAAGCTGGTTGTTAATATTAGTAGAGCCAGTGCATACGGAAGAAAATACCCTCTTTAGAGAAAACACAGCTATCTAGTAAAAAATAAGATTCCATGACCAAACTTCCAAGGAAAAACTTCATATACGAAACCTGTCAAGATAGAGCATAGGAACTGCATTAATCTCGGTAATCATCCCGAAGGTAGAATTTATAGACAAAAAGGGGTTAATGACAGGATAACAACTCATTGTATGATTCCTATCTTCATTAGCATACTTGCATTTGTAATATATCACATCTTCAAAAATGACCTCAATGCATGGTAGATACTACTGTTGTTCAAGCTCGTCTTTGAGAGAACTTTTGAGTTCAAACTCCAAGGCACAGCAAGACTAGTCAGTAAAACTCATTTAAGTCATTATCATACACATTCAAGAATAATTCAGCCTTAAAAATAATGGACAGTTTAACACACTACGCCCACAATCTTTTGGGAAACGGTCTAGTAGTACAAAATTCTATTAAAAAAATGATTCTATGGCAAACAATAAAAGGAGAAATGAAGCTAATACATAAGTCTATCTCTTCATAAATCTACTAGAGAAGCAAGCATACACAGCGTGAAACTTGTCTCAACAAGTTCAGGGTCACATATGTTGTCAAAACATGAGCACCATCTTTGTCTTACAGGACGAGGCTGAGTTGCTACCTCTTTGGACATTTCGAAAGATAAAAGATTGTATTGAATTCTATTAATATATGTGTTGTTATTACTGTTCTGTTATTTTATATTATAGTTGGACCTCTCTGTAATTGTTCCAAATATTATAAATAGAAGGGTACACTCATTGTGTAACCCTATGCTCTCCAATTCTTGTGTTATGTTACATGGTATCAGAGCAGGCCTACATCCAGCCGCCGCTCGTGCCCTCCCTCCCTCCCTTCTCTCTCCTTCTCCGACACCCCCCCCCCCGCCTCTCTCTCTCCTTCCCCGGCCGCCCGCCCGCCGCCGGCAGTGCAGCGCCGGGGCTGCTAGCCGTCGGGACACGTAGGCCGTCGGGGTCGTCTCTCCCGCTTGGTTCTGGGCTTCGTTTGCCCGCAGGTTTGATTTATGTCTGAAGACCTTCTTTGGATCTGTTGTTTGCCTGCCTGCCCGTGTGACCGGTTGAGTCACCATGTCCCTTGTTGCGCTCCAGCGTAGCCGTTATGTGAAGTGGTCCTTCCGATCCGTAGCTCTGTGCCTGCTGCTACCTACCTGAAGACGTAGGTAGCCTTCTGCTGCCTGTTCCTGCCTGCTACTACCTGTCTGTTGTCTACCAGTTCGTCTGCCTGTACCTCATGGTGTCTACCCATGAAGATCTACGCCGTCAAGTGACAACTGTGAAGCTGGATGGGAGAAACTACCAGCACTGGGTGTGCTCTATGCAGATATATGTCAAATTGCAAGGAAAACTGTCACACCTGACGCGAGATCCACCACCGGTGCCCCCTGCAACAGGCGACTCTAAAGATGTGAAAGCTTATGATGACTGGGTGAAAGACGACTCCACAGTCATGACATGGATTCTGAATAGTAGTGAGACCAAGATTAGCGTCACACTATTATACCTGCAGACGACGAAGCAGAAGTGGGATCAGCTTGCCATCACTTATTCACATAGTCAGAATCCCAAGGTGTTTGATATCAACAAACAACTCAGCCGCCTGCGTTTCTCTGTATCCGATCTGACGGATTACTTCTCTGCTTTCAAGGGACTGTGGGGTGAATTAGAAGCCTACCATCCCTTGTCTACTGATTTGGCTACTATGCAACGACAGCGACAGGAGTTGCAAGTAGTCCAGTTCCTCTGTGGCCTACCTGATTCCTATGCCGGGGTGGTGGATCAGATTCTCGCCAGTGATCCGCTGCCTACTCTACAGACTGCCTTTCAGAGACTATAGCGCTTGCCTGCATCGTCCTCTGAGACTCCTACTGATACGGGGGATACTACTGCTTTTGCTGTGATGTCTGGTCGTGGTCGTGGCCGTGGACGCGGTCGTTCACATGATGCCCGTCCTCCTCTTAGTGTTGGCAGAGGGAGGAACTCTTCAGGTCGTGGAGCATCCTCTGGACCTACTACTGTTGTTGCTCGTCCTCAGACTGGCCAACGCTTCTGCAACTTCTGTGGCCAGTCTAATCATGTTGAAGACAAGTACTGGGAAAAATACAGCAAACCAGCTTGGGCCAATGCGGCCACTGATGCTACTACATCTTCTGAGATGACTACCCAGTCTGATGCTCTGGATACTTCTACTGCTGACTTCATTCGTGTTGAGGTCGAGCGCCTGTTACTGGAGCGTACTGGCTCGTCATCTACTACCACTACCACTAGAGCACATGTTGCGACATACTCTAGTTGTGGCATTGCCTTCCTTACTGCACCATCCTCTGCTATTGGTAATACGAAATGGGTCATAGATTCGAGTGCGTCTTCTCATATTTCTGGGAATCGGTCGTTGTTCAGAAGTTTATCTAGACCGACTATTAATTCCTCTGTTATGCTTGCTGATGGCTCCAAGTCTACCGTTTCGGGGATTGGAGACATTGTGTCTGATATTGTGCTAAAATTCGCGCTATATGTGCCTCGTTTTCCGTTGAATTTATGATCTGTTAGCAAAACTTTGTGTAGCTTGAACTGTCGCCTGACTTTAGTACCTGGTCCATGTGTTTTTCAGGACCTTCGCACGAGGATGAAGATTGGTGGGGGGCATGAAGGATTTGATGGCTTGTACTACCTGGACAATCTGAAAAGAGTGGACAATGTGGCTCTGGCTTATGCAGTATCTTCTTCAGTATCGGCTTTACAGTGGCACTACAGACTTGGGCACCCATCATCTGAGAAATTGCGTCATATTGTATCTGATGTAGGAACAAATGTGTTTCAATGTGAATCGTGTCAGTTAGGCAAACTGACTAGGGTTGTTTATCCTAAACGTTCTCAGATTAGTAGTAAAAATGTTTTTGATCTTGTTCATGCTGATGTATGGGGTCCATGTCATGTCCCTAGTCTGTCTGGCAACAAATATTTTATTTTGTTCATTGATGATTTTTCTCGGGCCACGTGGTTATTTCTTCTGAAAAGTCGATCTGAGGTTTTGTCCACAATTAAATTCTTTTTTGCTGAGATGAAAACACAATATTCTATGTCTGTTAAAATTTTTAGAACGGGTAATGCACTTGAATTTGTTCAAAAAGATGTTGAGTTGTTCTGTAAATCTGTTGGCACTATACACCAGACTTCTTGTGCATACACACCTCAACAGAATGGCATTGCTGAAAGAAAGAATAGACACTTACTAGAGGTTGCCAGAACTATTATGTTGCATGCTAATGTACCTCGGGGATTCTGACCGGAAGCCATCTTGACTGCCTGTTTTCTAATAAATCGGATGCCTTCCTCGGTAATTAGAAATAAAATACCTGTACAAATTTTGAATCCTGATAAACCTTTATTTTATGTACCTCCTCGCATTTTTGGCTCTACATGCTTTGTAAAGTTGCTTGGCCCAATGCATGATAAACTATCTCCACATGCTAAAAAATGTATTTTTTTGGGGTATTCTCGTACACAGAAAGGATACAAATGCTATAGCCCAACTACCAAGAGATGGTTTACTAGCAACGATGTTGTCTTTTTTGAGGGTACACCATACTACTCTACTCAAGGAGATAGTCTTCAGTCTGAGCTTATTGCTTCTCCGCTGCCTATCACTAGTGATTGTGTTTCTGATGCCACTACTTCTGTACAACCGGCACCTCCTCTTATTGTTTATCAGCGCAGGAACAGATCTCAACCTACACAAGACCCCCCCAACCAAGCCAATCTTCTCCTCCAGAAGGTTCTGCGTCACCTGAGGTAATCTTTGACCTTGATGTGCCTATTTCTCTTAGGAAGGGCACTCATTCCTGCACTATCCACAACATTGCTAACTATGTAACGACTGATAAATTAAGTGTTCATGTTAGCAACTTTGTCACTGCTTTATCTGCTATTGCCATTCCAAAGACTGTATAGGATGCCTTGCAAAGTACAGCTTGGACTACTGCTATGAAGGTTGAAATGCTTGCTCTTTCTGACAGACAAACTTGGGAGTTGGTGGATCCACCTCCTCAGTGCAAGCCTGTAGGCTGCAGATGGGTGTATGCTGTCAAATATCAACCAGATGGTACTGTAGAACGTCTGAAGGCACGTCTTTTTGCTAAAGGTTATACACAGACCTATGATATTGATTACTTTGAAACTTTTTCACCTGTTGCTCGTCTTAATTCTGTCAGAGTTCTATTATCTGTTGTTGTGAATCTTGACTGGCCTCTAGTACAACTGAATGTTAAAAATGCTTTCTTATATGGTGATCTACAAGAGGAGGTCTATATGGAGCAACCTCCTGGGTTTGTTGCTCAAGGGGAGTCACATAAAGTCTGCAGGCTGAAGAAATCTATTTATGGGCTCAAACAGAGTCCTCATGCCTGGTTTGATAAATTGACCAAAATTCTGATTGATTTTGGTTTTCTGAGATCTCAGGTGGATCATTCTGTCTTTACTAAGAAGACTTCTGCTGGCATTGTGATTCTGATTGTATGTGGATGATATTATACTTTCTGGCAGCGACTCTATTGCTATTCAGGCTAAAGCCCATCTCTGCAAACACTTTGCTACTAAAGATTTGGGTAAGCTGCGGTATTTTCTGGGCATAGAGGTATCTAGAACTTCTAATGCTCTTGTGCTATCTCAGAGAAAATATGTCTTAGATCTTCTGCAGGAGACCGGTATGCTTGGAGCAAGACTTGTTGACACTCCTCTAGATCCCAATGTCAATTGGGATGATGATTCTTCTCCACTCTTTGCTGATAATAAAAAATACAGGAGGTTGATAGGTAAAATGATATATTTGACTGTGACTAGAGCTGACATATCTACTGCTGTGGGTCTTCTTAGCAGGTACTTAGATAAACCCAGACAGTGTCACTGGGATGCACTCTGTCATATTCTGCGATATCTGAAAAAGTCTCCGGGCAAGGGACTTCATTACAGGAAAAATGGACACTGTTCTCTTGAGGGTTATTCTGATTCTGACTATGCAGGGAGCAAAATTGACAGGAAATCCACTTCTGGCTCTTGTACCTATGTTGGAGGTAATCTGGTCACATGGAGAAGTAAGAAACAAAATGTTGTTGTCAAATCTAGTGTTGAAGCTGAATATAGGGCCATGGCCCATACTCTGTGAGCTTCTGTGGGTGCGCTCTCTCCTGAAAGACTTCGGTGTTGAGTCTTCTTCTGCTATACCTATGCACTGTGATAATAAAGATGCTATTTTTATTGCTAACAATCCTATCTATCGTGAGCGCACCAAGCATATTGAGGTTGACTGTCACTTCATCCGGGAATCTATTCTTTCTGGCAAGATCTGCACTCCACTCGCTCTGAAGATCAGGTTGCTGATATATTCACCAAGCTTCTGGCGAAAAAGGACTTCTGCTCTCTGGTGGACAAGTTGGGCATGATTGACATCTATGCTCCCTCTATGCTCCAACTTGAGGGGGAGTGTTAATATATGTGTTGTTATTACTGTTCTGTTATTTTATATTATAGTTGGACCTCTCTGTAATTGTTCCAGTATTATAAATAGAAGGGTACACTCATTGTGTAACCCTATGCTCTCCAATTCTTGTGTTCTATTACAAATTCAATGGGATTAGATGAGTACAAGACTGGACACCCCTGTCCTACATATAGGAGCAAGGGACAAACCCTGAGACTTGTGTCCCAAGTAATCTAAACGGGCCAAGACACTAAAGGCCCACTAACTAATTAACCTATTAACTAAATAGGCTAATATAGACTCTTTAACACTCCCCCTCAAGTTGGAGCATGGGTGCAACCTAGGAAGCACGAACACTTCTCGGAGGCTGTCGTTTCCGTGTCCAACGCGTGTCCAACATGGACACACTTTGGACACGCTTGGACGCCTGGCGGACACGCCTCTGGCGTGTCTACTTTGATTTTTTTTATTGAAGTGTTGGACACGGCTTGGACTCTCCATGGACACCTCCAGGACACACCACTCTGACCCACTTAAGCCTAGGCGTATGAAAAAACCCAAGCCTTCTCTAAATCTTTGCCTCCTGTCCTCCACTACTCGCCCTATTACCATTAGTTAATTAAGCTTATCATCTCCACCAGTTGTTGCAACATCCGGGGACTGCCACATCAACCATGAGGAGGAAAACAATTGGATTCACCTCTTGATAGTACATGTTGTTAATCATTACTTCCATTGGAACTATTGTCCTCAGAATTCTACTGCTCTTAATTTTTACAATTCATATTACAACAATATCATATAATCAAGCATTGTAATGTTTGTTGTGAACTAATTCATATTGTGACTTGTAAATATAATGTTATATGTTGATTGCTTGTTGGATTTCATGGTGATTGCCCATGCGGATAATCTATCTAGATCATTTTGTGTTAATACACATAGCATATTACACATTATATGTCATAATATGTTATACAAATATATATATATACATATACATGTCATGTCCATTGCCGTGTCCATGTCCTATATTTTTGGAAATTGACGTGTCACGTGTCCGTGTCTAAATCTGTGTCCGTGTTGGTATCCGTGTCCATGCTTCCTAGGGTGAAACACATGTCCAATGCTTGGAGGTTACAAGACTCGATAAAAGAAAAGATAGAAATGATAAAAGATAAATATCACTCCCCATACAAAAATTGATACTCCCCCTGAATCATACGATGGCGCCTCTTTTCTTTGAAATTGAATTCTGCAGGCTGGAGATCCTCAAGCTATGATGAAGGTCTTTGTGGAGTGCATCTGGAATGAAGAACATCTGAAATGGAACCTGAATACTGCAACACTAATTCACCACTTGGAGCAGACGATCTTCAACACCATCACTACGTCATCTTCATTGGATTACGTACTTAACGTGGCACGAACACGGATGCCCAATGTAGATGTAGCAGTAGCAGAGTCTTTGAATTGTCTGAGAAGACGTGCATAACGTGGCACGAACACGAACGGACGATATGTTGCTGATACAATGCAGTACCATGACTCTATCGCATGAACCTTGTGGGCTTAACAGGAAAGGAGATATCATTCATCAAGGAAAGTCCCAAGAAGATCAGCAACAGGTGATGTCGAAATAGCAGATGCAGCTCAGAGAAGACGTGATGAAGCAACTTGGTGAAGATAAACTGGTGAATCAACCTTGCAGAAGTAGATTGGCAGGGTTGTTGAGCTTCTGAAAATCTGAAGCACCCTCTGTCTCATGTAAATGCAGCTGAAGTACACCATCAACACCTGACGTACATAACGCGGTACGAACGCGGATAGCTCGGTGTTGACGCTGAATGAAGATCCTTCATTGCTGTCTGGAAGTAGAGAACGAATGTGCTGAACAATGTGAAGCTCCATGAAGATAATAGCCTAGAAGATATATAGCCTGAATACATATATCATTTCTTGTCATACTCTCTCTCATGCATACTCCTACATGCTCTCTTTCTTCTCATCTCTTCCTCTCCTCTCTATCCCCCCTGCACACCAAATACGACGAGAGTGAGTATTTGGTGTGGAGAAATGGATATATGACCCCCCCCCGCACTGTGGAAAGGGATACACACATGATATGGGTGGGTTGGAAAGGAATCGGCGGATTTGAGAAGATTTTGTGATATGGAGATGTGTAATATGTGGAGAATGAAACCGATAACCGGGTAGAAAATTAAATGGAAAAATCTGATTAGGCTTAAAATTGGATCCGATTAGCAAAGATATGATCGATTAAGGATCTGAATAGGCAAAATGAATAGGCAAAATGAATATGGGGGGAATTAATAATTGGGAGTAGACATAGATGAGAGGTGATGGTTGAGTGATGAAGATAGCCGGGAAGGTGATGAAGAGCAACAGCTTGCGGGATGTAGCAAAAAAATGGCCGGATTATGTCACTCAGTTGATGTAGCACTTGGTCGTAATGGAGGCGATGACAAAGGGTCTCATGCACGTCTCCGGAGATATTGCATGTCAAGAGGATGCATGCGGAGCTAAGGTGGAGCCTCTCCACGAGCGACGATGAAGGCTGATGCTGAGGATGTTAGGATATGGCCTGTGCAGAACTCGGTACCACCGAGTTGATGTCGGTAGTACTGAGATCTTTCTGGACGGCATAGCAGTTTGGCGGCGGTTGATTGCTGCTTGATGGCGATGATGGTTGATGCTTCTGTGGTTGGCGGCGCTTAGAATATAGCGCCACTGCTGTTGTTCGTGGAATACGGGCAACAGAGGTAGAAGGCGGATGGTAATGATGCAGCGATGGCAGTGGATATGTGATGGCCGGAAAGGAGATCACCGACGGTAAGGTTTGGATTTGGCAAACATAGATCGCAGGTCGGGAATTAGCGCCGACGTACTGATCTATGTGAAAGTGGAGAAGGAGAGCCATGGAGGCCGGAATTGCCTAGCGGGCAGCCGGCCTAAGCCATGGCAACGGCAACGGCCGCCCCCAGGCGAGGGTTCTCCCCCTCAGTTGCTCTCTGGAAAAGACGAGCGGTGGCTAGGGCTGCGTGCGCGCCGGAAAGGAGAGGGAAAAGGGGCGGCGGCAAGGTTTCCCTCAGGAGCGAACGCGCTCTGTTCACGCAGGAGTTACTGTTCACCGCCGAAGTTACTGTTCACGCCGATGTTATTGTTCACCGCTCTGATACCATGTGAAAGATAAAAGATTGTATTGAATTCAATGGGATTAGATGAGCACAAGACTGGACACCCCTGTCCTATATATAGGAGCAAGGGAGAAACCCTGAGACTTGTGTTCCAAGTAATCTAAACGGGCCGAGACACTAAAGGCCCACTAACTAATTAACCTATTAACTAAATAGGCTAATATAGACTCTTTAACAGACATGAAAGGTACTGAACATGGTGAAACCCTAAATGTGCTTGGAGTGTTCCCTGAAAGACTCAATTAGTGGTAAATTTTAAATGTCAGTGATATTTTAGTAATAAACCTAAACATGGAAGACAATAGAGTGAACACAAGTAACGACCACCTTCATGGACATGACAAGATCCTAGTCACAGAAGCATCCAACAACCTGACAGTATTCAACCTTCTTAATGGCCCCCATATTACGCTGGTACGAGCAGGGGCAAAGGTTCAGACCTGGAAGTTTCCAGATGAGCAAGAATCAAGGCATATCAACATCTACTGCCAGGGATTACACTTTGATGGTTGCATATGGTTCTCAAGGAGATAACAGAACTTGATCGTCTATTACAAAGCCACCTTCTAGAGACGTTTATCTTCACTTATGAGAGGCATGGAGAAGTAACTTTTGAGACAAAAGGATTTCGTAGTGGCAAACCTTTTCAACCATGACTCTAATGCCACTTCACATCGATCTGGCAATTCCAGTTCATTCCAAGTTGTAGAGGTTCTATAGTTTCTCATTTAATGTTAGATTGATGAATCTAAGACCTCATGTATTATCATAATGCATGTAAATCCCATGTATCCTTACCTCAGTTTTTTACTCTATAAATAATTGCCTTCCAATTACACATGTTATATAGGTATTGTTAGGATTATCCCACACCGCTGAGCTCTGGGATAGGTCCTGGGCTTATAAGGTGTGTGGTCCCTTCACCCATTGCCAATTGGTTTTGGGTAGAATACCACACATTCTAATATGGTATCAGAGCGGAGATCGATCTAGGCCTTCTCCTTCCTCTCTCTGGCGGATCTCTCCCCCCCTCCGGCGGCCGGCTGCTTCCACCCGTCAACTTGGCGTAATCCACCGGCTATGTAGAACCATCGTCGGCTACTCTGGGTCTGCGGTTGATATCCAACTCTACCGTAGCCTCCATCACAAAGCGTTTGGGGATCTCCGGATGATCCAACGATCATCTAAAAACACAACCGGAGGACTAGTTTTGTCTCAGCCATCATCCTAGTCACACCTCCTCCATGTGTGATTAGGAAGATCATTTGGGGGCTGTGAATGCGTCAGTAACGCATTTTTTCTTGTTTTTCTTTTGTGTGACGTGTATCTCTCCGTCACCACAATCTATTTGATGTGTATCAATCTGTCACATATTCCGGTCTACAATGGAGGATATCAAGACACCTACGATCTACAACGAAGTGTCACCTATCGCCTCTATCAAGCTTAATGGGAAAAATTATCTTCTATGGATGAATGCCATCCACACCGTCTTGGAGGCTCGTGACAGAGTGAGGCATGTTGACTCGGGTCCCAAGGCAAATACTGACGAAGGGCATGCTGAATGGAAGCGTCATGACAGTCTTGTGAAGACTTGGCTATGGAATAGTATGGAACCTGCGATCGCCGCAAGGTTCATGTTCTACTCTACGGCCAAGGAAATATGGGACGCAGTGAAGCAACATTATTCTCAAGAGAAGAATGCTCTCCGTCAGTTTATGATCTATGATCGTTTGTTTACTGAGAAACAGGGTGACCGATCTCTTAAGGAATATTTTGGGGCGGTCCAGGCTCTTGCTGAAGAGCTAAGTTATTATCATCCTGTGGTTGTTGCTGAACAGATAAAGGATAGAGATGATCTCGTTACAGCCAAGTTCTTATCTGGGCTCAACTCGGCTTGTAGTTCCGCTCGGAGCGTTATTCTGGATACTGATAAACTACCTAGTCTTGTAGAGGCTTATTCAAGGATCCAGCAATCTCTATTTGAGTCTGCTTCCTTTGTTTCTGATATACCTTCTGGAGAATCTCATGTGTCTATTGCTGCTGCGGTACGAGGAGGACGACCCGGTATGGGCAGAGGGCGTGGAACACGCCCTAAGTGTACCTTTTGTGACAGACCGGGACATACAGTGGAGAAGTGTTGGAAGAAACATGGGAGACCTGTTGCACCACCTGTGGGAGCAGCACATTGTGCCACCACCACAGGATCCTCATCCTCTACAACTGTGGGTACTACCTCTGGCACTGGCATCACACTTACCCAAGAAGAATGTGATCGGTTCATTCAGGCGACACAGGACATGAGTATGGGGTCATCAACATCTTCATCGGAAAATCTGGCATCTACAGCTGGTAATCAGGCTATATCTCTCATAGCATCTGGCTCATCCTCATCTTGGGTGGTTGACTCTGGCGCCTCACAGCATATGACTGGTATGAGGAGATTGCTCCACACTATTGACTCATCTATTCCTCACCAATCTGTTACACTGGCAGATGGTTCAGTGAAAAGAGTGTTAGCTAGTGGATCTGTCTCCCTAACACCCAAGATTGATCTTAAATCCGTTCACTTTGTGCTTGAATTTCCTTTTAATCTTCTTTCTGTTGCCAAATTGATTGACACTCTAAAATGTTGGGTAATATTTAGACCTTCTTGTTTCATATTATAGGATCTCAAGAGTATGAAGACGATTGGTGGGGGGCCTAGGAAAGGTGATCTCTACCTTTTCAACGGTGACAGTCTGCCTCGCCAAATGCCTTCTCCTGCTCCATCCATCCTGTTGAGTGGTTCCCCCTTACTTTGGCATTGCAGATATGGACATCCTTATTTGGAGAGCCTGCGGAAGTTGGAACCAGAATTGTCCCAATTATCGTCTTTAGAGTGTCAGTCATGTCAACTGGGAAAGCACCATAGGTTATCCTATCCCAGTCGAGTCAATAAGCGGACTTCTTGTCCCTTTGAGTTAGTGCATAGTGATGTGTGGGGTCCTGTAAAAGACCAGAGTTGTAATGGTTTTCGTTATTTTATCTCCTTTGTCGATGATTTCTCACGCATGACATGGATCTACCTTCTTAAAAGTAGAGAGTCTGTGTTGTCTATTGTGAAACATTTTCATACTGAAATTAAAGTCCAGTTTGATTGCAATATAAAAATTCTCCAGTCTGACGATGCTTTAGAGTATGTTCAAAAGGATATGTCTGATTTTTGCAACTCGGTTGGTATGATTCATCGCACATCCCAATTATTGTCTTTAGAGTGTCAGTCATGTCAACTGGGAAAGCACCATAGGTTATCCTATCCCAGTCGAGTCAATAAGCGAACTTCTTGTCCCTTTGAGTTAGTGCATAGTGATGTGTGGGGTCCTGTAAAAGACCAGAGTTGTAATGGTTTTCGTTATTTTATCTCCTTTGTCGATGATTTCTCACGCATGACATGGATCTACCTTCTTAAAAGTAGAGAGTCTGTGTTGTCTATTGTGAAACATTTTCATACTGAAATTAAAGTCCAGTTTGATTGCAATATAAAAATTCTCCAGTCTGACAATGCTTTAGAGTATGTTCAAAAGGATATGTCTGATTTTTGCAACTCGGTTGGTATGATTCATCGCACATCTTGTCCTCACACCCCTCAGCAAAATGGGGTGGCAGAGAGGAAGAATCGTCATCTTCTTGATATCTTGCTCGATCAATTATGTTTCAATCCAATGTGCCCAAGAAGTTTTGGTCTGAAGCTCTTTTAACTGCTTGTTTCTTGATTAATAGGCAACCTTCTTCTGTTCTTCAAGGACAGACTCCGTTTTCTGTATTGCGTCCCATGGACTCCCCCTTTCCTGTTCCTCTTAGAGTGTTTGGTTGCACTTCCTTTGTCCATAACTTTGACCCTAAGGCCGACAAGCTGTCTCCTAGGTCCATTAAAACACTGTTCCTGGGTTACTCTAACACTAGCAAAGGATACAAGTGTTACTGTCCTAGTCTTCGCCGCATGTTTGTGTCTAGGGACGTCACCTTCCATGAGACCACTCCATATTTCTCCAATGCTTTGAGCAAGGGGGAGCAGTTGAGAGAGGGAGAGCCACCAAAAATACAGAATGAGAGATTGGCACCATCGGTGCAGAGTGAGGGAGTGCCACCTATCATTCCGGATTTTACTTCTATTCCGGATGAACAAGCAGGAGATAGACCTACTATTGAGCATTACACACATGTTTACCATAGGCGAGGCAGGCAAGATCCAGAAGAAGTAGCGACACCAGTCCCTGAGCCCTCATCATCGCCTTCTACTCAAGAGACTCCTACAGAGATATCAGATCTCGATCTTCCTATTGCTGTTCGGAAAGGTACTCGGTCCTGTACTATTAAACACCCTATTACAAATGTATGTTGCCTGTCTCATCTATCTAAGCAGGCCCGTGCATTCGCTATTGGAATTGATTCTGTGACTATACCAAGAAATCATTTTGATGCTATGAAGAACAGTGGCTAGAAACAGGCTATGGAACTTGAGATGTCAGCTCTCTTAAATAATGGCACTTGGGATCTTGTTGATCTTCCTGCAGGAAAGAAAGTAGTGGGATGTAGATGGGTTTTCACTATCAAACACAATCCGGATGGATCAGCTGAACGGTTGAAAGCCTGATTGGTCGCAAAGGGCTACACCCAAACCTATGGTGTTGACTTCTTTGAAACTTTTTCTCCCGTTGCTCGCCTGAATTATGTGCGGATCATTATTTCCCTTGCCACTACCTTTAATTGGCCTCTATTTCAGCTGGATGTAAAAAATGCTTTTCTCCATGGTGATCTACAGGAAGAGGTATATATGGAGCAACCTCCTGGGTTTGTTGCTCAGGGGGAGTGTCAGAAAGTGTGCAAATTAAAGAAAGCTATATATGGGCTGAAACAGTCACCTAGAGCTTGGTTTGACAAGTTCAGTGCAGTTATTCTTCAGATGGGTTTTTCTCACTCCATGACTGATCATTCCTTATTTTACTCCAGCTCTTCTTGTGGATCCATTATTCTTGTTGTATATGTTGATGACATAGTAATTACTGGTAGTGACACCATGGGAATATCTCGTGTCAAAGAAAGTTAGCAAAAACACTTCCATACAAAGGATCTGGGCAAACTAAGATACTTTCTAGGCATTGAAGTACTTAGATCTCATACAGGTGTCAATTTATCTCAGAGAAAATATGCGCTTGATTTACTTCAAGAGACAGGCATGGTTGAATCCAAACCAGTATCTACACCGATGGATTATCACATCAAAGAGGTAGTTGATGATGTTGAATATCAAGATCCAGAATATTACAGTAGAATAGTGGGCAAGTTAATATATCTAACAGTCACTCGACCTGATATTTCTTTTGTTGTGGGCGTGGTCAGCCAACATATGTACTCTCCGCGACAGTCACACTGGACAGCAGTCTGCAGAATTCTGAGATATCTGAAAAGTGCTCCTGGTAAGGGTATCACATATTCTAGACCAAAGGCACCTCCATCTACTCTGTCTCTCACAGGATATTCAGATGTTGACTGGGCTGGTGATCATACTGATAGGAGATCTACATTAGGCTATTGTACCTTTCTAGGTGATCATCTTATCACATGGAAAAGTAAGAAGCAACATGTGGTTGCTAGATCCAGCACTGAGGTTGAATACCGTGCTATGGCCCATGCATGTTGTGAACTAAAATGGGTCAAATCTGTTCTATCTGAATTAAAAATTTCTCTTCTACCTTCTATGGAGCTCAAGTGTGACAATCAGTCTGCTATGCACATTGCCAGGAATCCTATCTTTCATGAGCGTACAAAACACATAGAGGTTGATTGCCATTTTATTCGTGATCAAATCAAAGATGGCACTATTGTGACACCATATGTTAGATATGAGGACCAACTAGCAGATATCCTGAAAAAGCCTTTGGGTTCAGCAATCTTTCAGAGAATCTGTGGCAAGCTGGGCATACACGATGTGTACTCTCCAGCTTGAAGGGAGTGTGAAGCAACCTGCATTTCGGTCGATACTATCGACACTCTGTCGATAGTATCGACATCAGTTCAGGTTCGAGATGAAGCAATTGTCATCCTGGTCGATACTATCGACATTCATGTCGATCGTATCGAGATCAGTTCAGGTTCGAGATGAGGTTCTATCGATACCATCGACATGAGTGTCGATGGTATCGACACTGGCGCAGCGGCGGCTCGTCAATCTGGCGGCTGTTTTATTTTCTTTATAATATCTATGTTTTATTTCTTTTCTCTCTTTGTACCTCATGTACTTACCCTAATATATAAATACAAGTGAGTAGGCTCAAGCCCTAATCACGTTTGTTGCGTTTTGCATGAAGAAGTAACTTTTGAGACAAAAGGATTTCGTAGTGGCAAACCTTTCCAGGCATGACTTTAATGCCACTTCACATTGATCTGGCAATTCCAGTTCATTCCAAGTTGTAGAGGTTCTATAGTTTCTCATTTAATGTTAGATTGATGAATCTAAGACCTCATGTATTATCATAATGCCTGTAAATCTCATGTATCCTTACCTCAGTTTTTTACTCTATAAATAACTGCCTTCCAATTACACATGTTAAAAGAGATAACAGAACTTGATCGTCTATCACAAAGCCACCTTCTAGAGACGTTAATCTTCACTTATGAGAGGCATGGAGAAGTAACTTTTGAGACAAAAGGATTTCGTAGTGGCAAACCTTTCCAGGCATGACTCTAATGCCACTTCACATCGATCTGGCAATTCCAGTTCATTCCAAGTTGTAGAGGTTCTATAGTCTCTCATTTAATGTTAGATTGATGAATCTAAGACCTCATGTATTATCATAATGCCTATAAATCCCATGTATCCTTACCTCAGTTTTTTACTCTATAAATAATTGCCTTCCAATTACACATGTTAAAGGAGATAACAGAACTTGATCGTCTATCACAAAGCCACCTTCTAGAGACGTTAATCTTCACTTATGAGAGGCATGGAGAAGTAACTTTTGAGACAAAAGGATTTCGTAGTGGCAAACCTTTCCAGGCATGACTCTAATGCCACTTCACATCGATCTGGCAATTCCAGTTCATTCCAAGTTGTAGAGGTTCTATAGTCTCTCATTTAATGTTAGATTGATGAATCTAAGACCTCATGTATTATCATAATGCCTGTAAATCCCATGTATCCTTACCTCAGTTTTTTACTCTATAAATAACTGCCTTCCAATTACACATGTTATATAGGTATAAATAGGAGCAGTGATGGATTACAAAGGTATCACACACTATATAGAGGCACGAAGTCCTAGTTATGATCTTAATACCAATGTTTTGAAAAGCGGCGGCCGCCTGGGCGCCCGCCTATGCGGATCGGCCATCCATTCGCCTGGTTCGGCCCATAAGCGGCCCTTGAGGCGTCAGCCCAAAAGGCGCCCGCCTGAAGCCCGCCTGACCCGCCTGCGCGCCCACCTGGTGACCCTTGTCGAGCGGCCGCCTTTGGGCGCCTAAATTTTGAGCGCCGGTTTTGGGCCCCGAAAAAATTGGCCCACTTGCTAAGTTAAAAAATTAACCCTGGCCCACTTTTTTATTTTGGTCGGTCAAAACTCGTGTTGCTTTTTTTGTATTTTTTCTTAGTATCTGTACATAGCTATCCATCTTCAAAAACTGAAGATGGTGAAAAAACGAAGGAAAAATTCAAGAACTAAACTAGGCAACGGCTAACCCCAAGAACAAAGAAAGAAATAGATCCAAACAACAGATGCTGCCAAAAGACATTGGAGCACTGAAACCCTCAGCAAGCATCAAGCAAAAATACTCAACAAAACAAGAACCAGCAGAGCCATCCTGCCATCAACATAATCTTAACCACCATCGTAAGACTCCCAAGCCAGTCATCTCCAGACTACCCATCAGAGCAGCAGACGCTTGAGAACCTCCAGCAGCACAAAGCCCACAGAACAGAACCGATTCTCGGCCCAAAAACTCAACCATCACAGCTGTGAAAGCCAGCCATGAGAGGGGAGCGAGAGACCCAGCCCCACAGCAGCCATCTCTCTAACATCATCCAACAGGAAGACACAACCATCACAACAGAGATACCCATCCCAGGGCCTGAGATAACTCGACCATCACTGCATACAGCAGTGAGAGGGGAGCAACATCACACAACATCAAAGCCATCAAAGAAAAATAGGCACAAACCGCCAGCCATCATATCAGCATGCGCTAGACAACCCAGAACAGAACCAAACACGATCCCGAAGAGCTCAAACACCATTACTTTAAGAACCAGCTATGAATGGAAGCAAAACATAGCCGCAGCATCACCACCCAAACCACAAAAGGTCCTCAAACATCCTCGTAAGAACACCAACCAGAAGCTAACAGACCAAACCAAAACAAAGGGAGAACCAACATCACCAGAACACCCTCCAAGGGGAACCATAGCCATAAACAACCCTACTTCATCACAAGCATCAACAGGTTAAGCCCCAAACAGCAGCAAAAAGATCATGTGAACCAACCTTCCACCGAGAACATCCAGGATCAACTGCTCATAACACAACAACAGGAAACACAGCACAACCACCTTCAGGAGATCGCCATCAAAACCCCAGAAGAAAAACACAGAACGGGATCCCTATTAGCGGGACCCATGCAAGCGACGCTTGCGTCCCCGCCTCCCCCCCCCCCCGGCTTCTGTTTCCCGACGCAACAGTTGTCGCGCGACTCCCCGTCTGCGACGCTCCCCCCCGTCGACTCCGGAGAGGCAGCCGGCGGCCCCCAAGCCACTCCTTCCGTCCGGCGGCCCTGAAGGCGACGCCTCGCACACGTTGCAGCCTCTATTTGCATCCCTTGCTTGCTGTTCGGAAGGAACTGAAGAAGGATCAAGACGTTCGGAAGGAACAGGGAAGGTGCGGCGGCCGTTCCCTTGCTTCTTGCTGCTGCGGGTGATTTGGAGAAGCATCTACTGCTCAATAGAAGAAGGATCAAGCCAAAGGTACTCTAATAATCACTTCTTTCTATCCATTGGCTCTTAAATCCTCGTTTTCTTCATAAATACAACCTGTGTTTCTGTTGTTCACTGCTTTTTTTCATTTTTTTTATCATTCATACTATATTCTAGTATCTACGTTTGTGTATGGCTATGTGTGCTATTTATTCATCATATAATACATTATAGAATACTATACGAGTATTATATGTTGTTGATTTACATTAGAAATTATACAAAAACGGGACAGCAGTTTATCATGTAATGTTTCTCTCTTTTTTCTATAGTTTTTACCTCATTGATACACTAATACAATAATACTAATACACAAATAGTCTAATAGGGAATTGTACATTAGTACCTCATTACAGTAAGAAATAAGATTTAATTCTATGATACTGATCCTTGTATGATTGATTACATTCTACTATTCTATACTACTGTTTATTTGATAGTGGTTATTAATATTAAATATGTAAGATGAAAACCAAAAAGATCAAAGTATGTGTTCTCTTTCAATTTATGCAGTATATAATATGTAATATTTGTTTATGTCCTGTTGTCATCATAATTTGCAGATGGACAATGATATGTCTGCTCCTCAAGCCCCCGAGAATCTCCAAAATGCTGCTCCTAACAGTAGGTCGCAAGATCCGGGTTGGAAGTATTGTAATCTTCCAAACCCGACTCGTAGAGATCGCCTTCGCTGTAAGTTTTGCAAACATATCTCCACGGGTGGTATTTTCAGATTGAAGAAACACCTTGCTGGAAGGAGAGGAGATGTGGATCCTTGTATCAGTGTGCCACCAGAAGTAAAAAGGGAGATTATTGAGTATTTGGATAAATTAGCAACAAAGAAGGCCAAGAAACAACAGGAATTGGATGAAGCTAGAGAGGAGGTCAACATTAGGGAGCGGTCTGATGATGAGGATATGGTAGTTCTTGGTGGTTCACAACTAAAGAAGCCTAAGGTGGTTGGACAGATTAACTAGTATTTCAATAGGGACCCAAAAGTTGGAGTGAAGGAGAGGTTGTCATCAAAACAAGAGGAAATTAATATGAAGTTAAAGAAAGAAGAAAGGAAGAAGGAAGTGCAGTTCATTGCAAGATGGTTTTATCAAGCTGGTAAGCATGTCTTTGCTTGTTTAATATATCTATATCATTTCATCTTGTTCCTGGGATTATTTTAGCATATTGTATACCTACATAAGCAAGTACTCACATGAAACACAATGAAAATTGCACGGATAGCGATGAATACAGTCACATTGAGGAGCTTCAATGTAATGTTGGAGGTTGTTGGCCAATTTGGTCCTGGCTTGTGAGGCCCTACAATACATGAATTGCGGGAGCCTCTCTTAAAAAGAGAAGTGGAACAGACTAGGAACTCGTTGGAGACTCACAGAGATGAGTGGAGGAGGAGTGGCTGCTCAATTATGACAGATGCATGGACAGATAGAAGAGGAAGAAGTATAATGAATCTTTGTGTCAATTGTAAGAAGGGTACAAGTTTCCTAAGAGCTATAGATGCATCTGCTGACATTCACAATGCTGAGTTCATATTTAAGTTAGTGGATAGTTGTATAGAGGAAGTTGGAGCAGACAATGTAGTGCAGGTGGTCACTGACAATGCCACAGCTAATATCGCTGAAAGTGTCATTCAAGGTAAAATTATTTTGGAGCAAGAGATGCCTGCCTATAGACAGAGTCATGGGGCATTTGGGACACCAAGTGCCATAAGAGAGAGATCAAATCCAGATTTGGACCCCAGTAAAATGTCTTGAAACTTAACAATTTTGATAAATTCAATATAAAGCATTATTATATTTTTTTACTAATAGCATTTAATGATGAGCAGTGGAGTGGTAGACAAATCATGGATATGGTACTCCCTACCTACAAAGAATGGCACGTAGGATACTGAATCTAACATGCACTTCATCAGGGTGTGAAAGAAATTGGAGTACATTTGAGATGGTAATGATCTCAAACATTCAAGATTTTTAAATTTTGTATCTAAGATATTTACTATTTGCATTTCATAACATGACTAATCTATTTGAATTTTTATTTTCATTTTGACATGTCTAACAGATTCACACCAAGAAGAGGAACAGACTTGATGTGCAAAGGTTAAATGATTTGGTATATGTGCAGTTCAATGCAAAACTCAAGGATAAAAAGGAAAAGGTTGAAGCACAGGGAGAACCTTTGGAGTCTGTGTATAGAGACAAGGCAAAGGATTGGTTTTCAGATCTCAATCCAGATAAAGATGAGATCTATCCAGGTACTGGACTTACATGGGGACAAGTAGCTGAAGCATCTGGGTGATAGAAAGGGTTTATACCAGGACCAGAAGAAATCTCCAACCCACCATTCCTGCTCAGTCTACCCCTTTTACTCCTGGTGATGCATAAAGAGAAAAGGCAAAAAGAGTTGCTTACCAAGAGGATTCTGATCCAGAGGTTGAGGGAAGAGATGATCCCCTAAGGGATGTTGTTGATCCAGAGGCTGACTACTATTCTAGTGCTAAAGACATGGAGGAAGACGGGGAGAATTAGGGTTGAATTGAGGGGGATGTGATATTGTAGCATTTTTTGATGTTTTGGGGAATAGACTTGTGGTGTTTTTATTGGGCATTCATTTTTTTTATGCTATTTGGGATTAGACTAATGCATAGACTCATAGTAATGGGAAACATCCTCCTTTCCTTTATTATGCTATGTAGCTATTGCCTAGTGTCTACTTGTTTTATATTTACATTCAGTATGCTAAAGTTCCTTATGCTGCATGCAAATTGTCTATGAAATTTAATGTCTAATTATTTTGTGGTCATATTGCATAAACTATTTCTTGTATTAACTGTTTCTTGTTTTTATATTTTCATGTTGGTGTGTTGTGGCGTATCTGCAATTGGATCAACTATTTTTTTACGGATCACGCTCCATCTATAGGTACAACAGTAATTTATATTTATTTCTTGATCTTCTTCATGTATTTTTACTTGAGTTGTATTTATTCATTGTCAATTTGTCATAATGTCATCCATTATTTTATAGTTATAACTTGTGTTAGAATTCATAATTCCATAGACTATTTGGGTGTTTTATATGTTGTATAATGTGTTTAGATAAGTAAAATGTCTACCTACAATATGTGATTTATATAGACTTATGTGTAATTTTATATCAAATTGTATTAGGATTTAGGAACCCTCTTTATCAAAAAGCGTCGGCCTGAGCGGCCGCCTGCCGCTCAAGCGTCCACAAGGTGGCATCCGCACGCCTCCCGCTTCCCGCTTTCTAAAACGTTGCTTAATACAAGAAAGTATTATCATATCATAGCTCCTAATATAGTAGAATACAAGTGTAATAGAAATGTCAGAAAACCAACAATAGGACCAGCTAGGACTAGGACTAGGACAAAGACTTGGATACAGCAGTAGAATAACTTATACATCTCTATAAGCATCCCCCTCAACTGGGTGCATAGATATCAATCATGCATAGCTTACCATAAAGCTAGTGGATACGCTTGCTTGCCACTAACGGGTTAGTCAACATGTCAGTTATGTAGTCTTGAGTTCTCAGCAACTTATTTGCACAGCTGCATATACTCCCGCGTGTACCTATTCAGTCACCCTACCACAGCGCCTATTACTAATCAGTCCACTAATCGGTCATGGGCTGCATACACTCCTGCTTGGCCAATTAAACTCAACTTTTTGAAAAACCCACAATTTATGCCCATACATTACATACATAATATATATATATATAGAGAGAGAGAGAGAGAGTCAGGCTAGAATACACTCGAGTGTACAGATCGCACCATACACCTCAATGTAGTTTGTCTATCTAGACCATATTTTTGCAAAATCTAATCCATTTTTCTTAATTATTACAATATTAGTAGGCCCCATACAGAATTTGAGCCCATTTGGATGAGTGTAAGTCACTCATCTAAGGACAACAAAATCGACGCACAAAACTAATTTGAAATGCATGATTTTCCCCCTATAGATGCATGACCTATAAGTGTCCAAATGAGCTGAACTTTATTATGTAGGATATTTTTAAGATATTTAAGAAGATCAATGGTTCACATTTTTATAATAATTACTTTATAATGGAAAACAATTGAGGTGTAAGGCGTCTCTGGTACACTCGAGTGTATTCCAGCTTCTCTCTCTCTCTCTCTCTCTCTTTATATATATATATATATATATATATATATATATATATATATATATATATATATATACACACACACACACACACATAGATATATATATAGATGTACACATAGATATATATATATAGAGAGAGAGAGACTAGGAAGTGTGTACCGGCCGGTATATGCAACTTCTGTGTACCAGCCATGAAAATGACATATGTGGAATCCATTTATTCTTCCAACCTTATGGATTGAATCATGTGACAGAGTCAGGAATTGCAGAAAGCTCAAGGTTGCACAACGTGTGCACCCTCATATATATATTACTGAGACAATTACATAGAGATCCATATATAAAGGAAAATAACAAAACAAATAACAGGCTATGTAAAACAGGAAATATATAATGTAACAATATCGACAGAACATTGTCTTGCGCCTGAACCAATGTCGATACCATCGACATGTGTGTCGATAGTATCGACCGGGATGCAGTTTGCTTCAACTTGAACCTGAACCAATGTCGATACCATCGACATGTGTGTCGATAGTATCGACTGGGATGCAGGTTGCTTCACACTCTGAGATATAAAGTAACACTCCCCCTCAAGTTGGAGCATAGATGTCAATCATGCCCAACTTGTCAAGCAGCGTGCAGAACTGTTTCTTCGCCAAGAGCTTGGTGAAGATATCAGCAACTTGGTCTTCAGATCTTGTGAATGGAGTGCATATCTTGCCAGCAAGAATAGATTCTCTGATAAAGTGGCAGACAACTTCAATATGTTTGGTGCGCTCATGATAGACAGGATTATTTGCAATGAAGATGGCAGCTCTGTTATCACAATGCATAGGAATGGCCGATGAAGACTCAATCCCAAATTCTTTCAGAAGAGAACGCACCCACAGCAACTCACAAGCAGTATGAGCCATGGCCCTGTACTCAGCCTCAGCACTAGATCTGGCCACTACATTCTGTTTCTTGCTTCTCCAAGTGACAAGGTTGCCCCCTACAAAGGTACAGTAACCAGAAGTAGATTTTCTATCAACTTTGCTGCCTGCTTAATCAGAATCAGAATACCCTTCAAGAACACAGTGTCCATTCTTTTTATAATGAAGTCCCTTGCCAGGCGATTTTTTTAAGTATCTCAAGACTTGGCATGCAGCATCCCAGTGGCATTGTCTGGGTTTGTCGAGGTATCTGCTAAGAAGACCCACTGCAGTAGCAATATCAGGACGAGTAACGGTTAAATAGATCAATTTACCAATCAGTCTCCTGAATTTTTTATGATCAGTAAACATAGCAGAGGAATCATCATCCCAATTGATATTGGGATCAAGAGGAGTATCTGCAGGTCTCGCACCAAGCATACCAGTCTCCTGCAGGATATCAAGAACATATTTTCTCTGCGAAAGAACCAAGGCATTAGAGTTTCTAAAGACTTCTATGCCAAGAAAGTACCGAAGTCTGCCTAGATCTTTGGTAGCAAAATGCTTGCCCAAGTGATCTTTGGTAGCCTGAATACCAAGAGTGTCGCTGCCAGAAATAATAATGTCATCAACATATACAATCAGAACAGTAATACCAGCAGAAGTCTTTTTTGTGAAAACAGAATGGTCAACTTGTGACCTCAGAAAGCCAAAATCAATCATGATCCTGCTCAACTTATCAAACCAAGCACGAGGACTCTGCTTGAGCCCATAGATAGACTTCTTAAGCCTGCATACTTTGTGAGACTCCCCCTGAGCAACAAACCCAGGAGGTTGCTCCATACACACCTCCTCCTGTAAGTCACCATACAGAAAAGCATTTTTCACATCAAGCTGCATGAGAGGCCAGTTTAGATTCACAGCCACAAATAAAAGAATCCTGACAGAGTTAAGGCGAGCAACAGGAGAAAAAGTCTCAAAATAATCAATGCCATATGTTTGAGTATAGCCCTTCGCAACAAGCCTTGCCTTCAACCTCTCAACCGTACCATCAGGTTGATATTTGACTGCATAAACCCACCTGCAGCCTACAGGCTTACACTGAGGAGGTGGATCCACCAGCTCCCAAGTGTCTCTGTCAGTAAGAGCAAGCATCTCATCATTCATAGCAGATGTCCAAGCTGTACTTTTCAAAGCTTCCTGAACATTCTTAGGTACAGCCACATCAGATAAGGCAGATACAAAATTGCTAGAATGAGTATTTAGATGAGCAGTAGACACACACTGAGCAATGCTATGAGAAGTGCAAGAACGAGTACCCTTACGGAGTGCAATAGGTATGTCAAGATCAGAGTGTACCTCAGGAGCAGCAGAACCTTCTGAAGGAGAAGATTGGTTGTCTTGGGGGGTACTTGTGTGGAAGGTGTTTTATTCCTGCGATGATAAACAAGAAGAGGAGGGTCTTGCTTTGCAGTAATCTCAGTATCAGTGTGGTCAGGCATACAGTCAGAAATAACAGGTAAAGGAGGAGCCAGAATGTCTGTCTGCAAACTATCTCCTGCTGAAGAATAATACGGTGTATCCTCAAAAAAGACAACGTCACTACTGGTAAACCACTTCCGAGTGCTGGGATTATAACATCTGTAACCCTTTTGAGTGCGAGAATAGCCCAAAAAAATGCATTTAGCAGCTCGAGGAGATAGCTTATCAAAAGTAGGTCCAAGCAACCGAACAAAGCAGGTACACCCAAAAATTCTAGGAGGCACAGGAAACAGGGAGATGTCAGGGTGCAAAACCTGGATGGGAATCTTATTTCCAATAACAGACGATGGCATCCTATTAATCAGAAAACATGCAGTCAAGATAGCTTCAGGTCAATAACAGCGGGGCACATGAGAATGCATCATTATTGTCCTGGTAACTTCTAATAGGTGTCGATTCTTTCGCTCAGCAACACCATTTTGCTGTGGTGTATAAGCACACGAAGTTTGGTGAAGAGTACCCACAGATTTACAAAAAACAGCCACATCTTGCTTAACAAACTCTAAAGCATTATCAGTGCGAAAAGTTTTAATAGGCAAGCCAAACTGCGTCTTTATTTCAGCAAAAAAATATTTAATAGTAGACAGCACTTCGGACCTACTTTTTAACAGAAACAGCCAAGTAGTCCTCGAAAAATCGTCAATAAAAAGAATGAAGTACTTGTAACCAGACAAGCTTGGTACATGGCATGGACCACATACATCAGAGTGAACTAAATCAAAAATGCTTTTACTGCTCACAGTACTACGTCTAGGATACACAGTACGAGTTTGTTTCCCTAGTTGACACGAATCACACTGAAAATGACAACTGCCACTATCAGGAACTAAACTACGTAGCTTCTCTGAAGAGGGATGGCCCAGCCTGTAGTGCCACTGGAGAGCAGAAACAGAAGCAGATAATGCAGATATCACAGCAGCTTTCTCTGATCTAGGTAACTGGTCCAAGTAAAACAGTCCATCAGCACCTTCATACCCCCCACCAATCTTCGTCCTCGTGTGAAGGTCCTGAAAAACGCATGAACCAGGAACAAATGTCAGGCTACAATGTAAACTCCGTAAAATTTTGCTGACAGATAATAAGTTAAGAGGAAATTTGGGCACATATAGGGCAGATTTTAGGCCAAAGTGAGAAACAATATCACCAACTCCAAGGACTGACGACTTAGAGCCATCAGCAAGCATAACAGAAGAATGTCGAGCAGGTGCAGCTATATGTTTAAACAAAGATCTATTTCCAGAAATATGTGCAGATGCACCAAAATCTATCACCCATTTGGTATTACCAGAAGTAGAAGGTGAGGAGGAGCTCAGGAATGTAGTATCATAACCAGAAAAGGCAGCATTTGCTCCACTCGTAGATGCAGCAGTAGAAGATCCAGCACGCTCAAGGAGAAGACGCTCCACCTCAGCACGGATGTAGTCTGCGGTAGCCCCCGCAGGCTCTGGTGCAAGTGTCTGAGTACCACCCTCAGACGCAGTAGAATCTGCCGCAGCATTGGCCCACGCCGGCTTACCATACTTTTCCCAGCATTTTTCCTCAATATGGTTAGACCGACCACAGAAAGTACACAGGCGTTGTCCTTGCTGAGGACGCGCAGCAGTAGAAGGTGGGGCAGCAGGAGGAGCTCCTCGTCCAGCACCAGGTCCACGTCCCCGGCCTGCCCCCAGGGGAGAGCGGCCATCATTGGAGCGGCCACGGCCACGACCACGCCCGCCCCAAGCAGCCAAAGCAGTAGAGTCTCCAGTCTCAGGAGGAGGAGACGGTGTCGATGACGGAAGGCGCTGGAGACGCTTGTATGCAGTCTGCAAGGTAGGGAGTGGATCACTCGCCAAGATTTGATCTACCACTCCAGTATAGGACTCAGGAAAACCACTGAGAAACTGAATCAGCTGAAGCTTCGCCCACTGTTTTTGCATAGTAGCTAAATCGGTGGACAGCGGGTGATACATCTCCAACTCACCCCACAGACCAGTGAAGGTGGAGAAGTAGTCTGAGATGTCAGATCCAGTAAACTGTAGGCGCCCCAGTTGCTTGGTGATATCAAAGACTTTCTTTGGAATTTCACTATGCGAGTAGGTATTGGCGAGCTGATCCCACATCTGCTTCGCCATAGGCAGCTGAAGAAGAGTGACGCTAATCTTCTCAACGGAGCTGTTGAGAATCCACGTCATGACTGTCGAGTCATCACGAACCCAATCATCAAAGACTTTGATGTCCTTTGCATCCGCCTCCTCTGCAGGCTGAGGCGGACCCGTCCGAATCAAGTGAGAGTACTTTCCTTGTGATTTGGCAAAGATCACAAAGGAGCATACCCAAAGCTGGTAGTTGCGCCCGTCAAGTTTAACAGTAGTGACTTGACGGCGCGAGTCTCTCCAGATGTCATCCCCAGAAGACGCCATGAGTATCTGTAGGAAGGCAGGCACAGGCATAGGTAGGCACAGACAGAAGACGGACTACGCCGTCAGGCAGGCAGAAGCAAGTCACCGTGGACCTCTCACATACACACTACGCCAAAGCGTAGCAGAGAACCCGGAGGCCGAAGCCTACACGGGCAGGCAGGCACAAAGAAACATGAACCGGAGGTAACCCCTTAGACGAACAATGCGCCGATCTCCCCCTGAAGACTGATCTAGTCCAGATCTACCAGTGGGTCAGTGGTCCCGTAGAAAACGACCACACGGCAGCGCACCTGCTGTGCGAACAACAACTACGGTTGCTCAAGCACTAGCGGTGCACCACGCCAGGAGGCAAGACGGAACCACGAAGACCCACGGAGAGACCTGCGGCCCTGCTGGAGACGGCCGGCCGGAGCTGCGGCGGCTTGCTGCCGGCGGCGAGCGGGGGGGGGACGGCGGAGGAGAGTGAAGGGAGGGAGGGAAGCAAGGACGGCTAGGTTAGAGCCTGCTCTGATACCATGTGACAGAGTCAACAATTGCAGAAAGCTCAGGGTTGCACAACGTGTGCACCCTCATATATATATTACTGAGACAATTACAGAGAGATCCATATATAAAGGAAAATAACAAAACAAATAACAGGCTATGTAAAACAGGAAATATATAATGTAACAATATCGACAGAACATTGTCTTGCGCCTGAACCAATGTCGATACCATCGACATGTGTGTCGATAGTATCGACCGGGATGCAGTTTGCTTCAACTTGAACCTGAACCAATGTCGATACCATCGACATGTGTGTCGATAGTATCGACTGGGATGCAGGTTGCTTCACACTCTGAGATATAAAGTAACAAATCAAAATTCAATAGATTAGATGTGTTCAAAAAAAAGCATACCTCATGTATATCGTGAGATATAACAATATATCATTCAACGGTTTCTGCAATTTCTGCAACTTACCATTGATTAGAAAATATGTATATTCATTCATTTGATGATCTAGGAACGTCAGCTTGAAGTGACTTTTGATACAAATGTTATCTAAGGGTTATACATCACATCCATAACGTTGGATTGCTTTTTTTACTTTTGTAATTATCAGAAATGAAGATGGATACGTGTAAGCTACATGTACTCAGGTACACAATTCTTTTAGCCATATATATATATATATATATATATATATATATATATATAGAGAGAGAGAGAGAGAGTCAGGCTAGAATACACTCGAGTGTACGGATCACACGAATACACTCAAGTGTGTTTGCATATCAAGACTATTTTTTGCAAAATGTAAACCATTGATCTTCACCGTCATACTATAACTAGGTTACATACAAATTTTGAGCCCATTTGGATGAGTGCAAGCCACTCATCCAAGGGCAACAAAATCGACGCGCCAAACTAATTTGAAATGCATAATTTTAGCGGT